>OZ023156.1:33165209-33640209 GCA_963678695.2 Diplodus puntazzo
CTAGGCCTTTCCCAGTCACCTGTCTGAAGTTTCAAAGTTTAAATATGTAAAATAATTGTGCTGTCAGTTATTTTACAAATTTAAACTTTGAATGTTACCAAAGTGTGTGATAGCTCCCACGTACCACTCTCCCCTCTCAATATCCATCCATCCATCCATCCATCCATCCATCCATCCATCTTCTTCCGCATTTTCCGGGGCCGGGTCGCTGGGGCAGCTGTCTGAGCAGGGACACCCAGACTTCCCTCTACCCGAACACTTCCTCCAGCTTTTCCGGGAGGATCCCAAGGCGTTCCCAGGCCAGCCGAGCAACAAAGTCACTCCAGATGTCCCTCTCAAGATCAAATGTTAAATTCATATGATTTTCAACTTTGTATTATAGGATAATGGATTATAAGTCCTGTATATTGGTACATATATATATTGGCGTTGGGAGTAACACATTGCAGAGAAGCAACTTCTGGTAAATCCGATTACCTTTTCAGTGACATGCAGTAATATCCAATATACTCTGACTGAGTTGCGTAGCATTGTCTCATTTAAGAGTCAGGTAGTCGGAATTTTGCAGATTTCCCAAAGGTCTATGCTTTTCTCCAGTGTTGAACCAATGCAAGAAAAAAGACAGGGTCCTGGCATGTCCATGGAACATTGAAGCATTTTTTATAGTTACTCATATATGTAGTACTCCATTATTATTTGGGCTTTCTTGCATTATACCTTTTGAACCGCAAATAAATGAAACCATGTTAATGGGGAAAGTAATCTGCCATCAACCAATGTTAGATGTTTAAGTTAGTTGAACACAAATTACTGAAGTCATTTTCAAGGTAAACTAGGCTTTCAGCAACATTGTGTAACGTATTTGTTACACAGCCAAGTCCACTTAATATTACTAATAAACCACTCTTGCCAAGTCAAGAATAGGCCTATTAACACACATATTAATTAAGAGGAAATAATTTATTGTAATTCAAAGTTAAACATAAGCAAAATTGGAATGCATTCAGTTACCAAACTGTAAAATGTACAGAAACCACAAACAGCCCCTTATAATTAACATTTATTCACTAATCTACAGACAAAAACACAAAACACTGGCTTAAGTACGCCTACGGCTATGAGACACTAAACTGTCACAACTGAACTTGAACCCAAACGCACTACTCAGGAGACAAAATGATAAAATAAACAAGTCTTTTAATATCAAAGTGCAACTAAAAATCACTCACAAGGAGGAAAGACGCTTCTTCAGCTAATAAATGAAAAACCACTCATATGGAAACCTACTAACAAAAAAAAGGGCTTGACAAAGTATCAAAGAAAAGTACAAACAATCTGACAAGACGGGGGCATGGAACAAACACTGACAATTCTTTGACAAGATGATGGCACGGAGCTGGTTCTCTGGCACACAAGACAAGACGAACTGGCAACAGACAAAGGGAGACGTAGTCCATATATACACACAGTAATGGGGACCAGGTGGCAACAATCAGGGCGGGGAAGACAGACTGGTGGGAAAAAACACAAGGGGAAGGGGCAAGTTAACTGAAACAACAGAGAGTAAAATTTCAAAATAAAACAGGAAACCATAAGACAACATTGACACAAGACAAATAAAAACAAACAGCTTCCTTGGCCATGACACTAAACAAAGAAAAAAGAGGTTTGGGGTTTTTGACCAGGTAGATCATAATGGAGCCATGTTCAGCAACACAGTACAACTCTGAATGGACAAACCTCAAAACAGATGGTGCTTCTGCAAATTGAAGATTATTGAGTGTGAAAGGGAAGAAAGCAGGAAATCTGTGTTTGAACTTTTCCTATTTTTCCTATCATAGCCTACACTTACCTCTGGCCTGAAAGTTCCCCAAGCATGCTTGAGTTTAGGTCCACACCTGGGCCAGTGGCCCCATCATCCAGCAGAAGTGTGTCCTGGCTGGCATCCAGAGGTGGAGAGTAACTACTGACTTGAATAGAGCATCATCTTTTCTTTACAGGAGGCGTTGCTAACTTTTAGCAGATGAGCAGAGAAAGATGAAAGATGAGTCCATGGTGCCAGTTCTTCAGGTGTGCAGGCTTTAAAGGCAGTAGCACAGCCTCAGAACTTGCAAAAACAACTTGGCTTTCTTCTTTTAGCAGAAAAAAGCTGTATTGTCACGGATCGAGAAGCGGTATATATATATATATATATATATATATATATATATATATATATATATATATACATACGATTAAAAAAATGTATCGTTTGACAGCCCTATATATATATATGTATATATATATATTTATATATATATATATATATATATATATTATATATATATATATATATATATATATGTATATATATTAGGGCTGTCAAACGATTAATTTCTTTAATCACGATTAATCGCATTTTGTCCATAGTTAACTCGTGATTAATTATAAATTAATCACAATTTTTTTGGCACATTTCTTTCTGATCTAAATGTACCTTAATGTATTTTTTTCATGTTCTTAATACTTTTAACAACATAAGAAAGGTCAAATATGCTTGCATTATGAAAATGTTTATTCAACACTTCAAATCATGCAGGAAAATAAATCCAGGGTTGTCTGCTTTTATATATATATATATATATATATATATATATATATATATACATATATATACATATATATATACATATATATATATATATATATATATATATATATATATATACATATATATACATATATATATACATATATATATATATATATATATATATATTATAATAAAAAGCAGGCTGATTTCCTCCAGTCCAATCCAATCCAAATTAGCATGTGGTCGATAGTGTATCACGATACCAATACTCTAAATTATAAAAAATATCAACTTAAACATTATAAAAAACAGGATCGTTATTATAAGAATATATATTATAAAAAAAACAGCCTATGATAGACTATATGTAGCCAAAATACAGGAATCCTATACCTTTCACAGTTAGGCAAAAAGCTTATTAGATTCAGCCATTTTCATGTTTCAGATTTGAGGTATATAGTTTTTCTATTATTTTTTTTGTGTCACTGACAACTTCATTTAGATAACAAGTTTGAATGAACTCTCACTGGACTCACACGTCACTTTGGACGGATTTAAACTCATTAGAGCGGACAGGAAAGCAAAGGAGAGCAGTAAGTGGAAAGGAGGGGGCATAGCAATGTTTGTAAATGACAGATGGAGTAAGCCGGGACACATCAGGGTGAAGGAAGAGTACTGTAGCAGAGACATTGAACTGCTAGCGGTTAGCATTCAGCCATATTACCTCCCGAGGGATTTCTCGCACATTATCGCGATAACTGTGTACATCCCCCATCGGCCGATGCAGCTGCAGCCTGTGAGACCTTACACACTGCTGTGTAACAGCTTCAGGCCCCATCCAGACGACAACGTTGTTTTGCGAAAACGCACACGTATTGCATCGTTTTGGCCGACCGTCCATACGGATCCTGAAAACGCAGCGCCTGAAAACGCACTTTTTTGAAAACGGGTCTCAGGGTGGAGAAATCCGAAAACCCAGCCCTCCCGTTTTCATGTGGACAGCGAATCTGCATACTTTCCAAAACGATGATGCCATTGCCCCAACCTGCGACGTCTCATAACAACAACAACAACAATGGCGGACTACATGCTCGTGTTCGTGTCGCAGAAGATATTGAGCCTTTCTTGCAACTAACATGCCTTGTAGGTGAGTGTGAGTCGCAGCAGCAGTTCGACCTCATTACTGGTCCTCACAAACGATTCTGGTTTCCTTGCACTCGCCATTTTCATCTTCTTCTTGCTGTGTTCGGTTTCTCCGTTAGCGCGCGAGCTTAATGCGCTTGCTCCGTGTCTTCTTCTCCGTTTTTGGTGAATGTTAAGCGCCACCTATAGGCCTGGAACATGAACTACAGCGTTTTCGGTCGTTTTCAGTGGAGCCGTGTGGATGCAAATATTCTTAAAACGATGACGAGGAAGACGGAGAAAAAAAAGATCGTCTTCGCCCGTGTGGACGGCCCCTCAGACATCGCACCCCCAGTCTCTCCTCCTCATATCCGGTGACTTCAATCATGCTTCCCTGTCTTTTACTCTCCCTACCTTCACACAGTATGTGTAGTGCCACACCAGAGACAAATGAACTTTGGATCTCATGTATGTGAACACCAAGGATGCATACACTTCTTCACCCCTCCCCCCACTGGGCCGTTCTGACCACAACCGGTTCCTCTGCCCCCTGCTTACATACCTATGGTGAACAACCACCCACCAAAAAGTATGTAAGGAGCTGGTCTGAGGAGACCAATATAGCACTGAGGGACTGTTTTGACACCACAGACTGGGATGTGTTGTGTGAACCTCATGGGGATGACATTGACGGCCTGACAACCTGCATCAGGGGCTACATTAACTTCTGCGTGGAAAACACTGTGCCTATCAGGAAGGTACGGTGTTTCCCCAACAACAAACCCTGGGTGACCCCAGAGCTAAAAGCCCTGCTTAATGAGAAGAAGAGGTTTTTCCAATCTGGGGACAAGGAGGAACTGAGGAGAGTGAAGAAGGAACTGAAAAGGGGGATAAGTAGAGGCAAAGACAGTTACAGGAAGAAGCTGGAGAAGCGCCTCACTGGGAACAACGCTAGAGAGGTCTGGAGAGGCCTGAAAACCATCTCTGGCCACACAGCGGGAGGGGCCCTGAATCTGGAGACAAGGACTGGGCAAATGAGTTGAATCTGTTTTTTAACAGATTTGACTGTGCTACATCTCCCTCCCCCACCCACCAGAGCTCAGACCTTACTTTGCTGTCACACCACCCCCCCGCCTCTCCCCCCAGTACACCTCTGTCACCCCCACACCACACCACCCCCCTCCACTCCCTGCCAGACAGATCCACACACCCCATCCCTGAACTCTCACAACAGGAGTCACTCCATGGTCCCACCAACACCCCCAGCCTCTCCATCACAGCTGATTAAGTGAGGAAGGAGCTGAGGAGGACCAAGGTGAAGAAGGCTACTGGCCCTGATGGCATCAACTCCAGACTGCTGAAGGACTGTGCAGATCAGCTCCGTGGAGTACTGATGCACATTTTCAACCTGAGCGTCAGGGGCTGTCCAAACGGATGAAAACCATATTTTTTTCCTCCGTCTTCCTCGGCATCATTTCAAGAATATTTGCGTCCAGACGGATCCACTGAAAACGACTGAAAACACTGTAGTTCACACTCCAGGCCTATAGGTGGAGCTTGAAATTCACCAAAAACTGTTTTCGGATTTTTCCACCCTGAGACCCGGTTTCAAAGAAGTGCGTCCTCAGGATCCATGTGGACGATCGGCCAAAACGATGCAATACATGTGCATTTCCACAAAAGAGCGTTTCCGTCTAGACGGCCTCTCAGTCTGGAGAGAGCTCCACTCCTGTGGAAAACATCTTGCGTGGTTCCTGTACCAAAGACTGTGCACGCCAGGGAGCCCAACCACTTCAGGCCAGTGGCTTTGACCTCTCACCTGATGAAAACCATGGAGATGATTGATTGATTTGAGGAGGAAGGCTCCTCAGACTGCACCAGTGAACATCCAGGGTTTGATCATTGAGATCGTGGAGGAGTACAAATACCAGGGTGTTCACATAAACAACAAACTGGACTGGACACACAACACAGATGTCCTGTACAAGAGCCAAAGTCATCTCCATCTGCTGAGGAGACTGAGGTCCTTTGGTGTGTGCGGGTCACTGTTAAAAACTTTTAATGACTCTGTGGTAGCATCAGCTATCTTCTGCGCTGTGGTCTGCTGGGGCTGTGGAAGCTCAGAGAGGGACAGGAAGAGACTCAATAAGCTGGTCAAAAGGGCTGGCTCAGTCTTGGACTGTCTTCCGGACTACACTGCGAAGGTGGGGGAGAGGAGGATGTTGGCCAAGCTGACACTCCCTACACGAGACAGTAGGGGCCTTAATCAGCTCCTTCAGCAACAGACTGCTGCCCCACGGTCTAAAAAGGAACGCTACCTCAGGTCATTCATTCCAACGGCTGTCAGACTGTTCAACACCAATAACCCTTAACCCTCTTGAGTCTGGGGTATAATTGGCCGTTTTTGACTATTTTTGATTTTACCATTATATTTCACCTTAAAAACTATTTACCTTGCCTTGTTTGGTGTCATTATTTTCAGCACAACCTCACATGTGTGACTGTACAGTTATCTTTTCATTTTGACATACTGTATTAACACAACTGACCTAAAATCACAAAAAAAACATAAAATCCGAGTAAGAAAAAGTTAGATTTTTTACTGTAAAAACCACAAATATGATAAACGAACCATTTTGATTACTTATAATGCAAATATAAATTGTTGTTAACTAAATGTGTGCATAAGTTTTTGAAATTTACAAAGTTATATGCAACTATTTACATTTAAATGCAGGCAATGCCTCAGAGTCAGGGCTCCTCAGCTGAATGAAGAGCTGCACTGCCTGCTGCACATTCAGCTTCTCCACATTCTTTTGACTCATTAAATTAAAAAAACGACTCCACAACACACTAAACACACTTCACTAAACACTACAGAACACACTAACTATGCACTCCAAACACGCTAAATGTCACAAATCTCTCAACTCTCAAAACTCGCAATCTCTGTCTCTGCCTCTGTCACCGGCACAGCTGCTGTCACTTTTCCGCCCCGTCACTCCCAAATCTTCCCCCTGTCCCCAGCAACCAGATCACGTGACTTGCCAACTAATTTTGTGATTGGCTGGTGTGGTGGCTTTTTCCACCAATAGGAACACGTTTTTTTGCTTTCACACACTTCCTGCTTGCGGACACGTTCGTGAGGAAAGCCAGACTTTACCGTCTCTTCCTGCACCAAACGCGCAGCAAACGTGACGACAACGTTAGCGAAAAAGCGTGGCGGACATAATATATCGTATCTCCGGTTTTACTTGGCCTATCAACACGATTTAAAAACTGGTAAATAGTTTGAAGGCTGCTCGAACACATAAAGTCGGAACCGAGACTCACAGAGGCGCCGTTTTGCTGCTACGTCAACTTCAATTGGTCACGTGATTTTGACGCGCCGGCGCGTCAATCGACTCCAGAGGGTTAATCCTAGGGTTACGGTTCGAGGCAGGACCACCAAGTGAATGGGATGGAGGAGAGTTGAGGGCTGACTCACTGTTAGCCTCCATTTGGGTCCTCCAGGAGGTGTTAACTCTCATGTTTTGGGCTGTTTGGAGTGCACCTTCACCGAAACGCTAAACCCAACTGTAACCCTAATGCTAGCGTTATGGTTCCAGGTAGGACCACCAAGTGAATGGGATGGAGGAGAGTTGAGGGCTGACTCACTGTTAGCCTCCATTTGGGTCCTCCAGGAGGTGTTAACTCTCATGTTTTGGGCTGTTTGGAGTGCACCTTCACAGAAACCCTAACCCCAACTGTAACCCTAATGCTAGCGTTATGGTTCCAGGTAGGACCACCAAGTGAATGGGATGGAGGAGAGTTGAGGGCTGACTCACTGTTAGCCTCCATTTGAGTCCTCCAGGAGGTGTTAACTCTCATGTTTCGGGCTGTTTGGAGTGCACCTTCACAGAAACCCTAACCCCAACTGTAACCCTAATGCTAGCGTAACAGTGTGAGGCAGGACGACCAAGTGAATGGGATGGAGGAGAGTTGAGGGCTGACTCACTGTCAGCCTCCATTTGGGTCCTCCAGGAGGTGCTAACTCATGTTTCGGGCTGTTTGGAGTGCACCTTCACAGATAGCCTAACCCCAACTGTAACCCTAATGCTAGCATAACAGTGTGAGGCAGGACCACCAAGTGAATGGGATGGAGGAGAGTTGAGGGCTGACTCACTGTCAGCCTCCATTTGGGTCCTCCAGGAGGTGTTAACTCTCATGTTTTGGGCTGTTTGGAGTGCACCTTCACCGAAACGCTAAACCCAACTGTAACCCTAATGCTAGCGTTATGGTTCCAGGTAGGACCACCAAGTGAATGGGATGGAGGAGAGTTGAGGGCTGACTCACTGTTAGCCTCCATTTGGGTCCTCCAGGAGGTGTTAACTCTCATGTTTTGGGCTGTTTGGAGTGCACCTTCACCGAAACGCTAAACCCAACTGTAACCCTAATGCTAGCGTTATGGTTCCAGGTAGGACCACCAAGTGAATGGGATGGAGGAGAGTTGAGGGCTGACTCACTGTTAGCCTCCATTTGGGTCCTCCAGGAGGTGTTAACTCTCATGTTTTGGGCTGTTTGGAGTGCACCTTCACAGAAACCCTAACCCCAACTGTAACGCTAATGCTAGCGTAACAGTGTGAGGCAGGACCACCAAGTGAATGGGATGGAGGAGAGTTGAGGGCTGACTCACTGTTAGCCTCCATTTGGGTCCTCCAGGAGGTGTTAACTCTCATGTTTTGGGCTGTTTGGAGTGCACCTTCACCGAAACGCTAAACCCAACTGTAACCCTAATGCTAGCGTTATGGTTCCAGGTAGGACCACCAAGTGAATGGGATGGAGGAGAGTTGAGGGCTGACTCACTGTTAGCCTCCATTTGGGTCCTCCAGGAGGTGTTAACCTCTTAGAACACGCCGTACCGCTCACGGTACAGCCTGTGGTCTATCGACGGTAGCATCGCGTTCGCAGAATGTTTGAAAACGAACCCTTTAATATATATATTCATGTCATACACCGGAAGAAAGCTTAGATCGCCACGATTCATTCAAGACCACTCACGAATGATATGGTTGCTCACAGCCATAATAGTATAAGGGGCTAGCTCGGCTAGCTACTGAGCTAACCTATGCCTACCGAATAGCGCTTACATACCTTTCACGTCGTCCCGTTACCGACAACGACCATCTTATGACACAGGACTTTTTTGTACAGCTCGCCAAGTATCCATGCTTCTGTAAGGTGAAATCCATTTTCTTCTAAAAAAAAATACTTTCGTCAATATGTCCATGTATGTAAGTCCACTATGAACCTTGCTGGAAAAGATGTCAACAAACTCATCCGCGCGTCCTCATCTCCTCATCTCGCACTTCCGTATTTACAAACATAACTCACGTGATTCATGACCGTGAAGGTCTCCTGAATCGATTGACACCACTCATGAGCCAATCGGTGCCTAGGAGGTGGGACAAAACAGGCTTGTAAGCCAATGACGCCAAATTATGGAAATCTCACGTTGACTGGGGCGGGACCATTTTGATTGAAAGCAGTACGAGCCAATGGAAATTTCCAGTGAAATGAGGTAGAGATCCTTTTAGCCAATGGTCTGAGGTTTCCAACGGTGTGTCACATTACACTCTCAAATTTATATTTGGTAAACATTGTCCACGCGTCCCCGGCGTGTGTAAAAGTGAGAACGGTCACTACTTTCAAAATAAAAGCCCCCCGCTAAGAGCCCAATTCTAAACTCCAATAGGGTGCAATGTAAAGCTCTTATTTTGAGGACAAATTCGTTGTCACCGTTTACAGCCTATCTTGGAGCTTCATGTCACGTCCCGCCTACCCAGAGGCTTTTGGAAAAGGAGGAATATTACGCCTCCATTTTAGAAAGAAAATGTAAATGTAAAAGTAAACTCAATTCAATCAATTCAATTCAATTTGTGTGTGTGTGAGAGAGAGATATAGAGAGAGAGGTGGGGGGCATTTCACATGCACAGATGTACTTGTGCATGATTGTTGTGTGGTTGTGTGTGGATGATAAGCTAATGATGTCTTGCAATTTGATGTTTTAGACCAAGATCACTTGTCCCTGATGACCCCGGTCGGTAGCCAGGAGCCAATTATGCTTATTTTATTATTTTCCAGATTGACTGACAATCCAAACCCACATAGTAGCAAGGAGCCCCAGTGTGTCAGCTTTCATTAGATACCAAGATTTTGTTTGTAGACAAAGGGGTTATGAAGTTATAGGTGTTTGATTCTGGTTATACAGCTTTGGTAACCAAGTGTCCATTTGGAGTCTCTAAATAGGACCTAGGAAAAACGCATGGACATATATGTTGAAATATCATTCTAAAAATGTCATTGTTTGGTCTTTTGACTCCAAATTTGGACTGCAGGTAGCCAAGACCTGTGTCTGTCACCTAGTAGTGATCAAGTTAGGCCTAGGGGTCCCTGGATGTCTGCACCTAAGTCACTGCTTAGGCAAACTTATGAGCGGGGAAACAACCCCATCATTCCAACCTCTGCAGCACAGGGTCAGTAAGTCACAGAATCACACAGACACTTGGACAATATTACTGAGAGTATTACCTTTCCAATGATACCAGGTACATGTCTGGGTCTCAAACTATGTGGGATCTATGCTGCTTACAACTTGGGCATGCCGTTTTGGCTAAATCGATACAAATAGGGGGCGTGCGTTAAGAGGTTAACTCTCATGTTTTGGGCTGTTTGGAGTGCACCTTCACCGAAACGCTAAACCCAACTGTAACCCTAATGCTAGCGTTGTGGTTCCAGGTAGGACCACCAAGTGAATGGGATGGAGGAGAGTTGAGGGCTGACTCACTGTTAGCCTCCATTTGGGTCCTCCAGGAGGTGTTAACTCTCATGTTTTGGGCTGTTTGGAGTGCACCTTCACCGAAACCCTAACCCCAACTGTAACCCTAATGCTAGCGTAACAGTGTGAGGCAGGACCACCAAGTGAATGGGATGGAGGAGAGTTGAGGGCTGACTCACTGTTAGCCTCCATTTGGGTCCTCCAGGAGGTGTTAACTCTCATGTTTTGGGCTGTTTGGAGTGCACCTTCACCGAAACGCTAAACCCAACTGTAACCCTAATGCTAGCGTTGTGGTTCCAGGTAGGACCACCAAGTGAATGGGATGGAGGAGAGTTGAGGGCTGACTCACTGTTAGCCTCCATTTGGGTCCTCCAGGAGGTGTTAACTCTCATGTTTTGGGCTGTTTGGAGTGCACCTTCACAGAAACCCTAACCCCAACTGTAACCCTAATGCTAGCGTAACAGTGTGAGGCAGGACCACCAAGTGAATGGGATGGAGGAGAGTTGAGGGCTGACTCACTGTTAGCCTCCATTTGGGTCCTCCAGGAGGTGTCAACTCTCATGTTTCGGGCTGTTTGGAGTGCACCTTCACCGAAACGCTAACCCCAACTGTAACCCTAATGCTAGCGTAACAGTGTGAGGCAGGACCACCAAGTGAACGGGATGGAGGAGAGTTGAGGGCTGACTCACTGTCAGCCTCCATTTGGGTGCTCCAGGAGGTGTTAACTCTCATGTTTTGGGCTGTTTGGAGTGCACCTTCACCGAAACGCTAAACCCAACTGTAACCCTAATGCTAGCGTTATGGTTCTAGGTAGGACCACCAAGTGAATGGGATGGAGGAGAGTTGAGGGCTGACTCACTGTTAGCCTCCATTTGGGTCCTCCAGGAGGTGTTAACTCTCATGTTTTGGGCTGTTTGGAGTGCACCTTCACAGAAACCCTAACCCCAACTGTAACCCTAATGCTAGCGTAACAGTGTGAGGCAGGACCACCAAGTGAATGGGATGGAGGAGAGTTGAGGGCTGACTCACTGTTAGCCTCCATTTGGGTCCTCCAGGAGGTGTCAACTCTCATGTTTCGGGCTGTTTGGAGTGCACCTTCACAGAAACCCTAACCCCAACTGTAACCCTAATGCTAGCGTAACAGTGTGAGGCAGGACCACCAAGTGAATGGGATGGAGGAGAGTTGAGGGCTGACTCACTGTTAGCCTCCATTTGGGTCCTCCAGGAGGTGTTAACTCTCATGTTTTGGGCTGTTTGGAGTGCACCTTCACAGAAACGCTAACCCCAACTGTAACCCTAATGCTAGCGTTACAGTGTCGAGGTAGGACCACCAAGTGAATGGGATGGAGGAGAGTTGAGGGCTGACTCACTGTTAGCCTCCATTTGGGTCCTCCAGGAGGTGTTAACTCTCATGTTTTGGGCTGTTTGGAGTGCACCTTCACAGAAACCCTAACCCCAACTGTAACCCTAATGCTAGCGTAACAGTGTGAGGCAGGACCACCAAGTGAATGGGATGGAGGAGAGTTGAGGGCTGACTCACTGTTAGCCTCCATTTGGGTCCTCCAGGAGGTGTTAACTCTCATGTTTTGGGCTGTTTGGAGTGCACCTTCACAGAAACCCTAACCCCAACTGTAACCCTAATGCTAGCGTAACAGTGTGAGGCAGGACCACCAAGTGAATGGGATGGAGGAGAGTTGAGGGCTGACTCACTGTTAGCCTCCATTTGGGTCCTCCAGGAGGTGTTAACTCTCATGTTTTGGGCTGTTTGGAGTGCACCTTCACAGAAACCCTAACCCCAACTGTAACCCTAATGCTAGCGTAACAGTGTGAGGCAGGACCACCAAGTGAATGGGATGGAGGAGAGTTGAGGGCTGACTCACTGTCAGCCTCCATTTGGGTCCTCCAGGAGGTGTTAACTCTCATGTTTTGGGCTGTTTGGAGTGCACCTTCACAGAAACCCTAACCCCAACTGTAACCCTAATGCTAGCGTAACAGTGTGAGGCAGGACCACCAAGTGAATGGGATGGAGGAGAGTTGAGGGCTGACTAACTGTCAGCCTCCATTTAGGTCCTCCAGGAGGTGTTAACGCTCATGTTTTGGGCTGTTTGGAGTGCACCTTCACCGAAACGCTAACCCCAACTGTAACCCTAATGCTAGCGTAACAGTGTGAGGCAGGACCACCAAGTGAACGGGATGGAGGAGAGTTGAGGGCTGACTCACTGTCAGCCTCCATTTGGGTCCTCCAGGAGGTGTTAACTCTCATGTTTTGGGCTGTTTGGAGTGCACCTTCACAGAAACCCTAACCCCAACTGTAACCCTAATGCTAGCGTTACAGTGTGAGGCAGGACCACCAAGTGAATGGGATGGAGGAGAGTTGAGGGCTGACTCACTGTTAGCCTCCATTTGGGTCCTCCAGGAGGTGTTAACTCTCATGTTTCGGGCTGTTTGGAGTGCACCTTCATAGAACCCCTAACCCCAGCGCAAGAGTTAGGGTTCAAGTCAGGACCACCAAGTGAATGGGATGGAGGAGAGTTGAGGGCTGACTGTATGTTTCTCTACCTGCTACTTTGAAAAGTGCATTTTCCCAATGTGGGATAAATAAAAGTCTAAAGTCTAAAGAGTTTCAATATGCTAAATATATTATTTGGATGTCTGAATAACGTATGCTATTTACACATAGATGCAACGTGGACATTAACTGCTCCATTTTTGTCCAGCCATCATTGTGGGATGCAGGATTAAACCAGTGTTCAAGGTGTGCAATGGGGTGAGCAGCATGCATGTTGTTCACACGACAGGACACCAGCACAGCAGAGGAGAAGCGAAGAAAAGGCTTACATGTGTTCAAATCAGTGGATTGTTTCTAGAGAGGTCTAATCATTGATGAAATCTAAAATACGTGGGCACAATGTAGAAGACGGAAACCAAAACTTATTCCTTTGCATTGAGCCAATTTACCCAAGAATCGATAGTCGAAAATCGAGTATTGATAATGTCAATATTTTGGGATCAATTTGCCCATCCCTACTTGCCCATTTGCTTGATGTTTGGCTGGGTTAGCAAAGTTGTCAACTAGTGAGTTTCTGATCATAAAGTCCCAAATCAACAGAGGTAGCATGTTATAACCATGTTTTATTGTCTCTGGTTGAAGCTATGTTAGCTTGGCATGCTCATACTGTTTTGAAACACTTGTGCCAACTTTGACTGTTGCATGGTAAAAAATGCTTGATCACTTATGTTTACTTCAAGGCATTAGTTTTCAAAACATAAAACTGTCACGTGCTAGGTTTTATTTGTATTAGCACATAATGTTACATTACATCTGACAAATAGATACTGAAACCTAGGATTTGTATTTACGACAGTTGTGTTGCAAATGGTGGGGGTTGCCAAATACCTAATATGGCTTAATGTCTTCAAAATGCATTCTCTGGAGCACTTTAGTTGAAACAAAGACTTTTCAGATAAACAATGGCTTCATTTCACTGTAGTAGCCTACTGTAAAGTTTGATACTAAATCTCTTGGAAAACATCCTCAGCAATGTCACTGTTCACTAGTTCATCCTGGATGCTAACTTAAAAAAATATGACAGTTCATGAAATAAGATAATTTACCATTACAGTTTGATCAAAGACAGTTTCCTCTGTGATTTTGTCCCCCTATTAATAATTCAAGCATCTAATTACATATCGAAAAATCTGTATTATCATAGCTTTTTGGAGAGGAGAAGGATGATAATCAATGTCGATTTTTTGTTTTCAACCCTCTAACAAATTTATGTGCGACTGCGAACCACTCCCCAGCCGATCTGTGACAGGGCACTACTGTGATAAAATCACACTATCCAAAATCAGTGATTGTTGTATTCATAGATTCAGAATGTGGAGCTTTAATGAGAGAAACTTTGGTGCTTTACACACAATCTGCACTGTCAGTAACAGGAATTCAAACCCCTGTTTTGTTTCTCTAAGAAGGAACTTTTGCTTCCTCCAGCATCTCATTGGTCTTATATTGTACTGTCTTCACTCCACTGTCTGTGTCCTTAAGCATTGCTTGCTAATTATTGTGATAAGCCGGTAGCTGTCAAGTAGCACACAGCACTTGGCATTGCCCTTTCTGACTCACCTTCGCCAGACAGCTTCTGTAAGTAAGTGTTTTGGATTGTACCTCCCATCTGCTTTTAATCTGGTTAACTCAGCCATTTACTGCTGGGCACTTTATTGTGACACTGTATATATATATATATATATATATATATATATATATATATATATATATATATATATATATATTAGGGCTGTCAAAGTTAACTTAATAACGCGTTATATAATGCAACATCCTCTTAACGCCCTTATTTTTTTTAACGCGCGATTAACACTCGGTATTAAAAAAAAAGAAATGCGCATTGCTTGATTTACAGCCGTCAGTGGCATCTGTGGTGTTGATCCAGAGGGTGGCAGAAGAATAAGAAAGGGAATCAGAAGAACAGCTGAAAAGCGAAGTGAAAGGAAATGGAGAAACGACTTATGAACGGCAAATTCACTTTCAAAACACTGCCAGATGGTTCGGTCCATAGGACAAAAGTTATCTGCACGTACTGTCGACATGAAATGAGTTACTACTGAAGTACGTTGAGTCTCAAATATCATTTGCAAGCCAAACACATGGCAGATGCAGAGAGCCCACCACCCCCTCATCAAAAGCAGACATCACCATGTTTTGATCCCATTTAGGGTAAGGGGATATTTTTTGAGCCTTTCATTTTCCTGCATGATTTAAAGTGTTGAGTAAACATCTTCATAAAGCAAGCACATTTGCATGTTGTTAAAAGTATTAAGAACATGAAAAAAATACATTAAGGTACATTTAGTACAGCAAGAAATGTGCCAAGAAAATTGCGATTAATCGCGAGTTAACTATGGACAAAATGTGATTAATCGCGATTAAAAAAGTTAGTCGTTTGACAGCCCTAATATATATATATATATATATATATATATATATATATATACATATATATACACCTAAGAAGAACTCCATTCATATATCCATACTACACTGGGTGCAGAAAGATTCTGAATCATTTCTGAAAGTACTGCATTATCTAAAAGTGTGCTGGAGCAGTATATTACTTTTTTGGAGATGTACATTTATTCTGATTTTGAACAATGTCTCAACCAGTTTGCACACATTTCCTTTCAATTTCTCCTCACATTACATATTTTGATATGGTATTTGATGACAAAGCTCTGTAAGTGTGCACAGCAGGGTGGAAAAAATGATGGATTCATTTTTACAGGCAGTTGAAGGATCAGTCTTAATTATCTCAGGTTCTGGACTTTGATCTGATTCTTTCCCACGTCCCCTGGTGCCTAAAGCGTCTCATATCATACATCATAAGTGTGTTCCATTGGGCTAAGGTCTATTTGAGGACCCGAAGTCCTCACAATGATAATAAAATTAGGAAAAGGCTTTTCTCTCCAGGTTAATTCTGGGTTGTTGCATGACTACCAGTGAGGTCTAGCCCTTATGTAATGTTTGGGGCTAGGGTTAAGTTTAGACTTTAGGGAGCTGAAAACAGCTGATAATAAGTAAGAGAACCATATCAGCCCCAGGGTATAAATCTGATTAATGCCTCCCCGTTCAACAAAGCAAGGAGCAATGGTTGTATTAGGTTAACAGATTGTCTTTATGCAAAAATGAATCACACAATGGCAATCACATGCAAATTACTTGGAAATACATGGGCTTATGTATGAGGGCTTCCAATCCCTGCTGAAACTCTAAAATTTGCCTGTGTGGCAAATTTTGTGTCGTGTTTGTCTGTTGAGCCTAAAGTGTAGGAGCGCTGATTAGACTTTTGATTCTTCATACACTACACATGTCAAACACAGATAGGACATTTGGGAAAGACAGAATGATTTTGCTTCGATGAATCTGACCATAACAGTCATCTGCGGCAGGACCGTAACACTTTTGTCACTATTTTCAATTTTGCCATACAGTCATACTTTCACGGATAATGATCTCCCTCTGGTAGGACATTGCTGCTTTTGAAGTCAGGATCAGGCCGAACTTACCACAGACCTTTGCCCTATCAAGAAAGAAAGCTCTACCACAACTATGACTAAATCTTAGTTTATCTTAGCTTTTGGCCCAAGTCTGGGCGCCCTGCTTGGCTCACTCCAATCATGTTTAAACAATGTCTACGACTTTATAATGAAGCATGATGAAGCCTAAGTAATGAGGTGGCAGTGAAAGGCCCTTGTATAGCTTTTCCCAAGCCCTTTAACACAGGGCCCTGACCTTTTTAACTAGCAGAATTAATTGGGCCGGGCTAACCTTTCAGAGGCTAGCTGAGAAATAAGACCAGCAGTCCCGGGTTGCCTCATTATACCACACTAGCTTTGGAGTGAGAGTTTTCCTTTTCCCCTATAGTTTGGGGACACACAGCAAGCAGCCAGTCAGCAACTCAGATGGGATATAAATTTCAGGTCAGTCCAATTGAGCCCAATACTCTAAGCGTGGTCTTTCAGACTCCACAGTCACATGGAAATTGTTTCCATTGGATGCAGCAGTACAGGGGCAGTGCTGTCCTTTTTTGAAGACACATATTGAACCCAATTATCATGGTCCAGGAAAGCTTCAAATGTGGTGTGAGGAATCAAAAGAACCGTGATCAAGCAATAAACCAATTGTTAATTTATCCAGTATGTTCTGAAAGCATACACACATTGAGAAAAAGGAGTTTAGACATTAAAAGATTTATTCGCAGGTAGGGAAAGTAAAAGGGAAATTAAAAAAGGAACATACACCGATCAGGCATAACATTATGACCACCTGCCTAATACTGTGAAGGTTCCCCTTGTGCAACCAAAACAGCTCTGACCTGTCAAGACATGGACTTAAGACCTCTGAGGGTGTCGTGTGCTGTCTGACACCAGGGCGTTTTATAGTGGATCCTCTGGGCCACGTATTTGGGGGGTGGGGGCCTCTATGGATCAGACCTGCTCCAGCACGTCTTACAGATGCTCTATCAGATTGGGATCTGGGGAATTTGGAGGCCTGGTCAACATCCTGGGCCCTTTATTGTGTCCCTCAAGCTGTTCCTGAGCAGTGATTGCGGTGTGTCAGGGCACAGTGGGGGCCACTGCCATCGGGTAGTGTTGTTGTAAATAGGGGGGTGTACTTGGTCTACAACAGTGTTTGGATGGGTGGTTCGTGTCAAATGGCATTCACATGAATGCCAGCAACCAAGGTTTCCCAGCAGAGCATCCCATGGTGATAAGATGATCAATGTTATTCACATCACCTGTCAGTGGTTTTAATGTTGTGGCTCATTGGTGTATATTGAACCAATATATGTGAGAATGTACACTATAAAGTCACGGTCACACGTCATTAGCTATACTTCTCAAAGACAAAAACTCTAGTGTGGACTTTATAAGACAGTAAACATAGACTGTTATACTCTATGTAATCTCATAACATGTAATCAGACATAGCTTGTACCAAATTTAACAATAGTAGAAATAGTATGGTCTTTATTAAACAGTACATTAGAACAGTTATGAGAAAATTAAACTAGTAAAACAATAATCCATAAGATGTATTAAATTTAACAAGACCTATAAGTAATAAGCAATTTTATTAGAAAACAAAGAAACATTGTTATGTCTAAACAACTAACAAGAAATAGAAAACAAATAAATAAAGCCCAAATTAATGCATCATCCTCTGAGTTCTGTTCTTTGAATAACCATTATTCATATGGCACTACATTTGTCAAATAACGGCCAATGTTGTCTAATCAAGCCATCGTAGGCATTGCATTTGATTTCTTATCGCATGATCCTGTAAAACTGTTTGTAAGGCCTGGTCCACAAGTACATGGGTTTAAAAGCACATCTTTTTCCTTAAAAAAGAAAAATCCCATCCACACCAATGGTATTTAAAAACAATATGTCTATGTAAAAATGAAAAAAATATGTAAAACTGTACATGGATCCCAATCGATATTATCATCCCAGGAAGGTAGCTAATGATCATGGTTCAAACCTTGGTTCCCCCTGTATAAAATTCAAAACAACAAACAATTTGAACTGGTTTCTTTATTCAGTCAGCTGTGATTGCTGACATCATAATTGTCTGACCAGAGAAGACGCCGCCTTGGGACTGTGTTGTATCCACTGGTCAACAGAATACCATAGAATGTCAGAAGTTCATCCTAGTCAGCTTGAGTGTTTTCCCTTTTTGTTCGGCGTAGAGATTGGACATTTCCAGTGTGGCATCTCTGAGGGACTTGGGATAGAATGTGAGGAAGATATCCACTGGATCATCTGATGTGAAGCCAGGATCATGTTCTTTGGGGACATAGCGAGGTATCTGATATTTTTTGTTGGCTTGAGCTAGTGCTTTGGCCACAATCTTGATTTTTTTGAATTTCCTGTCTTGGTTCTTGGTTTTGTGGAGCATGGGCCCAACAATCTGACTGGTCACCTTTTCATTTGTGCCACTGTCCTTTCTAGACTCTGTCTGACTCACTGACGATGAGCACCCAGGATCATCATCGGGGGGGATTTGGCAGTTGCATGTCTGAATTAGAAAGCCTTCACCTTTCAGTAATCACAATGGGAGGTGGTTATGGTCACCAGTGGCCCCGTCATCAGATTGGTAACTGTAACAGTCTGTGTCATGTGCGTGCATTTCTGACTCAGGCACAACTGTGATGTCCGCCACGGTTTCAGAGTCCTGCAGCATGGCCACGACCTCTGCCACGGTGTACCTAAGGAAAGGACAACATACATGATTGATTTTTGTTTTGACCTATGCTATTTTATGAAAATTGCTTACATACATAGCATAACAGAGGGAAAGGGGGGATTTGTGGGGGGGCGTTGTATGTGTGGGCATTGGCTAAGGTAAGTACTTGTGTGTCAAGATAAGTGCACCTCCAACTGCACATCAACATTTTTTACCTCAGTGAAACACAAGCTAATGTTAGCTAACAGAGAAAGATCGCTTAGCAGCTAGGAAGAAAATGATGTATGGTAACGTATCAAAATCCTATAGACACAGGCCTTGAATACCTGTGAATTTATTTAGCTAGGAAGACTATTCTAAGAGGACTAAATAGAGCCATTGTACATCATTCTACAATTTGAAAGTGTAAATTATGAGCCATCCTGCAGACAGCATTTTCCTTTAGTTAGCGACAAGCTATGTGCCCACTGGCAACTTCTGTTGCCAGTGGGCAACTTCACAGAAATAAGAAAAAATATTTATCCCAGGTACAATTTTTGGGAGGAGAGTTACTCTAGAGACTTGAATGATTAAATAATTATAAATATGTTTGGGGGGGAAAATCATAAGAAATTTATGAAAATTACCTCTATCCAGGAGGATTTGCATCCGCCATGTCTTCAGCCGGAAGGAGCAAGAAGCAGATGATGTCATGTGATAGGAAGCACTTGGAAACAATTTTTTATAAATCAAAACCTTTGTCTAAGTTATCTACTAGCATATAAGTGGAAAAAGTTGCATTAGTACCTTTGAGATTTTTTATTATGAGTAGAAAATGACAGTGATACACTTCGGCAGCCATTTTTGCCAGTGGGGCAAAACGGCTTAAATACAACTTTATTACGTCTTATTAGTTAGGATGTAACAATGTTTTTTATTTTTCTAAAAAAGAAAATTGTATTTCTAGGTTTTGTCAAATTTAATACAAAGGCCCTGTTGTGTTGTGTGCAGTGTGACACATTTCCATGTGCTCTCAACTCTTGCTCTGGGCAAACTCAGCTTATTTTGCAAACCCACACCCACCATATTTAAAACCGTTTCCGACCCGTTTTCCGACAGTAGCATAAATTACAGTCCGCACCAGAGCCGACCCGCTATAAATTGATACCGACGCCCGAACAGCACCTGAAGGAAAATTAGACACACGAGATAACACCAAGTTTCTTCCTAACATCGGACTTGAGTTTCGTTGAGGTATTGTAAACTACTTTAAAATCTCCACTCACTAGGCTTTTTTTCTAATCTTCAGGATCCATTTTCTGACAGTCGGCAGATCGGATGCAATTTTTAAAAATGAAAGTAAGCTAGCGTGGGGAGTGGGAGTTCTGGGAGGGCGTGAACACGCATGAATAAGCTCATAGGAAATATAATGTTTATCATTTTGAAATGCAGGCATATTTAGGGCCCGAGCAGGTCACAGACCTGTGAGGTCCCTATTGTAATTGAAAGGATTATCATTATTCATCTTCTCCGGCTTTAACTGCTGTTTTGGAAGCCTGAACATACCCCAAAACTCACCAAACTTTGAATATAAGTCACACCTGTCGAAAAATTTTATAATCTGTTGTCGTTGTGAATTTCCACCACTAGGTGGCGCTGTTATTAACTTTTATTAAGGCAAGTGCGTTTTGGCTCATAACTCCCATATACTTTGTCGCATATTCAAAACCTTTATATCCACGCGTTCAGTGATTTGTGCTAAATATTGTGGTATAGGCCACGCCCATTTCCGCCTACCGTTTTTTTCCGCTATGTCGCGAAATGTCGAAAACCTACTTTTTCGAACTCCTCCCAGGTGATTTCACCGATTTGCACAAAACCTGTCACGTAGTATCTGTGGACCCTCCTGACAAAAAAATTATTAAAAGAATTTTGATAGGCCACACAATACTCAAGTTATTAAATATCAACTTCCTGCAGATTTGGTTCAAAACAGGAAGTGTTGCATATCTCCACATTGGTATGGTCTAATGACATGAAACTGAGGTTACTCCTTCGCCATAAGCCGCTGAGGCCCTGTGCAAAATTTCAGGTGATGACCACAAGGTGGTGCTCTTTAAATTAAACTATTTTATATCTCCACATCTGTTCATCGGATTGACACGAAACTTTGTATAGTTATTGTCAGTGCCCTCCTGAGGAGAGCTTTTGAAGGGTTTACCAATTTGACTGTAGATGGCGCTGTGGTGCCAATTTAATTTTATATTTGGCACTGTACCCACACCATAACACTTATGGAAATGAAAGTCATAGGGGTGGTCTAGAATGGCCCCTGTAATTTACACACCAAAAATGACCAGCAGGTGGCGCTATTTTCCACGTGAAGCATTTTTGACACATAACTCCCACATAATGTGTCGCACATTGTTGAACCTTATATCAACGTATTCGCTCAATTCAGCTAAATTGTGTGGTGTAAACCACACTTACTTTTGCGGTAACTTTCCATTCGCAAAATCCTGAAAAGTGAAAAACCTGCTTTTTCGAACTCCTCCTTGACGATTTGACCGATTCGCACCAAACTTTGCATGTAGCATCTGTGGACCCTCCTGACAAAAGTTATTAAAACAATTTTGATAGGCCACACAATACTCAAGTTATTAAAAATCAACTTCCTGCAGATTTAGTTCAAAACAGGAAGTGTTGCATATCTCCACATTGGTAGGGTCTAATGACACGAAACTGAGGTTACGACTTCGCCATAGGCCGCTGAGGCCCTGTGCAAAATTTCAGGCGATGACCACAAGGTGGCGCTCTTTAAACTGAGCTAATTTATATCTCCACATCCGTTCATTGGATTGACACGAAACTGTGTATACTTATTGTCAGTGCCCTCCTGAGGAGAGCTTATGAAGGGTTTACCAATCTTACGGCAGATGGCGCTGTGGTGCCAATTTAATTTTATATTTGGCACTGTGCCCACACCATAACACTTATGGAAATGAAATTCATAGAGGTGCTATAGAATGGCCCCTGTGACTCACACACCAAAAATGACCAGCAGGGGGCGCTATTTTCAATGCAAAAGCGTTTTTGGCACATAACTCCCACATTATATGTAGCACATTGTTAAACCTTACGCATGTGCTACATCAAAACATGCCTGTGCTAAGAATTTATCTGTCCTGTAGCATGGGTGCTATGAGCAGATTTAGCCACAAAAAAAATCTTGTTCGGAATCTTGTTTGAAAAAAAAAAAATCCTTCTGCGTAGAACCAAAGTAGAACGATGGTACTACGACTATCCTTCCTGGTAGTTGTAGTCAACTGTGGTCAATGATTAATGTTGTGTCTTGCATATTGAACGCCAATTCCCACAATTCCTCACGGTCGCAGCTTTTACTCACGCTCTGTCCCATGCGGCTGGGTTGGCACACAGTGGCTAAGGCTAACGTAACTCCCACGAGTCAACAATATGGAGAGATTTTTCCAACCTGTCCGCATTGAGAACAGGAAACGAACTTAAGAGACCCCAGGCACCCCGGACGACACAGACAATAACGTAAATGAAGTTAACGAGGACCGACCAACACCGACCGAAAACATTTCGAGTTATTATTCTATAATTGTTTTACATTATGTAGGCCTATATATATCATTCCCTCCAGAAAAGCGCGATTATGCGATCGCATAATTCAATGCATAATCAGCCAAAGTCCGCATATTTATGCGGGGGCTGCATTTTTTTGAATACGCCGCATTTTTGTTGCAAAAAGTCACATATATCTGAACAGAAAGTTGAAAAATGTTGTGTTTACTTCACCCAAGAGCAGCCATTTTCCCCCGTTGCCATGGGAACGTTATGAAGTGACGTAATTACACGACTTGAAAAACATCACAAGCTGCAAACCCCGTGATGAAGCCATCACGAAGCCCGCAAATCAGTCTCATTTGCCAACCAAAAAAAATCATACTAGTTTCAAAAACCTTACAGTTGTAAGTATATTAGTAGTATTTAAATTTACCTTACAGTAAGAGTTTGCACTTTGTGCATTGGAAGCACTTATTTTAACAGAAGATGTCTGTTTTGTACAGCTACCTCTGTAAAACAGGAAGCACACATTTTATTTTTTTATATTTTATTTATTCAATTTTACAGAAGTTGTAGCATATTCCTTTTGTAAAGCTACAGAACTTGTTTGACTCATCAATGTTTTGTAAGTTTGAGCCATGTGTTTATTAAGGTCTGAAATAAAACAAGATGAGAACTTAAATATTCCCAGCACTTTATGTGATGTAGTATGCTTGCTTATCATAGGAAGTAATAAGAAATTACTCTCTACATTAAGGTAGTAGCCTAGTGAGAACAGGGTGTTGGGAGAATCACTTTTTTTTTTCTTTTTCATCAAACCGCAGTTTTTGCAAGTTCCCGCAATTTCATTGCATAAAAATTCTGCATATTCCATCGCATTTTTTAAGAAAACGTGCCGCATCAGGACTGATATATGAATTACACTTGATGTTACTGTGTAAGTGATGAGCTGCATTAATTGTCCTCTGTAGAGGTGACGGGCATTTTTACGGTGTGCTACAACTCTCTGGTCCTGTGCTAAAAAACTGTCAGCCTCTGTAGCACTAGTGCTATGTGCTGAAAAAGTTAACGTACAGCCCTGCATAAGATACTGTCAGATCGTCACGTAAATGTTCACAATTGTGTTCCATAGCCTAATGATGGTCTGTGTAAAATTTGGTGCAAATCGGCCAATAGGTGGCGCTTTGGTCTAATATTCTGAATGGAAAGTAAATGGGGAAATCTTCAAAGCATCAAGTCCTCGTAACTTCAACATATAATGTCCTATCTGCGCCAAATATCTCAGGAATGTAGAGGGAATATATCTGGGCATCAGAACTGTGTCATATCCATAGCGCCACCCACTGGACACAGGAAGTCAGACAAAAATCGTCCGAATGATATGCCGTTTACTGCTTGATTTCTCCCCGTAGTGACATGCAAGTAACAGGTGAGTGCGCAGTCCGACGGCTACGTAGGCTGACACGCGTGGACTGCGAGGGCCTGTTCATCACTGCTTGCAGTTTTAATTTTGTAGATGTGTCACGAATGATTATTCTTTTGCACGTGACGCCTTGAAAATTGCAATCGCAAAACCCGAACCGCGCTCTCCAGGCGTCTGACTCGATCCGCACCTGTGTCTGACACAGTACATTATTTTTCAGGATTTGCAGAACAGAGATGTGCTGCCCCATATTCGTGAGTGAGGGTGACCTTTGACGGGTAGTCAATTGTTAAACATTGCATCTTTAAGTATCTTTGGCATAAAGATAACCAGAATGAGTTTGCTTTTGCATGGTGTCTGGGCTCACTCTTCAGAACAGGGTAAGGAGTTTGGAAATCCAGCAGGTGCTCAGAGTTTGTGCTTTTTTCACACTGAAATGAGCCACTTAAGGTGGTTTAGACATTTGATAAGCAAATCACCCAGAAAACTGGAAGACGTAGCCAGGGAGAATGGCATCTGGGCCATGGCCGCGGGAAGTGGGGGTGCTGGAGCACCCCCTAGTGGCAAGAGGGAGATTTATAAAAAATTGTTTTAAAAATATTTTGCACAATTTATAAATTCCTTGTGAATATTTTGGGAAATGATTTTAACACACGTAGGCTATTACGTGTATTTTGGATTTTAAATTTAATCATTTTTAGGCCTAATCTACACAGGTTCACGGAAGTTAAGTTGTCAACGTCAGGCAGGCTAGTGGTTGGCCGCTGAGTAAAGAGGTTTCCCGCTCGCTCCATGCAGCATACATCCATGGTTACAGCAGACTAGTAAATTTACATAGTCTATTGACAGAAACGAGGAGGAAATAAGGCACAGAAACGGATTTCGGATTTTTTTGGAAAACCACCACCAGTGAAGAAGAACACTAGTACCGCAACCGTTGAGGACAGTGAGGAGACTGTCCGCCTCAGCCTGCAGTTGCACCGACAGGCCCAGCACCAGCACCTGCAACCCAACCTAGCCCGATTGGACAAAAGTTGAGACAGACCGCCTTGAACTCCAGCTCAAAATCCTTGGGCCAAGCATCGCCAGCAGCTTGCCAATGTCACAAAAGACAGGAGGTCTAAGTGTGTCACAGTCCAAGATGTAGCATCATGTTTGACAAAGCTCCAGCCACAAACAAGAGCCGTGTTTTCAGAGACAGAAAAACTGATCGAGTTATGTCTGTGATTATCCATGTCCGTGGCCTCATCCGAGCGCACCTTCTCCACCTTGCGTCTTTTGAAGACATGGGTACGCAGCACCATGTCCTAGAAAAGACTCCCACACTTTTCGCTGATGTGTGCGCACACAGACATTCTGAACTCCCTGGACATTCGTCCCCTCATGAGAGACTTTATCTCCACGACCCCAGAGCGCACCTCGACATTTTGACACATGTAACCAGGGCACCCTGCCTGCAGCTCAAAGTAAGAGCATGGTGCCGCCACGCACCTTCATGTATTCATGCAGATTAACGTCACACTAGAGTATTTTTGCAAGGTGGTGGGGATGGAGATGGAGAGTGTTGTTTTTATCGTGTGTTCTGTGCGTAATGGATGCGGAGCACTATTAAATAACGTTTAAATAGTCGGAGATTATTTCCTTGTGGTTTGCGTAAAAAGGTTGGAGATGGAGACATAAAGCGTTATTTTGTGTGTGTGATCTTTGCATATTAGATGTGGAGAGCTATTCAATAACGTGCTTAAATAGTCAGATTATTTCCTTGTGGTGTGCGTAAAAGGATTTGGAACGTGTGACATAAACGTAGATGGTGCAGTGACTCAGGTTCATGCCAGCTGACCAAATCTATTGCATTGTTATAGCGTTATTGTGAAGTTGAATTAATGGCGCATATTCATTTGCGAACTGATGATGTCTCTGTGTTACAGACCCTGGCTGTGTGCACTGAAGTGTACATGACAATAAAGTAGTGAATCTCAATCTATTTCTTATTTTTAAAATGTATTTTAAATAGGCTTATAGGCTCATTGGTTTTTTGTCCAAATTTTTTTTTTTTCAAAATCACTGATCTGATCTGATCTGATCTGGGCTATCATATACGGTTACCACTGTGATTCAGACCAGGATTAGCATAAGGAAATTAATGGAAACTTGAAGCCCTTTGTATAGTATATAATTGAGCATGAGTTAAGTCATTTTTTTTTTCAGTTAGGGGCACTCGAGCATAAAATAATTTTACAATCAAATGTTTTACACAGGTAGGTTTGATATATGGCTCTTACAGTTGGTCCACTCTTCCTCCACTGAGAAGACTAGTTTGAGTCTGCATGACATATTGGGGACAAGGTGGACTTGTCAAATAAAGAGTGAATGTTGCTTGTTCCTTTCAGCATGTTTTAAGCTGGTGTTTGAAAGATTGTAAAAACAGGAAGCAAAATTTGGAACATGTATAAAAAAAAAAAAAAAAAAAAAAAAAAAAAAACACCCACATGTCTACACCAACATCACATGCCCCATACTTCTCGCTAGCCAGCTAGGAGATGTGTGTAAGTGGCTCATTCACTACGTTCATCATCTAGCCTAATGAATACATGAACCAACAACTCTCTTAAAATAAAGCATAGCGCAAATTCATGCAGGACACAGAAGTCATAAGCCCCAGCTGTCGTCAGCTGATCAGATCAGCATCAGTCTCCGACTAACCACATCCACTCTTCCAAATTAGGAGGTCCATTCAAACCCAAGCCGTCATTAACTGATCTCTCCTTCAACACTGCTGCACGCGCATCACTGCTGCTGGCAAGCTTGCCACCACCACCCCAGCCTCCACCTGCTTAGTCTGAGCCAAATGGCTAATTTATCTAGTAGTTGCTTCGACTCCACTCCTGCAGGGGGTATGCATCGCGCTCCCCAGATTGACTTAGCATGCTGCTTGTCAAATCCAGGGAGCTTCTGGAGCTGAGCCTTCAGCGCCAAGCCTAGCTGTATATCATTTGTCGCAATAAATGATTTAATCAATGACGAGAGTGTTCCTGAATGAAATGCCACAATCATATAAACACAAGCAAGATCATATCTAATTCTGAAAACCCTATCCAGTCTGGCAATTACAGCTAACTGGTTGTTAGTGTGTACTACAGATGTTTCTCCATTCAAATGCTGCGGTACAGCAGTGACACCTTTGGCAGTAAAGACAGGATTTTACTTAATGCCCTGATTGACCACAATGTGATCAGCAATGGCTGAGTGGTGCTGTCGGTATATCAGCTGGATGACTCTAGTGTTGTGTCGGTCGCGAACGTGTCTTTCGAACAAAAAAATCTTTGTGAAGTGAAGTGAACGAAGTGAACAGAATCATTTCATGAACTGATTTGTTCCTTTCTCAGTTCAGTTGAGCTCAGCCACGAGCATGCCGGCCGGGAGTGGGACTGCCGCGACTCACTCAGAGAACTGTGAGAACGTGATTCACGTTCGCGCTGTGATTCGTTCATGATTCGCGAACTTACTGCACACAGAGAAATGTCGCTGAGGACGTGATTCTCGTTCACGTACTGTGCTGATAGTGGCGCTGTGTCACTCACTCATTCACTCAGGACGGAGGAGTTGATTCACGTTCAGTAACCGTACTGCTAAAATTAGCGCTGTGTTGCTAACATCCGTGTAGCATCATGTTAAGTGATTTTACTGTGCACAGAGGACACTTTCACCGTGTAAAAATTTTAGTGCATGTATGCCACTCAAAGCAGCGCTGCGTCTCCCGCGAATGATTGTGCACTATAGTCCGTGAACGCATCGTCCCTCAGTAAGTGAACATGAATCTCAGGGCTGAATCATGAACTGAATGACGGATCGTTTGGCTGCTTATCAATTCAGGGAGTTGGAGAGCACTGAACGATTTGGTGAACAAATCTTTTGAACAAGTCATTTTAATGAACGGATTCTAGAGATTCAGTACAGTTAAAAGAACTACCGTTCCCATCACTAGATGACTCCACAGGAAGCGGAGTGTAATGTTATGTTAATATGCCTCAGCTAATATTTAACTTTAACAGCTCTTCTGTGACCAAGTTGGATAAACTAAAGATGTGTAACGTTATGTTACTGATTGTACTTGCATTATCCTGTAAGTGAAACATAGAGTCTGAAGTATATGCTTACACTCAGCCGAAGGCAGTGTGGAGATCGCTGTTAATTAGCTGCAGCAGCATGCAGTGATACCACTGCCATTTTGAGAAATCGCCCGAGTGCTCGAGCATGGCGGTAGTACTGCTTACAATTTCAACACGTCGCACCTGTCCTAACTCACTGTAGTCTGGACTGCTCACGTGTGCCACCTGGTGGTCAAAGGTGTGCACTGCAGCTTATGCAAAATCAGCTGGATAAAAGTCCCCCCTCCCTTTCTGCCGTATTGTGGCATCCTTAATGCTGCGGCAATGGCATCATTTGAAAGGAGAAACATATGCAGCTGGGTTTTTTGCTGAATGACAGTCTGTCTCTGCTGTTGCTCTGCAGCTGAACAACAGGCTCCGGGGTGGTGCATTGACTGTAAACAAGAAACATGGCTTTAGTCAAGCTTAGATGGTAGTATTGTGAAATGTACAACCATTCTTGGGAGATTGGTTCCTTTGCTCAAAGTGACTAGGAAGAACTTTCAGTTTTTGTTGATTCTAGCAGCCACTTTTGATGAAGGCGGTACAACTCCGGCACGTGCTGTTGTACAGATCTTTGCTAGCGCTACAGGTGAACATTTTTGGGCAAATGCAATGAGTGCATGGGCAGTGTGCAAGCAGGTCAGGTACATGGGTTGGCAAGCAGGTAGGTCATCTAAACTTTTTAATCAATCCAAATCAATCAGTTGGATAGACTTAATAGAGGCATGCCACTGGTACTAGATTTTCTACAAGTGGATTAGGGTTACCCAGGGGTACCCTATCAAAAATTCTTCTAACATTACTTACCAACCCAAACAAACTCAAAGTCTAGGTATGTATTTCTGCTGAAAAGGCACCTGCGTATGACCCTGGATTGTATCAGACTGTCTTTCACAGACTGACCTGTCATGTTTTCCTACCAAATCTTGCCTGTCAAAGGATCACAGCTGGGAAATACTACCAACAATATTGAGTCACTGGATCCATTTCAACATGTTATTAAAGAAAGAAAGAAAAGAATTAATCTTAAACATATACTGTTTGCAATTTCACAGTTATCTATCCATTGCAAATCAAGCTATGCTAACTTGTATTAACATCTTGGCGATATTCTATGTTTTACTATTTGTTTACAAATCTGAGTAACTGTGTTTGAAGCTAATCACATCTCATCAGCAGTGAGATAGCAGTGTTTCACAATGTCGTCGCTCAGAGCTAGACACGCAAATTACTGTGCTGTTGGTTGTAAAATTCAACATCAGTGCCTATATTCTGTCCCAGCTACAGAGCAACAGAAGAGCCAGTGGTTGCGTTTCATATTTTAAGACAACGTGCCGGCTAGGGATGTAACGGTTATCGGTGTCACGGTAAACCATGGTAAAATTCCCGACGGTGAAGGTTACCGTTTAAGTTTTAATTACCATGGTAACCGCCGTGGTCGGTAACCACGGTGTGGAAAACTCGCGGCACATGCGCAGCGTGCAACGTGCGCTTGTTATGTAGTGAAGAAGACATGGCAGAGGGAGGACGTGATATAGCGGCCCTCAAGGCATGTTTCCGCTTTCAAAGAGAACCAAATCTGCAGTCCGGGCGTATTTTGGTTATTATAAGAATGCTCAGGGACAGCTGGTCGAGGATGGCAGCCCTGTCTGCTGGAGCTGCGGGAAGAAAGTTGCTGCGAGGGGCGGCAACACATCCGATTTACTTACTTTCACTGGACGACCATCACCCGCAACTGTTCAGCGAATGCAAGGTAAGCTAACTTCAAGCTTGTGTGCATGATCGAGTTTTCTCTGTCTAATGTGTTGTTGTCACTAATGTAAACTGACCAGATAGTGGTATAACGGAACAAAGTTGATCCTTGATTTGGCACGTTATCTGAACCGCTTATTAATTGTAGACTTCACTTTTTAAAGTCGACCTAATAATTCCCCAAATATTGATGCAGAGCTGCAGTGAGGCGGATTCGAGACAAACACGTGCTGGGTGGACTGAGTTAGTGAACGTGAACTGACTGAGATGACTGACTTTCATCTCAGCTCCGTTCACAGGAGCAGCGTCTACCTTTGGCTCAGCAGCCATCTGCCCAATCAGACTGACCGAGTCCACTAACAACAGACGAGCAGACAGACAGGCAATATATATAAGTAATATCAAAAATATATAACACTTGTGGATTATTTGTAGAATAGACTATATATAAAGAATACTATAAAATGGTGAGTATAACAAGTGTCTAGATAGAGATAAGAGTCAAAATAGAGTATTCATAATTCATTTAACAATAATCCTTTTTATTTTGATCTAAAAATTGATCCAACCTGGTTCTCACAAAAGTGATATGATCAAAATCGTGAGTTTTGTGATCTGTTGGTTGCACCCTTAGTATTAAGTAACAATGACCTTAGTGATTAATAATGACATGTTCTATTCATTTTTTTCACAGAGAGGATCTGCTGGCCAATCGCTGCCACTACAACTCATTCTACCTCTGTAACGCAGACATTAAAGGACACGTTTCAAAAACAGGCTGCCTCATCACAAAAAGCCAATGACCTATTTTGCACAGTTTTGATACATTCTTTTTTTTTTTTGATACTTATATTTTTTATTAGTTTTTATGTCAAAAGGATCGAACATAACAACATCACAGTACATTCTTATGTTACATGACAAAACCAGGCACTTGGATCACTCGAGGACAATCAACATATAAAATTTTTTTAACTCCCCTCAGTCCGTACAGTATGTGTTCTTGGAAAGCATCTGGCGGTTATACACCCCTTCAAGAAGAGCATTTGCAAAACAATAGAATGCAAGACAATAAAATAAAAGTGAGGGGGGGTCATGAATGGCCCTCCTCGTTGGTCAAGAAAACCGTCCATTTTTTCCATCTTGCATAATACAAGTCTCTTTTAAGTTTAAGCAGGAAGGTTAGTCTCTCCATTTGGTGAATTTCTTTAATGACCTCTAACCAGTTAGAGGTTGTGGGTGGATCTGACTGCAGCCACTTGCTGGTGATTGCTTTTTTTGCTGCTGCAGACATTATTTTTAAGAGGTATCTATCATTTTCTGCCATCCCGTCTGGTAAATCACCTAGATAAAGCGTTGTAAATGGCAGAGGAATCTGTTGTCCCAGTATGCGTGGTATGGTTTTCATAATGTTGTCCCAAAAAGGCCGTAGTCCTGGACAACTCCAAAAGATGTGGTAGTGGTTTGTCTCGTCATTCCCACACTTTCTCCAGCATGTGTGAACCGTTGTTAATGAATATGTTTTCATTTTAGGTGTTACAAAAAAATGGACAAGATTCTTCCAACAGAATTCACGCCAATACATAGAACAAGAAGTAGAAAAAACTGCATCACACATATTATCCCATTGTTCACAGGTTATTTTGTCATTTAATTCTCTCTCCCATCTCTCCTTGATATATGTTGTGGTATTATCTCTGCTCTTTGCAATGCCTTGGAAAAGCCTTGAAATAATAGATGTAGGGATGTCCCGAGCCGATCTATAGGATCGGGATCGGGGCCGATCTGGGCATTTTTCCGCTGATCGGAATCGGCAATTTTGAACGTGGACCCAGGCCCGATTTTTTTATTTTTTTTTTTAACATCAGTGCACAATTAGTGGCAGAGTGCAGACGCATGTGTAACGTTACTCTGGCAAACCTGTGGATAAAATGTCAGCAGTGTGGAAATAACTTCAATTAGAAAGCGAAATAGTCCAACAGCGTCATGTAACATCTGCAATATGGCTGTTTCACGGAGCTGCATTTACTACTCATTTGATACGGCATATACAAAACAAAAACTCAGAGAATACAACGTGTTCACTCGAGAGTACAGGCAACAACACCGAAGCAGCAAACACTCGCAGATACTTTCTAAAGGAAAGAGAAATATCCTCGAGACAGCGACATGACCACAAATATTACAGAGAAGATAACTGAATTCTCCGCTATCTCCGTGGGACAGGATCAGGGTTTTCTTCGTCACCTGGAGTTTTTGAATCCCCGGTGTGCCCGACCATCTCTGCATTACATTATTGACTCCACTTTCGAGTTACAACGCGCCGGTATGCGCACCAGTTTCGTAGGTCATAAGCAACACGTCCAGGTCATTTTACGTGTCAACGTAAGGAATATGTAAAAAGCAGTGGATGATATGGAGGAACCAAGTGTGGGCTGCGTCTCTCACACTACAGCTGCTGTACATGAGCTGCTGTCACAGTGCAGCGTCACAGACTCACCTGCTAACACAAGGAAGGTGGTCCACCGATGGTGTAATACCAGAATAAGAAAGAGCCTTATGAAAGTATATACTTTATTTCAACAAAATAAAAATACTATTAAGGAACAGCTCGGTTGCAGGTACTTTTTTTCTTAATGCAGCTGCATTATGCAGGAAAATATTAGTTAAGGCTAAGTATCGGATCAGGACTAAGTATCGGCAGATACTAAATATCAAAGGACTCTGATCGGGATCGGGGTAAAAAAAACCTGATCGGGACATCCCTAAGTAGATGTACAGGTACCATTATATGCCCGTATTATTAGTTGTATTATTTCGTTTGATTCTGCAGTTTCATTTTCCCGGATTTCTTTCACAAAATATTGACGTACTTGTAAATATCTGAAAAAATCATAATTTTCTAAATTGTATTTTTCTTTCAGTGCTTGAAAACTTTGTAGCATATTTTTCTCCATTATATTACAATAAGTGGTAATACCTTTATTTGTCCAGTACTTAAACCTAGAGTCCATATCATTCGGTTTAAAATCTGTGTCATGTGCAACCCATCTGATTTTCTTCAATTGGTTCCACAACTTGAATTGCTTCACAACCCCAAACCACGTATGTAATGTAAAAGAGACAAATGGGCTCAAATGTTCTTGAAGGTTTGTCATTAATTTGTAATCACCAATCACTGCTTGTATGGGGATGCCTCTGCATTCCCTTTCCATGTCCTTCCATTTCGCTTCATATCCACTGTCACACCAGAGGACCACATATTTTAACTGGGCAGAATGGTAATAATCCCTGAGATTAGGGAGAGACATACCACCTCTTTTCTTATTAATAGTCAATGTGCTGTATCTAATTCTTGGTTTTTTCCCTCTCCAAATAAAACGTGAAATTTGCTTGTCCCATTCCTGAAATTGACTGGTTGGAATTTTAATTGGTAGTGACTAGGGCTGTCAAACGATCAATTTTTTTAATCGCGATTAATCGCATTTTGTCCATAGTTAACTCGCGATTAATCGCAAATTAATCGCAATTTTTTTTGGCACATTTTTTTCTGTTCTAAATGTACCCTAGTGTATTTTTTTCATGTTCTTAATACTTTTAACAACATAAGAAAGGGCAAAAATGCCTGCATTATGAAAATGTTTATTCAACACTTCAAATCATGCAGGAAAATAAATCCAGGGTTGTCTGCTTTTGGCGAGGGGGGGCGACGGGCTCTCTGCATCTGCCGTCTGTTTGGCTTGCAAGTGGTGTCCACTGAGACTGCACTTTTTTCTTCTTCGCCTTTTTCACGCAGTGTGCTGCTTTCTGTCAGTCAGTGTGCTGCTTTTCAGTCTGCCGTGTTTTTAACGAACCGCCAACCCTGCTTCTTCTTCTTCTTCTGATTCCCTTTCTTATTCTATTTCTTCTGCCACCCTCTGTATCAAGACTACGGGTGCCGCCGACGGCCGTAAATCATACAATGCGCTTTTTTTTTAATATACTGAACGTTAATCGCGCGTTAAAAAAATTAACGGCGTTAAGAGGACGTTGCGTTAACGCGTTATTAACGCGTTAACTTTGACAGCCCTAGTAGTGACATAAATAGGTATAATAGTTTAGGTAAAATAGACATTTTTATAATGTCAATTCTTGCACTGAAGCTTAGTAAAAAAGCTGACCAGTTACCAAGATCTTCTTTAATTTTTTTGTTTACCTTTTCATAGTTTTTTTTGTACAAATCACTTGGACAATGTGTCAACCAAATTCCCAAATATTTAATTACTTTTTGAGACCAATCAATTGGAATTCTATGTTTGAGCTCCGGTGACGGGATATAATTGAACATTAATATTTGTGTTTTCTGTATGTTGAGTTTATAACCCGAATATGTGCCAAATACATCAAGGAGATCTAAAACGATGGGAAGGCATTTTTCTGAGTTATTAATATAAAGCAAGACATCATCTGCGTACATCGCTATTTTATGTTCTATATTATCAATCAGAATTCCCTGTATGTTATAGTTTTCTCTTATTGCCTGTGCCAAAGGTTCCAGGTACAGCGCAAAAAGGGCAGGCGATAAAGGGCATCCTTGACGTGTGGACCTTTCCAGATTTATGCGATCAGTGAGGCTTCCGTTTAACCTTATTCTAGCCGAGGGGGCAGTGTACAATGTTTTAACATTGTTAATAGCTTTTTCATTGAAACCAAATCTTTTCAAAACTAAAAATAAATTTTCCCAACTAACACAATCAAAAGCTTTCTCTGCGTCTAGGCTTACCAGCACTGCATTTGTTTTATTTTTCTTAATGTTCTGTATTATCTGGAGAGAGCGTCTTATATTATCATATGTTTGACGCCCTCTGATAAAATCAGATTGATCACTATCAATTAACTCTGGCATAAATGAGTCTAATCTTCGGGACATGATTGATGCATATAGTTTATAGTCCTGGTTTAGAACTGAGATCGGCCTATATGAACTACATAACATTTTATTCTTTCCCTCCTTGGGGATAACAGAAATGATCGCCTCACTCCATGAGGGTGGAGATGACTTGTTTTCTAATGTCCAATTAAAGGAGTTAAGAAGTATTGGGTTCAACTCTTCTCTAAACATTTTGTACCATTCAGCTGGTAGTCCATCGCTTCCTGGTGTCTTATTATTTTTAAGTTTATTCAGTGCTGTTTCCAATTCTTTTTCTGTAATCTGTGATGTTAAACATTTATTTTGATGATCTCCGATTGTAGGTAAATCTAGGGAGTCTAGAAAAGTTATTATTTTTTCTTCAGTTTCTAACGCTGGCTGCGAGTATAGGTTCTTATAATACGACTGAAAAGCAGCATCGATTTCCTTTAGGTCATGGTATATTTGTCCTGTTTTAGTGTCCAATATTTTATATATCGATTGGGAAATTTGTTTTTTGCGTATTTTCTTTGCAAGTAATTTTGTAGCCTTTGGGCCCACCTCATAGTATGACTGTTTTAAGAACTTGTGTTTTTTCTTGAGTTCCTCTTTATAGATATCTGATATCTGATTTCTAATTTCTTTAATTTTTTGCAGAGTTTTGGAGGTCTTGGTTTCTGCATTGCTGCCTTTCCAGTTCTTTTAAACTGTCTTCAAGCTGTTTTAGTTTATTTTCTTTCGCTTTCTTAATTGCCGTACTGAGGGATATCAATTTACCCCTGACAACAGCCTTTAAGGTATCCCATAAAATATTTGGGTTCACTTCCCCATTGTCATTATGTTCAAGAAAGGTCTTAATTTCAGATTTTACATCTTGTATGACTGTTTTGTCATTAAGCAAACTTGTATTCAGTCTCCAAATAGTTTTCTTCAGTCTACTGTCTAAATGTAATTTCAGATAGAGTGGAGAGTGGTCTGAAATATCTCTAGTTCCGATTTTGCAATTCAGAATTCTATGTCTATCATTTTGGAAAATAAAAAAATAATCTATCCTTGAATGTGCTGCATGGGGAGCAGAGTAGAAGGTGTAACCTTTGTCCGTCGGGTGAAGATCTCTCCAAATGTCAAGTAAGCCCATTTCCTCCAGACCCTTCTTCAGCACTTTAGTTTGAGGAGTTATATTTCTCTTACTGTTAGATTTGTCTAGTTTGCCATTCATTACTGTGTTAAAGTCTCCTGCGCAGATTAGTGTGCCTTGAGATTCTGAACCAATCAATTCAAGGAGCTTTTTTATAATGTTTTGATCACTTAATGGAGGTAAGTAAACTGAAATGAGTGTGGTCAGGTGATTTTCTATTTTGCCTTGCACCAATATATATCTGCCTTCACTATCCCCAATCTCCCTAATTAATTCAAAATTAACAGAATTGTGTATTAAAATAGCAGCACCTCGTTTATGACCTGATTTGAATGTGCTGTAGAATGTGTTTTGGTATCCAAATTTTTTCAACTTTTCATGTTCAATTCGGAATAGGTGGGTTTCCTGCAAGAATATAACTTTATTATTCTCCCTTCTTATTTTTGCCATTACTTTACTCCTCTTAACAGGATTATTTAATCCATTTACATTCCAAGAAGCTATTGTCAAATTGCTGTACCCCATCACAATAGTTTAATCCACATGTGCCGGCTGTATAAACATATGTACTGTGAGAACAACAACAACAACAAAAAAAACACTTACATGAACAGTAAGAACAAGTGCAACATTGACTTCCAACCTCAGGGTCTTACACTGCCCTGTCTTCTTCCTACACCTACTCATACACTGGTGGAGAATCAGTCCTACACGTGTAGGGGCTCCCTCTTTGCAATTAGCAAAGTGTCCTTTTCCTCTTGAGCCAAACAGTCATAGAGTCTCCTCCCGATCAAGTTTACTTGTGTGTGTGTATTGGGCGGGGGGGTTGAAAACTGTGTGTATGTCGGAAAGCAGTGTTATGCATGTTCTGCATTAGGCCTATTTGAAATTATGTAAACAGTACCTCGTGAGCTCTGTTAGTGTGGTGTTTACTTCACTGCCACTGAAAATCTCTGAGCCTTTCCCGGACGCGTGTGGATCGATCTCCGTCCTTTCTGCTCCAGCATGCGCCCTGGGTGAGTTTCTGCTCCCAGTTGATAGTACTTTTTTGCAGCAGGTCGAGTTGAAAGCCTCTCTTTCTCATGTCCTCGGTTACTTCTGTTGCGTTGTTATAGAGGCGCGGTCCGTTATCCCAGTGGATCTTCATCCGGGCAGGGTAAGGGGTCTGAAAACGTATCTGCTTTTCTTTAAGTATCTTCTTTATATCCCTGTACTCCCGGAGTCTGTTGTTAATTTCTGTAGGGAGATCATGGGCAAATGTGACTGATTTCCCATCACGAGTGATTTTCTTTGACCAAGCCGTCTTCAGTATTTTATCTTTTGTGTCATACCTCTGGAAGTTGACTAAGATAGACCTGGAAACTGCTTCATTTTGAGGTTTTGGGCCGATAGATCGGTGGGCTCGTTGGATTTGTAGATCAGTTAAGCTGAATGTGCAGCAGGCAGTGCAGCTCTTCATTCAGCTGAGGAGCCCTGACTCTGAGGCATTGCCTGCATTTAAATGTAAATAGTTGCATATAACTTTGTAAATTTCAAAAACTTATGCACACATTTAGTTAACAACAATTTATATTTGCATTATAAGTAATCAAAATGGTTCGTTTATCATATTTGTGGTTTTTACAGTAAAAAATCTAACTTTTTCTTACTCGGATTTTATGTTTTTTTGTGATTTTAGGTCAATTGTGTTAATACAGTATGTCAAAATGAAAAAATAACTGTACAGTCACACATGTGAGGTTGTGCTGAAAATAATGACACCAAACAAGGCAAGGTAAATAGTTTTTAAGGTGAAATATAATGGTAAAATCAAAAATAGTCAAAAACGGCCAATTATACCCCAGACTCCAGAGGGTTAACTCCTGCTTGGTGTCGTTCTTGAAGTCCATTAGGTCTCGCTTGAATTCTTTATACATGTTTTGAATGTCTTTACTTAAGTTTTGAATGGCTTTGGTCGTTGTGAGGTTCTCCTCTTCACTGTCAGATTCCTCCATGCTAGCGGTGTTGTTGCTAGTTGTTTCTTCCCCCCTCTCCTCGTCTTGAGTTTTGTCTTCCTGTTTTTTGTTTCCCCGCAATTTTTTCTTGCTTCTTGTCTCACTCATTCTAAGTCATATTAGTTTCTTGTGATAGCAATATTCGTAGTTTCGTGGGTTTTTCTCTTAACTTGACCGGGAGAGCTTTTTAGCTATGCCGCCATCTTGCAACGCTCACCGGAAGTCTCTTTGATACATTCTTTTATAATTATTTAATGTTGATTTTGCAGTGTTTTGTTAAGGTTTTGGATTTGGACTATTTTAATATATAATATATTTAAACATGATTCTTGATGAAATTATTTCAATTTATCAGTGTTTTTTTCAACATTTTGAAGATATTTTTAAAAATACCACGGTATACCGATAACCGTGATAATTTTGGTCACTATTACCGCGGTGTGAAATTTTCATACCGTTACATCCCTAGTGCCGGCTGCAGTTCTTGTTAGCTTGTATGTGTGTGCTAACCACTTCACATCAGACTGCTTCAGTAATGAGGGTCAGTACAAAGCTGGCTTTGCCTCGACACTGACCCTCAGGATCAGTCCCAACCATACTGGACCCAGCAACTGCACCCGAGCCACAGGTAAGTGTCGCCGCGGTTTGATAATATTTACAGTTGCCTACGAGTATGGTAAAGTCGGCTGGAAATCGGCTAACTAGTTAGCTCTGCTTCGATCCGCTATGCAATGGAGTTTGAAGTGAGTTTAATGTTAATAATATTATGATGGAGTTTGGTTGCCACAGTAAAACGTCTGGAAACATGTGTAGACTGGAGACAGAGACGATGCGAACAGTGTCCAAGAGTTTGGAGACAAACACAGCTTTCGCTAGCTGTTAGCCATTAGCTACATGGCAGTAACTGTAACAACACATACGAACAAACTAACATTATTCAGGCACACTAACCATTCTGAAACGCCCCGCTGCAGCAGCAGAGTCTGTTCTTCTTCAGGAGCCTCTCCTTCTGGGTCCAATTTTGGGTCAAACTGGTATGATTGAATGAAAAAATCTCCACGAGCCATAGCAATACATCCACCGTAAACATTAGCGCATGCTACCGCTAACGCAGTGGTAATCCACTCCCTGAGAGTGACATAGCAGGAAGGGCTCTCCAAGTTGGCGTTGACAGACAGAGCTCATTAGCATTTAAAGGTGCAGGCACAGAAACAGACTGCTCTGAATAGAGCTCTGTAGAGCGACTTTTAGACAGCTGCAATTCAGCACCAGGAATGGGTTTGGGGCAATGCATATCGAATACAGAGTTTTTGGACCTCTGACAGCTGTGTGAAAATGATGAAAAACAGTATAATTTGGGACCTTTAAACCATGTCAACACAAAACTGTCAAGTCAAAAAGCAGTTAGGATCGCTTCTGTATTTTGATATAAAAACAGAGGCCCATCATGACTGTTATAAACTAGTGTTGTCTGAATCACCCATCCTGTCCAACAGTGCAGTGCATGCTGTAGGTTATACCATGTGCACTGATCAGTTTCACTGGGAGCACACCAGTCCAAACAAGGAGCATCTGCTTTGTCCAGTGTTGCATGCTTACAATACAATACATGCTTGCATGCTTGCTTGTATTGCTTGTCCAGAGGTAGGTTCTTTGTGCTGAGTGTCTATATTTTTTTTATGTTGCATTGCAATTAGTATTGGTCAGAGTGACCCAGAAAAAAATACTGTGTGGCCACAGTCAGTAGAGCAACTTGGAAAATATGAGATCTATATCTAGTACTTCTGTCTCTCTTTCATTTACAATGGTTTGTAACGAACCATTCATATACATGTGAAAATAACATACATGTTTTAGATTTATTAGATTATCTTCTATATATCTGAATAAATATATTTCATTAATTATTATCAGTTTATCTGCTTCCGAGAATGACTCCTAGGTAATTCAAGAAAATTGTTCAGCAGGAGGAAACTTAGAGTGGGTGGTAACTTTCAATTCTTGTGGCCATTTTAACTCTTGATCCAAGTCCATTTCCAGCCCTGGTTGCAGTGCCTGATTCTGAAGCTTAAATCACAGACAAGATGTAGAGGGTTTGTGTTGTAAACAATCCTGACAGTTAAGTCAGAGAAAGCCTGCCCTGACAGACTGCAGAAATGTTTACTTTTACTTTTCTGTCTGACATTTTAAAGGACAAAGCAACAATGCGTCCTTAGTCCTTATATTTAAAGTGAAACTCTCACCAAAAAAGCAACCAAGGCTTTATTTGTGATTGATTATGAGTCAAACCTTCTTGTAAATGCATAATTACGACGAAAGAGGCACTTTTAAGATTTACCGTAGTTTTGTTTTCGGGCAAGCTAATTTTCAATGGAGTGCAGGGGCACTCTTATGCTAGCATCAAAATCACTATTTTCAAAACACTAAGACGGCTCGATTGAGTGTCGGTCCCCGAGTGCGAGCTGACAGGCAGGAGAGTAATGGTGGACCACTCCTCAAGCCTGCCTGTTAGGTCATATGAAGGTTTGACTCATATTCAATCACAAATAAAGCCTCAGTTGCTTTTTGGCGAGAGTTTCACTTTAAACTTGGTTTCTCCCTCTGAATGAATATGTTTTATGTGTGATGATATATAAGTAATCTTGGTTTTGCTAGCATGCTTACAGCTTGCCTTTTTATCCTGATTACAAACAGCATAGACCACAGTGAACACACATTGTTCTACACTTACGGATGTCAATTAAAAATAAATATATCTATATTTTAGATCTAAGACATGATGGAGCCCAACTTGAAGCCAAACTTAATTTCACCCATCTATCCATCTACTAGTATCCCATTTAACTGCCAGTTTCAAAAGTGGTATTTTTATTAGGCCCACTCTGTAGTAGTAGCTATATCTACATACATTTTAAGCTAATATTTTGACTAACCACCATACTTTGGTTTTGTCGAAATTGCATTTTTGTTGTACCCTCTGCTGGTTAAAAATCACAAAAGTAATAATTCAGAGTAATGTAAACTTTTTAAATGTTTCTCTGTTCCCTCATTTCCCCACCTCTTACCTCCTATATGTAACATATTTGTTTATTATTTAAGTTTGTCTTTTTGTCTCTGGATCAATTTGTCTCCGTCCTCCTCACCCTCTTTCTCACCATCTTTCCATCAAGTAACGCAATGTCAAGCTCACCTGTCTGTATTCCCCTGCAGCAGAGACGTTGTAGACATCAGCCCAAGGATTGGTCCGTGACGTCACCATCATACGCAAATGCTTCTGTCAGCTCCACATACACGGTATGGTGGTCGCGTCACTGACTGATCCTTTAATTTCAGATCGCAGAAGAAAGATCCGCTGCACTGAGCTTCAGAGATGTTTTGAAAAATGTAGCTTGACAGCTCAGCGGGTAGTGCAGGTCGGCTAGTGATTGAAAGGCCGCTGGTTCAAATTCCAGCTCCGGGCTGAGCTGAGCTGCATGTCGAAGTTTCCTTGAGCAAGATACTGAACCCCAAATTGCTCCTGATGTGTGGTGCCATCAGTGAGGGCCCTGCGACGAGCTGGCGACTTGTCCAGGGTGTACCCTGCCCTCACCCAGAGACAACTGGGATTGGCTCCAGCAAAAAACCTGAGAATGGAAATGGAATCAATTATTTTATGGGGGAAATAATAGCATATACCTCATTTAGGAAGAAACAAAAAGAAAAGGCAAGGACCTCACTTGAAAGGAAAATTGAGGAATTAGAAAAAAAAAACAAAAACAAAAAAACACACACACACACACACACAAAGCCTCTGGGGAAATCCAGTATTGGAGAAACTTAAAGAGGCCAAAGTAGCAATGAATGACTTTTTTTAAATATGGAGATAGAAAAATCATTGTCCTTCTTAAAGGTCCCATATTATACTGTTTTTATCAATTTCACACAGCTGTCAGAAGTCCAAAAACTCTGTATTCGATATGCATTGCCCCAAACCCATGAATGTCTTGAATTCCAGCTGTCTAAAAGTCGCTCTACAGAGCTCTATTCAGAGCAGTCTGTTTCTGTGCCTGCACTGTTAAATGCTAATGAGCTCAGTCTGTCACCGCCTACTTGAAGAGCCCTTCCTGCTACGTCACTCTCAGGGAGAGGATTCCCCCTGCGTTAGCAGTAGCATGCGCTAATGTTTACGGTGGATGTAACGCGATGGCTGGCGGAGATTTTTTCGTTCAACCAAACCAGTTTGACCCAGAATCGGACCCAGAAGGAGAGGCTCCTCAAGAATACAGACTCTGTGGCTGCAGCAGGACGTTTCAGAATGGTTAGTGTGCCTGTATAATGTTAGTTTGTTCATATGTGTTGTTACAGTTACTGCCATGTAGCTAATGGCTAACAGCTAGCGAAAGCTGTGTTTGTCTCCAACACAGTCTCCAAACTCTTGGACACTGTTCGCATCGTCTCTCTCTCCAGTCTGCACATGTTTCCAGACTGTTTACTGTGACAACCAAGCCCCATTGGAATATTATTAACATCAAACTCGCTCCAAACGCCATTGCATAGCAGACCGAAACAGAGCTAACGAGTTAGCCAATTTCCAGCGGACTTCTTGCATGTCCACCTTTGAGCGATACACTGCTGTCTCACTGCTGGACACACCGAACTTCACCTCAGGGATGAACGCCCCCTCTCAGATATCTCCTATCACCGCGCAGAGGAGGTCGGCCTATGATAATGACTCCTTTCGTTATGTAACGAAAGGAGCTGAATCTGAACAGCCTGTAGGAGCGCCGTGTTGAAGTGGTGGGTGGGCTGCAGAGACCATGCAGGAATCACTTGTTTTCCTCATTCTGGGAGTTGGCAGGCTCAGGGAGGACCGGCTTATATATGTAGAGACCAGAGAAAACGTGTTTTTCATAATATGGGACCTTTAAGACAAAGGACATATAATGGAGGCCCCAGAGCAGCTAATGTGTTAGCTTATAAACTTAACAGCAAAACAGAGTATCAGTAATGCAACTTAATTACAAAAACACAAATGCAGTAATTAGATGTCTAAATGAGATAGGAAATCAATTTGCAAAATAGTATCAAGAATTGTATGATGCTGCCCAAAATCCTGTACCTAAAAAGAATTTAATTAATTTTTCTCAAAGTTGAATTTACCTAAAGTGACCAAAGAACAGAATATCACACTTACAAAACCAATAACAGAGGAGGAAATTCATAATCATATTAAAAAACTTATACTACATAAGTCACCTGGGAGTGATTGTCAGGCCTGGACTAAAAGGAGGACTCGGATGCAGTGGAGAATCAAAATTCAACAGGCTTTTATTCTGACAATTTAGGCAGCAAGACAGAGTGACAACCAAATAGGCTATAAAACCTGAATCTGACTGTCTACAAGGCAAGAAGAAAAACAAAAAGGAACAAGAAAACAAAACCACACCAACGGTGGGAACTCAACGGAAACCGGAGAAAACCAAATCTGACTAATCTCAATCTAATAAGGTTAAACAACAGAAAACCCTCACAAGGAGGATACAAGGCTATAAAACACTAAATAATCTAACTATCTGTAGAAACAAAAATTCACTCCAAAAGGGAGGAAAACAAAAGGCTAACTGAAAACTGTGAGCTATGCTACACTATCAAAAAAGGTTACAAACAAAAGATCACTCTACTCGAGGCACAAAATGACAGAAACAAAAACCAATGAATTTCAAAAACTTAAACAAGACAAGGCTGGGATACTTAACGAGACAAGGCTGTGACAAAGGGCTTAGGTGCACGACAGACGAAACACTTTGGCACAAGACAAGGGGAGACGCAGACTTAAATACACAGGAGGGTAATAGGGAACAGGTGGAAACAATCAGGGATCAGGGATGACGTCAGACTGGAGACACATGAGGAAGGGCAAGTTACCTGAAACGAAAGGAGAGTCAGTATTTCAAAATAAAACAGGAAGTACACGAGACAAAACACCTAAGACAAGACAGACCTCACCGCTTTTTTTCACCGAGTTTTTTAAAGAATTTCAGCTGGAACTTGTTCCACTTTTGTGTAAAACACATAACTGGGCACTGGACAAGGATACATGGGCAGCAACATGGAATTCTGCCATTATAACAGTGTTGAATAAGCCAGGTAAAAATCCAGCAGATTGTTCATCTTGTAGGCCAATTAGTCTTTTAAATACAGATCATAAACTTCTATCCTCAATATTAGCTACTAGATTAGCACAAATTATACCTCATCTCATAAATCCAGATCAAACTGGCTTTATTAGTCAAAGACAGCTTGTTGATGATGTGAGACGAACATTAAACCTTATCGAGATAGCACAGAAAAAGAATCTACATGTGACAATAGTTACCTTAGACGCCATAAATGCCTTTGATAAGGTCTTATGGCCATATCTATTCGAAACCTTAAACAAGTTTGGTACACACGACAGGTTTATAAGATGGTTGAACGCTATGTATAAAGAGCCAAATGCCAGAGTCAAGGTTAATGGGGTAATATTTGACTCTTTTAATATTTCTAAAGGTACTAGACAGGGAGATCCCTTATCCCCATTGATTTTTGCATTATGTATAGAACCACTGGCAGAATGTATTAGGTTAGAGCAGAAAATAAATGGTATCGACATAGCAGGAGTAAATCATAAACTGTCAATGTATGCAGATGACATAATAATCTACTTGTCTATCCTAAACAGTCAATTGAAGTGTTGATGAATGTAATTGGGGAATTTGATACCATTTCGGGCTATGCATTAAATGTTAATAAATCAGAAGTAATGATCATGGGTGGCACAATTAGTGATGAACTAAAAGATAAATATACATTTCATTGGGATGTGGAAAGGATAAAATATCTTGGGATTAATATAACAAAGAATTTGGACAACTTGTTCGCAAAGAATATTGATGAATTAATAAGCCAAATCAAACAGGACCTAAACAGATGGTCCATAATGGTCTGCCACAGTTTAAAATTAGATGAAGACATAATTTTTTTGAAAGAAATGGGGAGTGATCCATTCTTCTCTCCAAACAGAATGGGCCAAACGTTTAACATATGGCATCCAAAGGTTTATGTGAATTTGGACAAATGTTTGGGGATAAAGAAATGAAATCTTTTGAACAGCTATGGTTGCAATATGGTTTACCCAAGTCTCATTTATTTCAATTCTTCCAAGTGAGAAGTTATCTTTTTGATGTTATAAAAAAGAAATCTATTCAAGAAATAACCCCCCTCATAAAATGCATGCTTAAGATATATGACTGTGGTACTGAAACAAAACTCTTAACTAAATTAGTTAAAATAATACAAGCTAATTATCAACATAAACAAATGAATCTCAGTGTAAAAACAAATGGGAAAATGAAAGTCCTTGTAATATCTCACCAGTAGATTGGGAACAAATGTGTATAAACATACATGAAACAACAAATTCATACTACTGGAAAGAATTAGCATGGAAGATTATAAAGCTATAAAGCTCAAGCTGTTTTTTGGAAATGCAGGGAGCAAATAGCACACCACAGTCATATATTTTGGTTATGTAGAGTTTTAGGTGGTTTTTGGGAAGATTCTGTTAGAGAACTGTCAATATTTTTGGCATCTCTGTGAATAAAAATCCATTAGTTTTATTACTTGGAAAACTTCCAGAAAACATTAGGAAGAATGATGTATGTTTGTTTTTAATAATAAGAGTAGCATTAATTAAACAAATTACAAGAAATTGGTTAAAAGATGATAATTTCAGTAATCCCAAATGGAAGGATCTTGTAAACGAGATATACATAATGGAAAAAATATCAATGAGAATTATAAATCAAGTTTATATTTTTGAAAAAAAGATGGGAAAAATGGGTAAGGTGTATAATAAATAATATATCTAATGATTTGTAAAATATGTTTCTATTAGATATTACATATATATATTGTCTTGCTTGTCGTGCATACTTGTAATAAACTACACCTTGCCTTTGTTTCTGAATACAGGCATATGCAATTGTAAGTAAGTAATCATGTGTTTGTTTTTATTGCACCTAGTGCATATATTTCTAAAAATGTATCCTCTGACTGAAACCTGACTGTAATTATTTGAACTAGTAATTGTTATGTTTTTATTTATTTTATCTTTTACTTTTTATTATTACTATTATTATTATTATTATTATTATTATTATTATTATTATTTTACTTAATACAATGTCTGATTATTTTGTATTATGTTTTTCGTTGTCTGCCTGTTAACTGAAAGAAAAAGATAATTTAAAAAAGGAAGGAAATGGAATCAATATTGCTCAGTATTGTTCCGCATATCAGCTTTAAAGGGGATCAAATGTCAGTGTTGTGTTTCCAGCTTATTGTGCTGCAACTCTTCACTCCATTACCCTTATATATAATAATACTACATAATGAAAACCTGCTCCTTTAATGTAATTCACGCTAATATATTAGAAACTGTTGAATAAAAATGGCAAGAGTTAAGTTATGTTAAAAAATAAATAGCTTAATTTAGTGTAAAAAAATTTAGTGTCTCTCCTGTCAAAGACACCACTAAAGGGCAGAATAAAACAGAAATGCGGTTACAAAAAAGGTTAATATTGGTTGATTATATCCTGATGACAGAACATTGTAATGTTTGTTTTTTTTTTTTTCCCACGTTGTATGGACACAGCACAAACTGCTTACTTTGAATACTTCAAAACCTTAAAGGATATTTGGACTGCTGGAATCTTTCATCCAGTTTATCTTGCTGTAAGAGAGGGTTATTTCATACTTTCAGATGCAATTTTGTTGTCAATCGCATACTCAGTCAAATAATACACAGTCCCTTCTCTGAATCCAAACTTCTTTCACTGGCTCATGCATTATAGATGTTTGGGTTGTACTTTCAACACAGTACAACCCAAGTTAAATTCATTCAAAAAAAATTCATAAAAATTTAAAAGCTTAAGTCTATATTTGATTTAATTTCAGCTCTCTGTGAGTGATAGACATCAACAGCTTTCAGGCTCGGTGATTGGATGTTTTATTTGCAATGCATCTTGTGACTTGTAGTTCAGTCGGACATGAGGGAGCTCTTTAATTGACACACCGTCCCATACCAGACCCAGGTAAGTTCAAAGTAACACTCATCAATTAAATGTCTGTGAAAATAAAAGAATATGACAAATCTTTCATCCCAAAACCTATGACCAAAACAGCAGTTTGTGTAAAAGTCAAAAAGAAACTTGCTCTGTAACATTTTGTTTTTGCTTTTCTGGTTAATCACTTACAAATGTGTAGTGTGGCCTGCTAGCTTACAAAGTCATTGCAGAATAATTATGTAGCCTAGTCGTAACGTTAGCTCAAAGTATGCTTTAACTTTTTCACTGTAGCTGAATCAGGGCAATCCAGTAAGTGCCCCATTTACTTATCAGTATAACTAATTTCTTACACTAATAGAAATGATTCATGAATATGAATAGCTAAAATAATCGTGTGAATGTGGTAAAATAGGCTATGCCCTGCTGTCTGAAAAGCATGTGGCGGATTAGTTTATCCCTATCTGAGAAACAGTTAAAGAAGATGTAGGTATAGTATATTAGTGTTTTGAACAAGAAATGCCTTTAGCATCGTGATGTAAACCTGTAAATAAATAGCAGTTTTACAATTTAATGTACCAAAACCTCACTTCATCTATTTAAGTGTATGTTAATAGTGTGCATGGATAAAGTAATCCTATTTAAGCCAGTGGAAGTTTACATAATATGCCAAGTATTGACAACATGTAATATTATTTTATATCACTTCTTTTGCATTTGGACTATTATACATAGGGTGACCATATTCTGAATCCCCAAAAAGAGGACACTATTACGCTGCAAAATTTTGAGGGTTTTTCGGGTCAGGTCGAGTGTTTTTTACGTGCTTCTAACTCAGTTAAACACATATTCTGAATTCCCAAAAAGACACTTAAACAGGCCTCTTGGAGATACTGAAAAATACTCACACAAAGTTGCGTTTATAAACAATATATTCATTTATCTAGGTCGTTAGAGCCTTTGTTTGCCATGGACACATACTCTGGTCATACAAACTCTGGTCTCTACTGTTTTGTTGTATATATTATTATTGTTTATAGTATATTTTGCACATTTTGTTTTGTTGTATATTATTATTGTTTATTGTTTATTGCACACTGTGCATTGTATATGTACACTGTGTGAATATGGGTAAACTGGGACACTTTCTGAAAATTAACCTTCAATATAATTTTTGATTATGAACCAAATGTTTAAGCCCATCATATGATACCATTCTAAACAGCTTATGATCTCTACTATACTATGTAGAAGAAAAAACAAAGAAACATTAAACACTGGATGAATGACCCTTCACAAAAAACACATTGACCCAAAACCAAAATTTCCTGGCACTATTGGTAAAGTGGGACACTTCCAACACATTCCATTTTTATTGGTAATGTGATTAATCATACAAACAAGCTACAGCACCAGGCCTTTTCACAGAACATGGAACATGTGTTAAAGAACAATCTCCATGTTACACAAAAAACTGTAGTTTCCAATCAGAAAACACAATGACTTCCATAGCTAACAGAAAACGAGCGCTAAATTATATGTTAATGGTATTTGCTATATAATTCAATATGAGTAAATCTCCCAGTCATGTAGGACCTTTGGTTTTGACCCATGAAGCGCTGGATCCAGCACGGAAGGAAATCTACATTTCACATAGAGCCAAAAAAAATTAAACAAAACACCCATAACTGGATGTTTTCATACATATAGACCTGTGTTTAGTCGCTTTTCTTATACAAATAATAATAATAAAAAAGAAACCCTTCATGATGTAGAATAGAATAGAATGCTTTTATTGTCATTGCACCCAAGTACAACGAAATTGGAGAGCCATTCAATGCAAAACATTCACACAATACACACACCCACATCTACACAGAGATGTATCTCTGTTGGCAATCATAAACATAAAGATAATAAAATAAAATGTAAAGTACATCATCATTTGAGTACATTTGTTTGTATATCTAGCTAGCTAGATAACTAAATTTATGAGGGATTAATAAAAGGGAACTTATTTCTACCTTTATAATGACTAGAATGATTGTCCCAAAATGCCACTTTTAAAAAAAAGTAAGACTCACATGGATGTGATTTTTAAAAATTATGAATCACAATTACACCCCTTAACAAGATATATCACAATTACAAACTATCCACCAATTTTCGTTTTTCTAGAACACTAACATCTTTCACCTAAAAACGCTGTGTCATTTTACCTACCATCTTGATTCACCGCAGAGGTAGTTGAATATGGTTAGCCACGCCCCCGGAAGTGATGTCATCAACACAGAACCAATCTTTTTGACTCTCATACTTTCCTGTGATGAGCTCAATGATGATTTTTAGTAATTGAAGTATACATATGTAAAGATAAACATAATTAAGCTTAACTGTCCCAGTTTACCCATTGTCCCACTTTACCCATATTCACCCTATATATTGCCTTCTATTTATGTTATGTACAAAGTGTTTTATTTGTGTGTATTTGTGTTTCCAAATGAACCATTTAACGTGTATGGTAAATACAATGGTCTGTGATGCGAAGATAAAGTGCACGCTACACAAACTCAAAACCCCGGACATTTGAAGGATTTTATAAACTCCCCCCGGACAGGCCGGACAGCCCCCCAAAAGAGGACATGTCCGGGTAAAAGAGGACGTATGGTCACCCTATTATACATGAACACAATACTGTGTTTTTCCCCATGAGTTAATACTGTAATCACCTTACAGGAAACATATCTGATCTATATATGTTTCACTCTCATGCAGTATGACAAAGCTTCAAAAGAAGCTGTGCCCCACCTGCCAGGCCTAATTCTCTGGCAAGGAAAACATGCAGCGCATGTCTGGGCCCTTTTCCTGTCGACGGAAAACTAAAAAAAACAGGACCAGCTGAGGGAGGATTGCTGGGCATCCTCAGTAAAGAAAAATAGAAATTTGTGCAGGACCATAAAGTCGGCCCAGCTGTCTGTGAGTTAATCACTCTGATTTAACAAAAGGGTTGGTCTCTCAGACAACTACATAAAGATCTTATTTGTCAGTCAGTCTTGCTTTTTAGGTAATGTGAAACCAACCTTAGGGCTGTAACAAACCGTGATTAGTTATCATTAATCAATATGATTGTTACACTTTCACTTAACATTATGTATGAATTACATAAATATTATTACAACATGGACAAAGCTTACAGTAGCTGCTAACAGCTGAGCAAAAAAGTCAACTAAACATCCGTCAAAGCAGTGAAGTTACTCTTGAGCTGTTGCTGATAGCCTTACTCCTGTCATGCCAAGTTGTAACAACATATTTTTCTTCACTGTAATTCTTGCAAGTCTTTAAATTAAATGCTCTTGGATTTAGCCCGGTCTTGTTTCTGGGGCATCGGGGCCGCAGTGGGCAGCTGCATGCCGACGTGATGCACGATGTCAAAGAACCAGATGGGGTTGTTGGAGAGATCCTCCAAAAAATGGGAAAACTCTTATGAACACCTTCTGAAAAATGAGATATCCAAAATAAATATTTTACACTTTACTGTCCTATAGTCTAGATTTTCATAGACTCTGTGTCAATAGATGTGTAAATATGCAGGTTGCTCATTCCAACATTTAAACCCTATCCACCCTGAGCCTTTTTAGAATTTAAAACTTCAGCTATAGCCTTTTTAATTAATGGCTATCTTTCCATTCACATATCAATCAAATTACCAGAATTTAGCGAGAAGCTTTATGCAAATAAAGCCGGTAAAAAAGTGTTTCCATTTTGTGGATTTTAAGTAAATTAAAACCTACGCTGAATGATGTCACATGCAAGGGTGGAGTTGTGGGTCTGAGAAGTGAAGCCCTCTTCCGCGTTCAAAAACCTGTAGTTCCTCGGCTGCCGCTGGGGGCTGGGACCAGAAGTGAGCATTCTCCATAGACCCCCATGTTAAAATCTCAGATTTTACATCTTTAAAAAAAATACATATTTACAGCCTGGTTCATTTTACGTTTTTGGTCTCAACCGATAGTGAACACTGTGAGGGGGGTGAGTTTTTTTGAACCACAACTGTTTTTGTGTTATTTAGACTTTCTCACATAAATTAGGGCGTGCTGGGTTGAGTGACAGGTCCATAGATAGTTGAGCTGGTTACTTCGAGTTCAGTGGGGGTGTTATCGGCCGGCTGACCTGTAGAGTTACTGTCTCTCCTCCCAATATGAAAAGTACACTCCCACTAAAACCCAAGATGGCGCAGTTCAAATGCCCGTACTCGAGTCACAAAACAGACTCCCCCAAACCAATGGGTGACGTCACGGGTGCTATGTCCATGTTTTATACAGTCTATAGTTACATGCTATTTGGCCATTAAATTTTTATATTGAATACATTTGAGACTTTTTCAGGTGCATCCAGTTATTTTTCAGGCTAAATATCAAATTAGAAGAGTTAAGAATTAAGAGAGAATCTGATGTCATTTACTGTATAAACTTTGACTTGATACTTATACAATTAAATCTGATTTTACCGTATTCATAAGGTATTTCTTCTTCTTAAAAATTTTAGATGGATGCATAGCTATTGTGGACACCAAAACAGTGTCATGAGCATACCACAGTAATGGTAGTGCTATCATTTATAAATTTAAACAAGTTTTAAGTGACCATATCTACATTTCGATTGATGATGATGGTCTGCAATAAATAAACCAAATTGTCGAAGGTGCTAGTAGTTCACTGCTAGTTGTTTCTAAACATGTTCTATCTTATCTGCAATATTTGCAGAGGTGTTGGCTCCACAAGCAGCTCCAGCAATTACTCCTAGTCCCTCTCCTGTAGTGGACACCTGTGCCCCCCCCCCTCTGTGGACAGTAAGCCTGGACTGGGACCAGAGGAAGAATTCATTCTTCACCTTGAACCAGTTGATTCACCATCTTCTGAAGCTCCACCATTCTCTACTCAACCTTCCTCCTCTACACAGCTTCTTCCCCCATCTACTACTTCAGAACACTTGTTTATTTATATTTTACTGTTTTTTCTAGAATGCAGAAAACATAGGAACCAGACAGTGTTCTTATATGAAGGTGTTGTGGACAAAAGAGTTTTAAACGTAAATATATTTTCCATTTTTCCTATTGTTTTTCTTGTATAACACATTGGGAAAAAAAAACTTTTTAGGTTTACAGTATATTTATTGGTGATTCTACAACACATGGTTGTATAATGAAACGCAATGAGTACTCCTTTTACACCTCAGAGGAACTGCCTGTGGAAGCGGCCTGCAGGCGCTTGGCTGGTCACACAGAGAGCGTATTGCTCCTGCTCTCCACGCGCCGGTCAAACATCGACTCTACTAGTCTGTACCCGTCTGTACTCGGTTTCCCCACACACACAGGTCATTTTAAACATCTGTAGCCTATGTATGGATGTGTGTGTATTGTTATTGGCGTCCTCCGGAAAGCCCTTGCCCCTCTCACCTCTTTCTACCGTCTCTCTTTCCAGTGTGTGTGTGTGTGTGTGCGCGCACACATAACGGACAAATATTTATAGATGGACAAGCAACAGCTTCATTAATGATCATTTTATTTATTTTATTTTAAAAAAATGGCTGACTTCCTATCTGGTACGATCTGTTCTATCCAGCTTGACAGCGGCGCTCGGGGCCAGACGCCGAACTGAAGCCCTGCAGCCGCGCGCGCTCCGCTCCACAGCGTGAGATGTGTGACCATCAGATCGGTTAACATGTACACAGATCTGAAACTGCCTCCGCTCCAGGGTGCTGCGCTTCTGTTTCGCGGGCAGTGCGACCGGGCCATTGTGCTTCACAATATAAAGAATAGACTAGAATTGAGGTGATATAAGAAGCTACTTTGATGGTACAGCAGCAGATACTTCTGCATCCTCATTCAGATTGCAAAAGTCATAACAGACTGCCTATTGTGTGTCAGTATCATTTGGCACTCTTGTGATCTTCAGTTCAAGCTGATTCAAGTTTAAATCACCTGCCACAGAGCCTTCCTGTCCTGCACAATTTAGAAGCCATGCCTGAATTTGCGATAATGCTACTTTAAGAACTGTCGCTACAAGAAATACTTGTTTATTTTATGAATAAAAATCCTTTTTAATGTCTTTAAGGGAAAAGAAGAACTCAAAGTATGGTGGACACTGTGCCCCAAATGGTAAGTTCTTCCTACACAAAGCAATTCAGGGATACAGTGGTTGCCATCCTAATTTAACTCGTTCAGTGCCAGAGTTTTTTCCCTCAGAGTGCAGCAAGTGGCAGCATTTTTGAGCATTTCTACTATTTTTCAAAACAGCCACAGGCGATGTTGTGTTATGACAAAAAATGACACAGATAATCTCAAATGACAGGGGAGACTCTCTACTTTCACCAGAAAAAAAAGAGTTTGTAGTATGTTCCCCTTTTTCACCAGCTTCATTTCAATACAACGTGTTTTCTCCAAATTCAGCATTCTGGGAGGATAATTCTGAGAAAAACAGGTTTAAAGTTATGGCGACATTTTCAAGCTGAACTCTCTTTTGAACCTTTTACAATAGTAAAAATAGCAAAAATAAAATAAAATTGTAACTTTTTTTTATTTTTACTATAGTATTTCTGCAAACTGGAGCGCTGTGGCAAAATAATTTCCCACAAGGGATTAATAAAGTATTTTCAGTTCAATTCAATTCAATTATTTTTGACTGCAGTGGTGCATCAGACATCTGTGCTGTGCGTCAGAACGGACCGAGCCGGCTGTGCTACTGGATGCAGGGCGACTGCAGCTCCGCTCTGGTGGCGGGGGGAGGGGAGGCGCGTTCAGCTCCAACGGCCGCTCTCACGGCTGCAGGGGGGTTGGAAGTATGAGTTTGTTGGGGTCACTGGTCACATGATAGGTGAGCACACGGCTTCATTTCATCACAGGGACACCAAAATTTTTCATAGGGTGGGGAGTAGCATTTACAGTGAAAAAAACAAAAACTTGTTGAAACTCGTTTTTGGCACTAAATGGTTTAAATGTCACATTTTTGGCAAAGTAAGTGATCACACAGACTTCAAATGATTTTCAGGATAAATATAGCATTATTTATTCAACTGGAAGGTGTGTCCAATTTTGTATAAGGCAAGGTCATCCTTTAACCTCCAATTTCTGTTTGTGTATGTTTTCCTTTCAATATCCTGCAGTGGCAAGGAGTGGGATGACACATGGGAGCCAGCTGAGCAGTATAGCTGCCCAAAATAAGGAACGTCTGCTGTTTCCTACTGTTGCATTTAGTTTGAGAGTGTTGTTTTAAAAAAAGAACTTGAAAAATTGTGTTTTACTTCATTTAATGTTGTTTGTTCTGGTCTTTTTCATTCACAAAAAGATAAATACTTTTCAAATACTACAATAAAGAAACTGAAAAAGAAATTGTTTATTTAGTAGTATGTTTGTCATTTTGATTTGGAATTGGCAGTAGCTTTTTCCAGAAGGACTTGACTTGGAAATCTGAGGGTAAGCAGTTCAAGTCCAGCATGGAACAAGAAACCATAGAGGCTGGACTGTTAGCTGATGATGATGGAAATGATTTCAAATTCTTTATTAGGATTAACCCCTTGAGGTGTATCACCTCGTTTTCAAGGGGGTCCCAAGTAAAAATAAGAGAGAAAAATAAAAGAAAGAAATAGAAACAAATTACTGGTACATACAAATACAGTACAACACTACTATACTATAGAACACATTTAGCATTCACACAAACAATGAAAAGGGTATTCAAACATTACAACCACCTTAGCATACAAGAACTCAGAAAGGGGCAATAGGTGGGTCCATCTCATGAGGAGATGGTGAAATACAATGGGGCCTCAACAACCAAAGATCAGCCCAGTGTTTCAGGTCATACATGAGCATTCAACCTTAAAATGAGATGACAATGTACACCTGAACAAACTAAGAGTAGAGAGGGATCTAATGTTAGCAGGCAGAATATTCCAGTCAGCAGGAGCTTTGAACTTGAAGGCGAAGGAATGCACAGCCAAATATACAAATTCTGTTGTTAGCACTGTTTAGCAGGCTAGATCAGATTTATGAGCAATGAGATAGACAACATCACAGTAGTCAAGTAAAAGAAATAACAGTTTAATAGTAAGTTTCTTCCTACCATTTCACCTAAAGGAGTGCACAGAGCGGTAAAGAGCACTGAGAGACCGAAGTTAACTTTGTGCAATATATGATCAATGTGAGATTTGAATGCAAAATTAGAGTCAAGCCATACACCTAAATATTTGAAACTGTCAACTGAATGTAGATTTGTCCCATAGGAAATAGCACAAGAGCCTGACATAGATTTTAGTTTGTCACACTTCATTACACTTCAAAACCGAAGCGTCTAAAAGTTTGCACAATAACAGATGATCCCCAGGGGTCGCTGAACAATAATCCAGTGGAATGATAACCCAAATCCCAGCGGTTCTCTTAATTGGCTGTTTGAATTCCAAAACATCAGGTGTCAGACCTATAGCCCGACAGACCCTCTGATTCAGAAAAACCCAAATGGACTAAAAGCATTTCCAAAAGTCGCACAGGTATGAAATTTTAATATGTGCTTCGGGGGCCTGAGACAAGTGCGTAGACAAGTTTTGCCCCAATTGGGCCCTTACTTTTCGAGAGGCGGGGCTTCGAAAGGCCGAAATCGCTTGAAACTTGGCCTGTGGACTCGAAAGCCAAGTGGCCCCCAAGGGCCCCTAGCGCTAAGGGACCAAAATATTCTGATAGAGGACTCTCTGATATGCAACATATTCAGATTCCATGATGATAACTCAAAGCATGTGTGTTTTGTTTGACAAAAGCAGGCCAAAAGCCGCATTCACTCTAATTGTTGACCCCTGAGACCTTTGGCACTTTCGAAGATGCTACCGCTTTGAAATTTAGGACAGTGGATGGGTCAGCCCCCCTGATGAACACATTAAAAATTTAGCCTGCTAGCCCCAAGCGTTTGGGAGTTATTAATTCCATTTTTCAAATTCAAATTTTAACAAAGTGCATTTTCTGCCACTACGCGTTGACCTTTGACCCGAGAGCCCAAATTCGGCACAGGGGATGGCCCTAGCCCTCCGAGAAACGTATTCAAAATTTAGCCTTTTAGCTCAAAATGTTTGGGGTGTATTAGGAAAAACCTGTGTAACAAGTTGTTAGGGGTTAAGGGTTAAGGGTTTATGGCCATTAACTAACCCTAACCCTATTATTAAAGTATATCTATCTACCTATCTAACTCTATCTATCAATCTATCTAAATGTATGTATGTATGTAGCCTATGTATATATGCAAGCATGTATGTATGTATGTATGTATGTATGTATGTATGTATGTATCTATCTATCTATTTTACTTTTGATGAGGCACTTTGAAAATGAAAAAAAAAAAAACATACAATGGGGTAAGCATTTATTAAAGCATTTTACAGTTTTGTTAATCATTTTAAAGGATATCACCAAAAAAAGAGTATATCATTTGAACATATGTGATGCTCCACGGCAAAACCAGCAGCAAGTCGGCTGGGAGAAATTCACAGAAACGAAGAACGGTACAGTTACAGTTGCACAGTAGTTACTTCGGACGTGACTACATCCACCAAAAAGCCCCAGACGAAGAGAAACCACTTATTTCATCAGAGGCAATGACGTCTGCAGGAATACTTTTCAGTTTTTTTATGGGGTGAGTTTCCATTAACATCCAAGTCATCTATTTTGTAATGTGTTCATTCGAAGTCACAGTCAAAGTCACAGGAATTACTAACTGTTATCTCATGTTTTTTGGGAGTGGGAGCGTGTGTGTGAGGCAGTGAACGCTGTGGGGTCGGAGCAGCGCACACTCACTGAAATAAAAAAAAAATAAATAAAAAAAATGGTCCGACGTAAAGGTGGAGGTGAAGCGGAGGATTTCGGCCCACCGATGAAGCGTGACAGAGGAATACAACATGTGAAATAGGTTTAGTTTCCTTTATTCGTGCACCACTTGATTGAATCACTATTTCTTTTTTTTTAAATAAATATATAATAATAATAATAATAATAATAATAATAATACATAAGTGATACCGTTAGTGGGAAACGAACAGAAGGACAAAACAACTTCATTACAAGGACTGACAAGACTGATCACACTTATATTAATGACTCCAGAAGTGCGCCATGGCTACTGCAGTGTGACATTTCCAACTTTACGCACGCGTTTATTGACACAAATACTGAAAACAAGGACACAATAAAGGGCTTGTTAGATAGCTCTGCCACTCTATTTTCACCAGGGAAAAACAAATACCCATATTTGAATGCACGTGCCCAAATGGGCATTGTGCTAGTTTACATTTGGGGCGCAATTAAACGGATAAATTATTTACTCACCGAGAAGCCACCCATCGCGCACCGTGCCAATCTCCAGCCTGTTACCAACCATGCTATTGGTAAGAATGAACGAGTCATGCGTTGAACCAGGCCACCTTGCCACGATGTTGGTGAGCTGCATTTGCACATCATATATTATTTGAACATTAATTGAATGAAAATGTTTCCTGTTGACAATAACAAATCCATCCTGTTATGGCGCTTTTATAGCAACATGTGTGCAGTCAATAGCTCCGATTACATTAGGGAAACCGGCTCTTGCTGCAAATTGCGCTTTAATGTTGGCCTGTTCAACAGCATTGTATGGGAATTGCGCACCCCTGGCTCCTGGCTGTGTTTCGTTCTAGGGCCGGCCGCAGCTCTGCGCACAGCTCCAGTAACACTGGCCTCGGCAACCTAAAACGACTCATGAGCCAGTTGTCGTCATTTGCCAACAGATCTTCCCGTTCTCTAAACACCCTCTCACGTCTGATATTACCATTTGCGATGTCTTCTAACAAGGCCAAGGCTGCCATTGTTAATGCCATTTTTTCATCACTTTGCGAATGCTTTTATATCCATCCATATGATTGCAAACACGTGTGTGTTAATTGTCCATTGATGTGTCTCTGATGTGCACATTACTCTGAGGACTAATTGTTTTCACATTATTAACAGTTTCCCAGCATCACCTCTAAGTGTCGCCAAAGGAGCAATAGCTGTAGAAATGTGCGTACGCCAGCCATGAAGCTGGCGTGGGGCACCACACATTTCCACGGTCATTTCACTTTTGATACATCTGAACGTCGGCGTGGAAAATGACGTACGCCACGTTTTTCTGCGTACGCAACATTGATACATGAGGCCCCAGATGTTACTGAATGATTGTAGGGGGAGGGTTTATCTAAATGAGATGCAAATGAGCACCATTGTGTTGACTAGCCAGGGGGTGAGAATTTCCTACTGTGAGAATTGCAGATGTCTTAGGGCTGTTTTCTCCCTAAAGGGTTTTGAGATGTGCATACATTCAAATTGCCACAACTTCTTCAAATATTATCATATTTCCATTTGTTAGACATCTTTGGAAAGCTTAGAAACTACACTTTCAGAATTTGCAAACAACTCAAAATACCTCTCGGGAGACTTGTTGCTGGTTTTCTCATGGCACTCTTTTTTTGAACATCGCTGAAAAAAAAAAAAAAAAAAAACATCTTTGCTAACCGATACAGTCTGTGTGCTCAAAGTAGGAATATGGCAAATACATGAATACATTACACACACACACACGCAAACAATTAACAGAAAATATTCTAATACACATTATAATGACAATGAACTTCATTTTGTATTGGTACCAAATTTCAAAGAAGAAATTTATTCAAACATGCATGAAATAAAATGGCAATAAAAGATTGCAGTAGAGGGTTCAGTTACATGTACAGGCAGTAGCCCTACTGGTGTCAAGTATGCTACTTCGGTAGAGGCTTCAGAGTGCATGTTATGAAGGCCATTAGGTGATGAATTGGTGAAGGACTGGTGTAGAGTTCTCAACGGGCCTGAAAATAACAACCCGACTCGACCCGGCCCTCAGGTTTTTAAGCCCGAACTCGACGCAGCCCGACACACCAGCATGAATTGTCTGCCCTAACCCGGCCCGAACCCGACCCCCCGCGTGTCTGAATTGTTTTCCTCATACACTTGTTATCATGATCAGACAGACAGCAGACGAAAAAGTGACGCGAGCCAGGAGACAGGTTCTGCGTCAACGTCAGCAGCAGCACCCGCTCCCGCTGCAAAGAAGACACCGCGCTTCGACCAGTGATATATATACGGAGAGACAGAAACAGACGATTTCCCCACTCCTTGAAAAGCAAAGGTGAATTTGCCAGTGGCAAGTTTACTTTTAGCCAATTCCATCTTCTCCAGCCAGGCTATAGGCGCAAGTATACGTCACGCAGCGGCATCAGGTCTGCGTCTGCCCCTCCCCATGAAGTAGGCAGTCGAGTCGGGTCGCACCCGGGCCTGAAGCAATATTGGAGGAGTGGGTAAGTGAAGCTACTCCCCTCTCAGCTCGTTACACACATAGTAAGGCACATAACCTAACATTCTTTACACACACAAGAGAGAGATAACCACAGGGACAAGCAGGAGTTTTGAATGTCATGTCACGTCAGGCATCGTTTAATAAACGAGACAAACCATGTTTGATGCTGTGTCGCTGTAGCCGCTTGTCCGTACAGTCCATCATCAGAAAACTCCGACTCACTGTCGGAATAATCTTCCTCAGTGCACTGTTTAATGCACTGTTCAATAAGTTGGTGGTCTCTGCACCTGGCAAAGTTTTCAAATATTTCTTTCTCACATCAGCCCTCATGTCCCTGATGTTCTGCTGCTTTCTTTCGATGAGGCTCTGCAGACCTTTCATGCCATCCTCATTTAGGTTCCATGGAGAATCTGTGGTGTATGGCCAAATAATATAAATCTGTATTAGTAACTTCATCATCGCAGATTTGTAGTCGTGCTCTGTAAAATTGTGAATACATACCTTGCACTGTTGCACTGCTAATCTAGCAGGACAGTTGTTGAAGGGAATCACCACGTGCTGATAAGGAGTTCCAGTGGTTTTTCATCTCTGTGAGGAGAATCTTTTTCTCCTCCTGAAGCCTCCTTATAGACATGATCAGGTCGAATACCCTTCTTTTTGTCCTGAGGTCGACCGAGTCTGGAAAACATTTGTAACAAAACAATTCATGTATAGTCAACATTGTCAATATTAATAAAATGTATTAAAAGCCCACCTAGGACGTCTCATATAAATGTGGATGAATCTTCGCTACCCACACTTGTTAATTCAGCAATTTTGGATATTTTTGTAATTTTATCTTTGATGGAGATGGAGAAAAGGAGCAGAGTGAGAAGCTTCTCCTACCATAGACAGACAAGGCAGGTGGAGCAGCTCGGTGTGACTAACCAGAGCAGTCCTGATAAGCATCTTGAATCTTTGTCATGCACTACAGCTCATGGGAAAATAAGGTCTTCATGCCGGCAAAACATGGAAAGTCCTCAATGGCCGTTTAAGTCTTTTGGATTAGCACACTTTTGCAGAAAGCATTTAACAGACTGGTGTACCTACCACTATTTGGCAGCTGCCATGGCCATGCTGTGTGTCTTCTGACAGAATGGTTTCCAAGCACAGAATTTCTGTGCTTGGAACCATTTTGTTGTACTTTTCGACATATGATGCAAAAACAACAGCAGTCTCAACTACTAGTATCAAAGACTATTTAACACAATTAAAGAGGGATGTTATTACTTTCAGATATCTGTGGGACAGAGAAGTGGCCAAGCTTTGATTCTTTTGCTGATTCCAGCGCATGGACAGGAGTGTCAGCATGTCTGTGCATCCTGCAATAGAAAATAAGATGTTCTCACTATTCCACTTATTTCTTAAACCTTCTGTAAATTGTCTATGTTTTGCCATCTCACCTGCTTTTGACCACTCCATTTCACCTGTTTAAAATAAATTAAAAACAAAACATATTGAAACTTGTAAATGTTGATTGAATAGTGTGGAGTAATTCTATCACATGTAATGATTACTTACTTCACATTTGAAGTCATGAGCTTTGGCATGTACCACTGAAAGAAGGGCTTCATGTTCAGAAGAGGCTCGAGCTCTGGGAAGGTTTTTACCATCCTTTGGAGGTAAGGCCAGTATTTGCACGTCACATCCATACACAAAGTTTAGCACTTTTACTACCAGCCAGCATTTGTTGTAAGTACAAGGGATATGCAAATATTTCTCCCTTGTACATATTTAGGGCAGAGAGGAGCACTCCATGGCGACAGACTGCAGTCCCTCCTCATCCAGCTTGCTGGCTGATCTGTGGGAGGTCTCCCTGGCAGCTGACCATTCCCCTCCACAAATACCTTTGCCTGAAACCTACAAAATGAAAATTGATTAATGGAAATGATACACAGAGTTATCTTAACAAACTGTACAGGGAGATTATTGTATACATATGGTATGCGATATTACATGTTTTGTCTTGCTTTGTATGCAGTTGATGAAGCTTGTGATGTCTTCATCCTTTTCTATGAAGACACCATCAAAGATGGGCTGTTCCTCAAATCTAAATACAGCAAAGGGAGTCAAGGGACACTTCATGATATATTGTATCCTAAGGTGAATTGCTGCACATTAAGAGACTTATGTTTTGTCATCAGTTCAAACACTGTAACATTCTAAATATTTTATAGTACCGTGATGCATTCTTGAAGCGATAATGCTTGCGATTTCCATCAACGCACACTGCAAGCATATCCGGACTGCATGCAAGACAGCTGAAGGGCCCCTCATTGCAGATGCTGTCCACCTCATATTGTACAGCCTCCCACTCAAAGAGACTTTTCAGAAAGCTGTCTCCTGAGATTTTCTCAGTCTATTACAAAAAAAGGATATCAACAGCTAATGACATTTTAAAAAATAAATCATTAGAGACACAGCTTTTCAACAACAAATTAAAAGCAATCAAAAAGGGAAAACAACCTCACTACTCAAACGGCCAAAGTGGACAGTTCGCTGCTCTAACATTCTAAGATATGCCTGACAAGAGGGACCAGGAGCAGCCATTTTCATTTCTTCAAATGAAAAGAAAACATATGTGGCATAAATGGTGGCGAAGTGAAGGGTAGCTGGCCAGTAGTCACTTCGCAGAATGTCATCGATTCCAGCTGTCCACTTGGCATTGCAAGATTCACAAGCCAATTCCGGCATACTGAATAACAGCAGATTGCCTCCAACACTGTTGACAGATGTTGCTCTTTACACATTCTTTCGCCACTGTGGTGTTGACTAGGCGTGGTCTCTCTGCCCTCCAGCTCTCTGAAAAGAGACTCTCTCAGGTGCTCCTGCTTAAAGAAGCATTTCACCGGTGGAAACATTAATCTTTATTGAAAGAGGGTCATATTTGTAGTCAAACTGTAACATAATTTTCGAATTGTGTGCATATTTGACCGAGAAAAGGCAGAAAGTAACTTTAGGGTTCATTTGTATGAAAGACAACAACTCCCACAATGCACCACAATGCACAGCTCTGCAAGCCACTCCCACTAATCCGGCACACCACACATATCTCCGTCCGCTGTAGATATTTCGTCGCGAACAAATTGGCATCTCTGGAATTCACTGCAGCAGACAGAGTCCAGTTCGGTGTCCATAGGCGCACAGCGAGAGCACCACCAGTCCGCCCCTGCTCGAGCCAGTCCGGGTTCCTCGTACGGGACAGGCAGGTCTTCCGCCTTGGCTGCAGCAGCCGCCACAGCCGAGGCGGAAGACCTGCCGCCTCCATCTCCCTCAGCCCGTACAAGTAGCCGCGAACATATGACTCGAGCGTCATGCTTTCGAAATCACTCTCTTCGATATCTGAATGATCATCTTGAATACAAGAGTACAAGCCTGGCTGCACAGCGTCTGTTCGCTTAGCGTCCAACAAACATGGCGGCTATGTATTTTCGTTTCTGCAAGTGAAGTCCCGCCCATTGGTCTGTGATAGGTCTGTAGCGTGAGTGGGTCCCACCTCTAGCCCCCACCCTTGGAAAAATGAGCGAAGCGTTTGTAGTCTTACCCCTCGACACAGATATAGGACTTCCTGCTTTCAATGACGTAAAATGACGATTTTTACATCATAGAAAGCAGGAAGTCCAAAACTGAAATCTGTATTTCTCCGTCTCAGGGCAAACTGAGGGAATGATGCACGACCATTCAAAAACATGACTGTTTTCCTGAAGATACAAAGCTTAATGCAAATCGGTGAAGTTTCCCTTTAAGGAAGCCGGAAGTGATGCTGGTGCTTCCACCTCATCTTGAATTGCATCTCATGTGTCTGTGAGTGCATGCTGGAGATCTTGTAGAAGCTCCTCTGATAAAATGGTACAAAAGAAGTCTAAAGTAAGACAACTGTTAACTGCTGTGATCAAAATTCTGGTAAACTTGTAATAAAATAAAAAGATACAATTTACATCTTCACTCTGTATGGCATACACCATACAGATACAAGTACAAATGTCAACATCTTTGAAAGGCTAATGGAGACCAAAAAAAGTGCATGCATACCAACATCTGGAGCAAAGACCACCTCAGAGTTAGTGTTGGTTAGATGAGTCGTCTGACGGTAAACAGCTGTACCAACAACAACATCAACAATCATGTATATTATTGAAATGTTCTCTTTTTTAATAGAGAGTGAAACAGCACAGCCTCAGTGTCATACATTTATCTACATGGGTATGTTGAAGGGACAACTAGACTTTTATGGAGGACCAAACCTGACATAAGTATAAATAAATAAATACATAAATACATAAATAAATAAATGCATAAATAAATAAATACATAAATACATAAATAAATGCTGAAATAAATAAATGTATAAATAAATAAATGCATAAATGAATAAATAAATAAATGCTGAAATAATGTATAAATAAATAAATAAATAAAAGTATAAATAAAAGAATAAATGCTTCTTATTTATTTCTGTATTTCTGTTCACCTACATTTATTTATTTCTGTATTTCTGTTCACCAACATTTATTTATTTCTGTATTTCTGTCACCTAGATTTATTTATTTCTGTATTTCTGTGTCCATATGTAAATGAGGAGGTAGGCGGTTCTAACCTCAGTCGAGAGCATGATTGGTCAAATTGGAGAGCCAGACAAAAACAAACGATTCCTGATCCCAAGCCTCGCTCTCTGTAACGTTGTAAACCAGCTCCAGTTGGCTTAATGGCCTCGACCGGTGTGACAGGTTAACTGGCATTCATTTTAACTTGCGAGGGTCCCAGATATGCTGGCGGTGTGGTTTGAGAATCCCGTCTGGAGAGAGAGGGGTCCTCAGCCATGTCCGCTAACCAGGAAAAACATTCTGCTCATCGCTCCAAGTCGTGTATATGTGTATTCGTTTTGACATGGCTTGAGCACTTCTATCCACATGGAGATGCCGGAGCTGCAACCTGTAAACCACTGCTAGACGAGCGCTACAGAGCACATATCGTTCAGAAGTGCATGTTGTCGGTCTCATATCTTTGTCGTGAATCTCTGTACTCTCAAACAGCTCATGGGCGGTACAGTATTAGGTATTTGTTCACGCCGAGCGGCGTGGATAGTGTGGCTATCGCTGTTAGCTCTTATGTTAGCTGTGAGCTCTTATGTTAGCTGTTAGCTCTTGGCTGCTCGCTGTAGCGCTGAGAGCGTAGCGTCCAGGTTAACTGTTGACACATGTACCATCGAGAGTGAGATACATGTCTGGGCTTTCCTATGAACCATTGTCGCTACAGCTGTTTGTATCACAGGTTGATCAGGGGCCTCATTTATAAAACTGTGCGTAGGATTGACGTCATGAGGTTGCGTACGCACAAAACACAGAAAGTGCGTACGCACAAAAATATCCTGATTTATAAAACAGTGCGCACGCACCTCCTACGCCGATTTCCCTTTATAAATCACACTCCACTCTAAATGTGGCGCACCTGTCATCAATCACCAATCATGCTCTTGACTGAGGTTAGGACCTCCTACCTCCTCATTTACATATGGACACAGAAATACAGAAATAAATAAATGTAGGCGACAGAAATACAGAAATAAATAAATGTAGGTGAACAGAAATACAGAAATAAATAAAAAGCATTTACTCTTTTATTTATACTTTTATTTATTTATTTATTTATACATTTATTTCAGCATTTATTTATTTATTTATTTATTTATTTATGCATTTATTTATTGATGCATTTATTTATTTATACATTTATTTATTTATGTATTTATTTATGTATGTGTTCATGCATTTATTTATTTATTTATTTATTTATTTATTTATGTATTTATTTATGTATTTATTTATTTATTTATTTATACTTATGTCAGGTTTGGTCCTCCATAGGCTTTCCCCCCCACATCATCAATGGCAGCAAAGGCAAATACCAGCAACTCAGTCAGAAAAAAACATCTCAAACGGAGCCTTGATATAAATATCACCAACTAACATGGTTCATGCATGATCCAGAATGGTAAATTTCTGCAGCAAACAGCAAGTTACCACCAAGTAGTAAGTATCACCCAGCAACACTACGTCAGTTATATCAGTCTGCCAAGCCAAAAGGATACTCAAAGACCACATCCACTTAAGAGTCTGTTCCTCCTACTGCCATTTGACAAAACATATACAAATATTTGTTACCATTAAACTATAGGCAGTGACCCTTTCAGTCCTCCATTGTACTCCAATATTTAATTTTTGGGACAGCAATGTTTATTCATTAGCATGGAGAGTTTATTTGCATGTGCATGTGTAAAATATTTGATAAAGGTAACATTTAAGTGTAAAGCTGTGACTTCTGGCAAGATTTCAATTCACTCTCACAGTGACAATTAAAAAAAGAACTTCTGTAGTACCACAGTTAATATTTAATATAATATTACTGCTTCAAAGTAATAAAAGAAAGTACAAAAACAGAAATTATGTTTGCAGATCAGATCAAGTACTGGTTCTGGATTGTTTCCCTTGTTTCCATACATATCAAGCTTTATGTTTTACTTGATTTGATACAAACGAGTGACTAAATCATCTGGATCTTAAGATATCATGAATACAATTACAATACTGACCCTGAGCAGTTGACTGATTCCTGCTTGATCGTGGTCTTGCATGGATCAAGGTGCTGTCACTGCCTCTCTTCTTCACCTCACTGTTGGTGCAACTACTACTGGTGCTGCCGCGTCCTCACTCTGCAGCTCATTGAGCAGGTCATCCACCCTCTCAAGGTCATCGATGACCTCCTTATTATCAGCAATGCTGAGTAATTCTTCGAGTTCTGAATCACTCATATTGGAACATCAAAGACACCAGACATACAGAAAGACTGGAAATCAGATTTTTCAAATGGTGGTGGTGGGTGGGGGGGTTCAGGTAATGAAAGCAAGGAAAGGTTCCAGCACAACAAGACAACAAGAAAGACAAGGCAGACGTGGCTCTTAAAAGTGCCTTTGAGTTGTTTTTAAATAAACCAAGAGGGAAGAAGTAAGAGAAAACTGCAAAACCTTTTGAGAGAAAAGAACAAAATTACAAAATTGAGAAACTCAAAAACTGAACAATATAGGCTAAGGCACCAGCGTTTTGTGTTTATTACAACATACCCACTCAGCAACTAGGCCTAATAAAAAGAGGCTACGTCATTTCAAAGATTCTTTAAGTTATACAGCTGCCATACAAAGTGTACATCCATCTGTAAAATCGCACAAAAAGGAACTTCAGTAGCTACAGACTTTTGACTCTTTAATAATGTTAGCAACCAGTGGCTAAAGTTAGCTGACTTAACATTTGTCTTATTTTAATTATGTCTGAAACAATCCACTTTGATTAAGCTACAGCTCACCCAATGCATCTAAATGTAGAACACAAATTAGGGGGGTTCAATCTTTTTTGTGGATTGAAATTTATTTGGATTAAATTCACTCTGTTTCCTGATAGTCTTTTCACTTACCGCCATGAAGGAAAACCACTAAAACTTTTTTTTCTTCAATAAACTTTCTTTCAAACAAAAAAAACCATCAGGATCGTTGCGTGTGATTACGTCATAAAAGTGTGACTTACGGTAAAAATCTTTATTTATGAAATTACACTATATTATTAGTGAGTATAAATGCTTTATGTTGGATCACACAAGAGAAACAACAACAGGAGAAAATACAAAAATTAGTCGAGTGTCTACTAAAACGGTTTTCCCATATTTTGAAGAATTGTGGGTAGTGTAGTGCAATAGTGTAGCACATTTAGTTGTCCGAAGCTGACAATAAAACTCTGTGTTTCTCAGAGTCGATGGGGAAAACAGCAATATTGATTCTCAGAGAATTAACCCATTCATGTTATGCAATTAACAAAAACACTCTGGTTGTTTTCTGTGTTGGAAAAATACGGCGAATATCATTGAAAAACCTATTTCTGGGTGTCGGAGTGACAGTGATCCAATGGGACTGATGCTCAAGGCGTCTTTAGACGCCGCAGTGATCACTTGCTCTGAGCGTCACATATCGCCGTGGATGGGATTGCATTGGAATAAATTGAGATCCCCCTGCGTCTAAATAAGGCGCTGAGGGGCACCTTGGGCGTCAGTGCACAACGCCAAAGGGCCCTGACCAAGCGTCAGTTTATGACACGTCAGGAGTGAGACTGTGTTGCGACTGTGTTGGTGCCTTACATTAAGACAGATATCATTATCAGCATATCTTTTGATATCTAAGTCATTCAACTTTGTGGTCAAAACTCAAAATCCTGTGTGATGTGAATAATGATTGATCATTTTTGCAAGCCAAATGTGACTGTGCAATTCATACTGAGTGTACTGCTGTTCTAATGAAAATGACCTTTTAAATATGATTTAACAATCATGGGTATACTGTAATTTGATTTTCCAGTATAATCATAATAGCATTAATGTTTTGTGTGAAATGTGTTATTTTTCTAGGAAAGTAAGAAAGAAAGACATACTGTACATGAAACCTGGGCCAGCATTTTAGCACAGGCAATATTTCTGAATAGATCCAGATTCATGCCATTTCATTTTTTTTGACAGTTTCACTTGGGTGGCAATTTTCTCATCCCTGGAAGCCGGTGAAATGGCAATCTGTATTAACAGTGTGATGTTTAGTTCACAGGGTATTAACTAGGCTTATCCCTGCAGTGTCTGATGAGCTCCTTATCCCTACTAACCGTCACTGAAATCCGTTTTTTTCTGTTTCGAGGGCAATTCCTGTTTTAAGAGGAACTGTGCAAAAGCCAAATGAGCAGTAACGGTGTCAAACACAACCATGTATTTAGCTAAATATAGGACTGGCTGCAACTGAAATAAGGACACAAAGCACAGAAAGGCAGCAAAAATGTGGATGTTCACTGAGTTCCTTTCAGCATGTGAACGACTTCTTCCTCTGTGAGTGCTTATTGCTTTATTAGATGATTCATGCATGATTCATCCTGGAACAGTAGTATTTAGAGGTTGAATTCAGCCTGACTGGGTAACTGCACAGTAAATATCCTCTTTCCAAACAAAGAAAATGCTCATCTTTTGCATCATCTTTAGGCCTAATGAATATTTGTCATTTGTAATTACATCCTCAAGTGGTACACTGACATTCTTGCCTTCGCTAAATTCCATGCACCACCCAAATATTTGAAACAATCCACTCTTAAATTGTATGTCAGTATTTGTCAGTGCAATTCAGCTTGAGGAAAAATAAGAAAACAGCTAAATTCTACTTTATATGCTAAAGATTTAGTCTAGGTAAGAATGCCTTATCTATATGCAAATTATAAGTTATCAACTTCAATAACTGTTGAACGAGGTGTCTCCAAACATGCTATTGCCTTCATTTGTCAGCCTGCCAGGGTGGCCCAGTTTTTAATGCAAAGCATTCAATCTTGAGGGAGATGGCAGCAAACATAGACAAATAGTACATGGAAGAAGGAGAGGATAGTTAAGAGCACAAAACGCCAGCGACGATAATGAGTCCTGTTTGTTTTGCTATCTTCGTCTTCACAGCAAATGATAAACTAACTAGCCAGAAGCAAATGAAAGAAATCTCTATAATGCTAATTGAAACAATTTCCTTGCGCAGCAAGGGGAATTGAGCACTTTTAGAGAAGAAGAGAAAGTATGTCCTTGAGAGGATCCTAAGCAGCGTGCTAAATACCCGTCAATATTCAGGGGGGCACCCCATCTCCCGATTGTTGCGCAACACCAATCAAAATTTTCTCAATATGCAGTAGGCATACAACATTACAATATTTCATGGATGGAAGCCAAGACAATCAGTCTATAGCCTACATGACAACACACACTTAACAATGTTTGATAATCCGATATGCTATACCAGTGTTTCCCGAGATTTTTTTGTAGCAGCGGTGCTCTGAGTCGGTAACATAGCAACACTAGGGGGTCCGGGGAAATTTTTGAAAAATAACCCTTTAAATGGTGACTACTGGTGAGATTTTTGAGAAAAAAAACATAATTTTCAGGATTTCAGAATCAGAATCTAAGACATGAGACAAAATAGTGTAGAAGTTGCTGCTTGCAAGTTAACCTCTTGAGCATTAGAGAACATTTTCTACAATCATTTCTTTATTATTACAGATTGTTTATGGAAACAGAATCTGTTTCAGAAGTCAGTGGGTCACATGACATGGAAGCTATTGAGGAAAAAAATCATAATTTCTGCATATTAATATTCATATAAAATAGAGGAAGCGCTAAATAGGCCAGTCAATCTAGCCCAAAAAAACAGAAAATTTGCAAAAGAAATGTCTCATAGTTTGTATTGGTCCTAATACCCTCCTGAATCATATACTAAAAGTCTACCGCCATAGATGGAGTGGAACATATTTTTTTTCGAGATTAAATGCCAAAGTTGTGCCCAACACTCAAAGTAAATTGAGTAGAATAGGGGGAAATTTTCACTTAATAGCTATTACTATGAAACTTCTCCAGTTGATTAGTGACATAATTCCAAAGAAAAAATGTATTGCAAGTTTTTGAGAACTTTGGCATTTAATCTCGAAAAAAAATATGTTCCACTCCATCTACGGCGGTAGAGTTTTAGTATATGATTCAGGAGGGCGGCGCCCCTGGGTGGGAGAGGATCCTCTGTTCTGGTACCGAGTGGGCTCACTGTGCTAGCTGCACCAGCATCGTCTTTCGGTGCCTTTAATCTCTGAGTGCCACCCTTTTGGATGTGAACCCAAAGTGTGTGAGTGATACACTCAGGTTTAGCTTTCGCTTGCTAGCCATTTTTAGAATGATTTCTCAACGTTGCACATGGCTAATTTGCATAGGTGCACAGGACTGGCTGCTCTGTGTGGCAAAAACTAAAACATATTTGTGAATAAATGTTATGAATTCTCAATACTGGACATGGTGAGCTTACAGACATTTTAGTGACCATTACTGACAATAAAATATTTTATTTTTTATTTTTTTGACAAAATTTGAGACCCCCTTCAAATTTAGCTTTTAAGGCTTTCAGGGGGTCTCATGGGTTAATCCCCGCGTATTTCGCACACTGATCCTGAGGCAGAACATTGTCCAACAGCCATCTGCAGAGAAAAAAAAAAGTGGCAGGCATAATTTTAAAATAATGGCTGACATTTTGGTTATACGTTGTATATTACTGGCCCACTTCATATTGTACTGAAGTTATTTCATATGGCCACAGGGCAGCTCCTTTCAGAAGAATTATTGCTGGCACAAAAAGGCAATAGCACCTCTGCTATTGCGTTAAACTATGGAAATCACAATGATAATACATTTCTGCTTAAAAGCATCATCAGACCTGGTACTGGAGCTGGAGGGGGGGTGGTGTTTGATGAGTTAATCACTAAATGTGGGAGATAGGATGGGGGGCATGAGGGAGTCCCAACAAAAAGGTCACTGTGATGACATCCACATTCATCTACTGTTCCACCAACAATAAATACATGTAGCACTGAGCAAGACCCCTCCAATGCTGCCCTGATGAAGAGAATCAATCTTTCCTTCTTAAAGTTGTGCTTTCACATTGTATACACATTTTGTTACATTCAGCATTTAAGTGTATGAAGTGCACTTCTGTAAATGTTTATGATTTGTATTTGATGTAGTAGTAGCTGCATTGTTTATTTTATTATTTTTAGTCTTATTATTTATTTATTGTTGGCCTTCATATGACTTTTATTGACGGAGCAACTCGAGAGCTGACCGGAAACAGGATGTGAGAGAGGGGGAGTGACTCGCAGCAAAGGGCTCCAGGCTGGGACTTCCTGCTGCAGCGAGGATAAAGCCTCTGTACATGCGATGCCTCCTCTACCAACTGAGCTAAACAGCGGCCCGTAGCTGCATTGTTTATTTGTCATTTCTCTGAATGTTATGTTGTCTTAGTATTTGTAGCATTGTTGGATTTAAAGCACATCACTTTTTTCTCTTGTACCATTTGGGAGTGCATCTTTTTTAATGCTCTGTGTTTTATGTGTTTTAGGAATGTCTGCATATTATTTTTTTTTGTGTGTATTTCTTCTATTGTTAGTGTTTCAATTTTAAGTTTAAGTATATCCAGCACTTTAATTTAAGGCACATGTTTGCCTTGCCTTGCCTTGTGTTGTCACATATGTATATATTGCAATATGTATGCAATATGAACTGCATTTCTGCACGTGTGTTGCGCACATTTCTTATTGCTAAGTGCTTTCTGTTTTGTTTTTTGTTTTGTATTTTGGAGGATTTCCCAGTATGTTTTAGAATTAGAAGCACTTTTTGTTTAGGGCATGTCGTCTTAAACACAGTAGAACATCAGTACATGAGTTGAGAGTGAGATTCAAAAATCGACTTTAACAATAAAAAAGCTGTAAACCCAAGATCTGAAAAAATACAAAGCCAAAAAACAAAAACTAATCAATCAAAAGGCAAAGTACTAATCAGGGTATGACACAGGTGAATACAGAAAAAGGGCAGGAAATCACACAAAGGGAGGAAATGAAAAACATGACACATGAGAGTAGAACTTCAAAATAAAACAGGAAATAACACAACCACAAACTCAAACTATGACTGTGTGATCCAATCCAGCCTGATCTGAATCAGTTTTGATATAGATCAAGAGGGGTGGTATAAACCTTTGATAATCCATTCAATAAATAAAATATAAGCACCTAATAACAATGTAAAGAATTAATCTGATCATTTCTCTTTCTTGGAACAAATACAGTATATTCTTTTTGTGTATGAAAGCTTCACCTGGGGGTATCATGAGACGACTTTGCTTCCAGGAGGGCCAGGAACATGATGGTAGCAAAACAGAGCTGTTCTGTGGCTGATACAACTTTTTTGTGGAAAATCGTTAAGGATTATTATGCTTTGAAGATTGAAAGGATTGAAAAAATTAGTTGTTTCAACAGATGAATGAAGCCAAAATCCACTGAATCAGAAACACAAATATTGTCTCCAAGACATGATGTAGGTTCATCTTTAAAATTGTATTAACAGGTGGACTGGATGAATAAAAGAATGCATTAAATATGTCCAATAAAGTTTTTTTTTTTTTGAAAATCAACTTCTAATTCTAATTCTAATCATCATTTTATCGTATTTCCTGCAGATTAGATTAGATTGGATTATTGCTTTGGTGCATCTAAATGGTAAAAAATACAAAAAACATTATACCCAAGGGGCTCCGTCATTAAATATGAAAGATAAAACACAAAATAAAGCATACTTTAAATAAAGACTTTTACAATTATCCTATGCATGCTGTTTTTGAACTACGGAAACTTTGTTATACCCATTACATGATATAAAAGGCAATATATATTCCTTGAAAAGGGCTGCCTTTTTAACAAGCAATCATGTTTCCTTGGACATACAGGTTCAGTGTAAGGGTGTAGGGGCCAGGTCGCCAACATACACCTGCTGAGAAGAACCTGGCTCTGTATTTCTTCCATCTGTTTGCCTGCAGACTCCATCCATTAAATACAAATTGTCACAGAAATCCAAAAGGGAAAGAGACTCTCTGAATGTCAGGCAGTTGCATATATCTAATACACTTGAAGGCAAAACTGTTGAGATCCAACGAGTCTGAGGCAGCTGATTTGAGCCTTAGAGGCGCTAAGAGCTATAGTCCTTATCTGGTCTTCTTTCCCTCAGCAGCCTGCAAGTGTATGAACGTCTCCTCCAATCGCCTGTGCTGCAAACGCTCTTATCTCCGCTCCACTGCATACCTTCTCCCTGCACTGCCAAAATTGAGCCACAATTCATTTAAATGCATGTTAACGCTTTCATCCGAAAATGTGATATGTGATATATCCATTTGGAAGAAAAGGTGCTTGATATTTTTCCTATGAACACATATGATTGTATCCTCTAAAATATTACTAGTTTTTAAGTAGAGGTTAACGGATGACTGATGACGTGAGGAAAACAATTTTTTGTCTCTTCATTCATTTTGTGATAGATGATACATTTTATTATTATTATTTTATCAATCTTTTTCAAAAATATATTCACTGATAAAAGTGGAGGTTTGCCACTACACCGTCCCTCAGAAATGGTGTAAGAGCTCAAACAACAACAAAAAATCAATAGCATGAGGAAGATTAATGCTTCAAAGTATTGTAGCAGCTTAAACAATAATTTTGTTACAGTGGAGTACCGACTTAAATTCCCTGCATGGCTCCTGTGAGGGTTATTAACAAAGGTAGTGTTTATCATGGACCTGTCTGGCAAATGAAACAAAGGGAGGTGAGAGTGTAGGTGTGTGCATGCGTGCAGCAAGGTAACACACTACATCACTGAAAGTGAATGTATGCAGGCAGAGAAGGAAAAGATGTCGAATGGCCAAACTAGAGCTTGTGTGTGAAATGCATACTCATCTTAAACACACATACTGGAGATGTGAACACATACACCTCCTACATACACTAACAGACATGCAAGTAGACATTATATGAAGTGAAAAGACACACTCAGCTCCACATTTCTTTTTCTCTGCTATTTCACGAAAATGTTATCCAACAGTCCAACAGAAAGGACTTGTAGCATGCTATAGTTACCCCTGTTGCATTGCTTCTTTAACTGCAGCAACATGAAAAGAGAAAATTCTATTCTATTGATATATGGAGCTCGAACAGAGGGGGCAAAAAATACAATTGAGGGGGTCTTCATTTCACCCACTGCAATGTCACAATCAGTGGTTTTATTTCATCAGTAGATATTTGTGCTGTGTTGACTTTACTGTTTTCTGTCTGTCTGATACCTATTGAGCCTGTTTTCACTGGGTTTCGAAAATTTGCAAGTTACAGCTTGAAATGGTTTTATTCGTTGCATATATGTGATGGCATCCTGTTCTGTGTGTTTGGAGAAAATATTAATCTTAGTTCATAAGTTTAATACACATATTATTTTTCAGTTTCAAACTCTCTGAACGCATTTCTGTTACTATACTTTTTTTTTCCTTTTTCTTTTGTTTCTGTCTAAGCCTAATCACTGTAATGTATGCCAAATAAGCTCAAACTTCTTTGCTACTCAGGTGATTGCTCACCATCAGCCATTGCTGGCTAAAGTGTGGACATTGAAATTGCTGGCTAAGCAATCCAGGAAATTAATTGATAAAAACTTAGATAATATCTCATATAATAATCAAGAATATATTCAATGAGTACTACACTATTGATCATAAGCCACTGATGGATACAGCCTTTTCATTGTTGACTAAGTGCTATGATGATAGGTCTGGCTATACAATATTAAAACATTTCAAGTACAAGGTGTTTCCTGGCCATTGTTGGCTGTTGCTGGCTTTATTTATTGGAAACACAGCATCACTGTTTTTTTAGCCATTGATGGCTAAAGCTAGTCATTTCAAGCTCAGCATTATCATTCTGTAGCCATTGCTGAGTAAGTAATTCAGTTGACCTATGAATGAATGTTTAAAATCAGAAGTATATGTATTATTGCCTAAACTAAATCATGCCAATGTATGTAATAATGCAGTGTAATATAATGTAATTTTAAGTTCTAAATTGTTAATTATGTCATCCATGGCATATGCAAACACATACATCACTCATGGTATTGTCAATTTGTCAGGTTAAATGTGTTTGCCATTGCTGACCTATACGCTGAAAGCAGGCCTTTGCAGTCCTCTAGCTATTGCTGGCTAAAGCTTATTTGTTGCAAGCACAGTATTACTGTATTACACCTCCCAATCACTGCCCTGTCTTCACAGATCCACCAACTTTAGCATTTATTCTGTCTCAGAAGAGTCATCAGCCACCACCACCACCAGTGTCTTGACTCCATGTGCAACACGGGTGGCTTAAAGAAAGTAAAAGAGTTTAAAATGATTAAAAAGATGTTTAGTTAAAAAGCCGACAACGCCACCTAGGTTTGTGAGCCTAGGACTCTAAAAAAACGAACACACAGGTTTTCAGTTAAAAATCCGGGTGAGCAGAGTTAAAAAACCACGAGTCCAATGGACAATGTACACACAATTTATTATAATAAAGCAATAAAAAAATAAACCCAGCCCAAGTCTCTCCCACACTGTAAACCCGAATGTTCAAAGTAATTAAATAGATTGAGTACTGTATACTCAAAGTTTTAGAAAAAGTTCTACTTACTTAATAATGTCAAGTTGGTGAAACATGTTGTTCCTTTTTGTTCCTTTGAGTAATTTTGACTAATATTTTTTGATTAAGTGGAACTATTTTGTATTTAAGTGACTTAAAAACATCACTTAAGCACAACTTAATAGAATTAATTAAGTTATTACATGCTAAGAATGAAGTCCTGTTATTTCTATGGTTTTAAATAGGGATGATTTAAAAATAAACTTAATTTATATAGCACATGCTAAAATACAATAAAATCTCAAAGTGCTTCTCCAAATAAATAAAATCAGTAAAAAAAAAAAAAAAAACAGTAACAATTCGATTGGGACAAATGGTCTACAATGCATTTGACATTAGTGGAGGACAAAATTTATTTTATTTAAGCATCAGTTTACTCTAGCCTCTATGTTTTTTTTATTTTTACTTAAGTGTTGAGCAGCTGCAGGGATAATGATTTATTTCGAGTTAATCTCTGATTCACCTTCCGAAGCAAAAGGTGGCGCTAATGTGCACACTACACTGATTCCTTACCGCTCTTTGAAAAAACACAGAAGAAGAAAAGTTTGAACTGCAGAGATGGTTGGCGGCCGGAAGCAACAGAAATCAGAATGTTCGACCTATGCGGCAGCAGTTAGGACTTCCTGTAAGTTTTGAAGTTGAATATTTATTCACTTATACTTATGTAACGCCATGGATTGTAATAAACTAAGTTTACAGCAGAGGCAAAACTCCACTGGCCACCATAGTGCTAACGAGCTAACCAATTACAACAAATGTGATGGTTAGCTGCTAGAACTAGCGAGCTAACATTAGCTAACCTAGGTTACAACTAGGGCTGTCAAACGATCAATTTTTTTAATCGCGATTAATCGCATTTTGTCCATAGTTAACACGCGATTAATCACAAATTAATCGCAATTTTTTTGGCACATTTTTTTCTGTTCTAAATGTACCTTAATGTATTTTTTCATGTTCTTAATACTTTTAACAACATAAGAAAGGTCAAATATGCTTGCATTATGAAAATGTTTATTCAACACTTCAAATCATGCAGGAAAATAAATCCAGGGTTGTCTGCTTTTGGCGAGGGGGGGCGACGGGCTCTCTGCATCTGCCGTCTGTTTGGCTTGCAAGTGGTGCCCACTGACACTGCACGTTTTTCTTCTTCGCCTTTTTCACGCAGTGTGCTGCTTTCTGTCAGTCAGTATCACACTGATGATCGCCATGGCTCCGGTGCAGCAAAACAATAAAAAGTACGACTTGAAATTCAAACCTTCTGTCGTGATATATTCAGAGGAAAACTCGGGAGAAGCAGCCGCTAGACGTTTCTCTGTTGAGCCCGAAAGAGTGAGAGAAACGGAGCTTCAGCATCTGTCCGAGGAGGACAGCAGCAGGACCAGGCTGCCTGCTGGAGGGAGGAAGAAGGCTAGCGAGGAGCCTGAGATAAACATGCGGGGATGAGTTATCAGCAAACGGGCACGCCACGAGAGAGTGTCCCGCAAAATGATCAGGGCGATGGCGTAACAAATGTGCGCCACCGTGAGTGACAGCAGAGATGAGGAGTTTGCAGCGAGTGCTGATTTTCAGTCTGCCATGTTTTTAACAAACCGCCAACCCTGCTTCTTCTTCTTCTGATTCGCTCTCTTATTCTTCTGCCACCCTCTGTATCAAGACTACGGGTGCCGCCGACGGCCGTAAATCATACAATGCGCGTTTTTTTTTAATTAATTTTTTTTTAAACTGAGCGTTAATCGCGCGTTAAAAAAATGAACGGAGTAAAGAGGACATTGCGTTAACGCGTTATTAACGCGTTAACTTTGACAGCCCTAGTTACAACCTATTCTTTCAGAGGATCCAAGCTCACAAACAGTATATTTTGATATGTGATGAATGTATTTCCCATCATTGCATCTCTCTCCAGAGCCAGAGCTTGATGGTGTTGCCGTGGGCCTCCTTACTGTCACCAGTGACCATGATACAAGTCCAGTTCACTACCACCCTGTGAGAATCTCTGTCGTCATTGAAAGGAATTAACCAGGTCGCCAAAAGCAGTTTTATAGCTGATGACGAAAGCTAATTTCATTTGTGTATTATTTATTATTATTTGTTATTGTTTTTGATTACTCCAAGTATTTTCCCCACTATCTGATTAGTTGTTTGGTCAATACCAGAAATTTGTGAAAAATATCTATTTCCTAGGGCCTTAAGTGACCAGGAAGACATTTGGAAGGCTAGAATCAGGGAATTTTGAGTTATATGAGAGAGATATTAAGTTTGTTAAACTCAATGTAATTGAGGCAATCAGTTGCCTCAAAAATGTTAAGTTTTGAATCCCATGTTTTTAAGTAAACAAACTCAACATATGTGACTACTGTGTACTTAAAACAATGACAACACAAACTAATAAACATTGAGTTTGCTTAACATAAAATGGTGTGGTTGTGTACTTATTTTTTAAAGTTCTGTGAACTTACTCCAGTGGTTTTGAAAACTGGAAACTGTAAGTCATATTACCTGAAAATAATTGAGTTGCCTTAACAGAAGACTTTAAGTCATATTAACTGCACATTTTTGAGTTGAGCTAAATGAGCACTTTAATTTAACAGGTATCAAAAGGTGTAAGTAGCAAGTCATCTTACCTTTTAAGTTCTGGAGAACTTTGACTTTTGAATTTATCAACTCAAAAAATTGAGGCAATCGATTGCCTCAATTCTTTTGAGTTCTGGTAACTTATTCAGGTTTACAGTGCGAGGATCTCAGTGTCTCTGGATCGTCCCACTACCAGACGAAGCCAAAGTGGCAGACCCAACTTCCGCCGATGGCGGAGGAGGCCTGCAGCCCACCATCTTTCATGTTCAGCGTTCCTGGCGCCCACCATTCCAGGCGCCCGCCTTCCCGGCGTTCGGGCATCCTCAGTATCATGGCGCCCGCCCCAGCGTTGCCAGCGTTCCCGGCACTCACCGTTCTTGGCAACCACCGTCCTGACGTTCTGGCATCCTCAGTATCACGGCGCCCGCCCCAGCGTTCCAGGTGCCAGCCTTCCTGGTGTTCTGGCGCCCTCGGTGTCACGGCGCCCGCCGTCCCCGGCGTTTCCCTGTGCTCACCGTTCCCAGCGCCCAGCATCTGCCGTCTTGCCGTTTTCTCCTCTCCAATGCTTTCCGTCTCTCTCCGTCTCTGTCCCCTCTGTCTTTTGCTTCACTGCCACTCTGAAATAAAAAGGGTCACACCTGCACTGGCCACCACCTGTGGCTCGTTACATTGATTAGTCTGCTGGGCGAGTCCGTGCATAGTTCAGGGTCAGTTCATAAAAACTACATGCAAATCAAAACACTAGCCGTTTTTATACAGGGCAGCAAGTTGCCAATTTGGCCATCCATTTTGCGGCTAGGTCCGCGTATTTAGACAGAAGGCAACAAATTGGGAGTCTGTTTTTTTTCTGCCAATTTGACGCCTCGGAGGGTACACTTATTTCTGCCTCCATTGCTACCTAAATCTGAGGCGTCAATGTGCCGGCCGTGAGATGGGCAGAGGTGTCAGTGACGTGCACTGTTGTGCGACCCACAGCCGGGGAGTTTTAAAACCAGGAAACAGCTGATCAAAGCAGTCAGTCCATCACTTCATCCGTGGACATCAAGATGAGCAACTGGACAGCCGCTGAGATCCGGAAGATGCTAGCGTCTCCTCGGTTTCTGTAGCTGTTTGGTTGTGTCCGCTTGTTGTGTTAGCGGCGAGCTACGAATGGTCGCTACTTTCAAACTAAAAGCCCCCCGCTAAGAACCCAGTTCTAAACTCCAATGGGGTGCAATGTAAAGCTCTTATTTTGAAGAGAAATTTGTTGTCACTGTTCACTGCCCAACTTTGTGTTTCACGTCACGACACATGTTTACGCCTACCCCAGTGGCGGCCAAGTGGCGGCTTTGGAGCAGATGTGCCACCTTTTCTATCTAAAAAGGGCTACTGTAAAAACACAAAACACAACATGCGATATAACATTAAATCACAATTAAAGTGAACAAAGTGACAAAACAGGGTTCAAGGCTTTTTATTAAATACAGCTTAATCAAGTTGTGTCTCTCCAGATTTATCATTTTTAGTACAATTTCACATTTACATTTTAGGGCATTTAGCAGACGCGTTTGTCCAAAGCGACTTACAGTAATGCATACATTCTGTCAGGCCTGGACTTGAAAGAGGACTCAGATGCAGAATAAGGGCGATTAAAGGAGGCTTTTATTGTGAAAATATTTCTCACTTGAGCTCTTAAACAAGGTGACAAAATAACAGGCTATGAATCACAATATCTTTTCTGGAAAGACGAGAAAAACAAGAAACAAAACTCATGAGGAAAAATAAATGAGGCAAATGACCTCAAAGCAAAATGTAAGGAAACAGAAAATCACTCCCAAGAAGGTAAAGAAAAAGGCTATTAACGGAACTACTCTGACTCACTTAGGCTATGAAAACTTATAACAAAAAGTCACTCAAAACGGAGGAAGGCGAAAAAGCGAAAAACTTAAACTACACTATCGTCTGACGAAACTGAATTTAGGAAACCAGGTATAAGAGCCCAAGCAGAATTTTCCAAGTTGCCCGGAAAACGCCAGCTTGACCGGCAGAAGTATCTCGTTGTATGCCTTCTGGGCCACACAAAATGTGTGCTATGTGGCAAATCCACTTAAATTTAAACCAAGGAAGTTTAACTTTTTTGACTTCATGCACCATGGAGAAGCTCTCATAGGAATTAATAATGTTCCACATCCTATGCTGTCTCCAGATTATCCTTTAATAAATCCATGGTGACAGCCCAGGATTGTAAATATTAATTGTGTCCTTCTCGGCTGGGATGAAGCTTTAGCTAGCTTAGTTGGCTAGCCTCTTGTCCATTCGTAGATGCATGCTTTCTTCTGGCAATGATATGGAAATAATATAATTTCTCCATTAAACTGCTCAGATCAGGTCTGCGGATTATTTTGAGTTACCACGTCATGATTTCTGGTTGAGTTTTTCTAATGTTTTTTGTGTTTTGTTTTGTGTTTGGATTTTTTTAATGTATTTATTTGGTGTGCTTTGAGAACCACAAGCTGATGTATCCACCATGGATCCCATCTGCCATTTAGATCAGATCCATTATGTTTGAGAGGAGGTGGACACCTAGTCGATACCTTCAACACTCACCAAAACAATCTGGATGGATAAATAGATCTACAGGTAAGAGGAAAAACATATAGTTTTGATTCTGTGGTGAACTAAACTTTAATGTTTGAAAAATATGTGTTATCTGTGATTTCCATAAACAGAGATAACGGCACATTAATTTGTTCTTAATTTCTTTTATTCCAAAGTCCTACAGCCCTGCAACACACGCGCGCACACACAATGATGCTTGTGCATATATTCATTCACACAACCAACGACAAGAAATCAATCTCAATATTCATATATACTTTGCTACTTAGAGCAAAACATGCATCCTGAAAGATACCATCAAAGTCAGGCTCACAGGACAATAACTGTGGTGCAGGAAGAAAAGGGCTCATTTTACCTGAGACATGTCCTCTTCATTCTATGGAGCTAGGCCCTGGAGGACTCAAGGTTACCCTCTATCACTGGGAGAAATCATTACGCCCAGACGGGGAGACAAATCTACAGAACCTGCTCCCTATTCCCCCAGCATCACAGCTAACCTGTTTTATTGGTATTCTAACGATCTGAGTGCATGGATGTTGTCACGGCAAGGTAAGGCTTTTTCAGACCTCCTCTCCCCACACAGTTGGCTATTCAGCACATTTATAACATTAAAATATGCTTGGTAGCTCCCCCGGTGCTGCCCTCTCCTGCACCACACGCACTTATACGTGGCATATCATAACAGGGTGATGTCCATCAAAATGCTCACTGTGCTCATGTCTCTCAGCACTACTGTAATATTCACAGCAAAAAAAAAAAAAGTTTCACAGTTTTTTTTTTCCCCTTCTTTCTTTATTATGAAATGCTAAATCGACAAAAAAAAAATATGGAATATACAACCCATTCTGTGAAATACCTGACTCAGTCTGCACTGGTCTCATATGAGCCTGGATGCATAGTGCACTGCTGTGTCAGATGTAAAGCCTCTTCACTGAGGAGCCCCATTTAGTAAAGAACAGAGAAAGGGAAAAAGAGTTCATTTTCAAAGGCTTTATTGAATTCTTCAACTTGATCTTTTCTCCGACGTCGAAGCCTTAGCAATTAACAGGACATTTGTATTTCTTTATTGCCGACTTGGTGGGTGCCTGAAGTCTGTTCATTTCCTCCTGAGAGCTGAGGCTGTGCTTGCCCTGACGCCTCCATTGATTATAGGGGCTGATAGGACTGGGCCATCAGGGAGCCCAGTCTAAGAACGCAGCATGCTGTTTGTTCCCCCGTGTGCTTGCCAGGCTCTGCTCCGTCTCAACTGGAAGGAAGGTTATGTGTGGTTTAATTGTGTGTGTGTGTGTGTGTGTGTGTGTGTGTCTGTGTGTGTGTGTGTGTGATTTTTTTGGACATGTAGTGAGACAATATGAGGTAGGAAAACCAGTCAAGAATAATCTGAGGTGAAAGAAAGACGGCAGGAGAGTGAAATAAAGAGGCAGTTTCTTCGGTGTGCAGCTGCCACCAACACTGCTGGTGTCAGCTCTTCAAACAAATGTTTTTCTTTCTCCTTCTCTTGCTTTATCTCCCCTCCCTCTTTACTGTCCCACCTTTACCTCCTTCCTTCTTCTTCTTCTGTCCCCCCATCCTCCTTCTGTCCTCCTTTTATCACAGTTTTTCTTATTCTCCATTGCCTCCCTTGTCTTCTCTCCCATCCTCCATCCTCATTCATGCTATTTTTACCAGCCACATTAATACCAGGTGCGTAATTGTAATGATTCTCATCTGTTTGGTTACATTGACAAGACTCATTATTAAGTAGGGAACATTGAGAGTGGCCATGACTATAGTGAAGCTGGAAATGAAAGCATTGTACTGGTTTGTCATACAAACTAAAGAAAAATGAATAAATACTATTTGGTTTGTATATTGTATATACTCAAGATAATGAGAATCTCTTTCCAAAGTCAATTAACTTTAAAACTTTCAAGCTCAACTTTTAAATCTACATGAACAATAATTCCTGAAAATACTCTGAGGTACTCATTCCAGGCCAATTATTGTCAGCATTTACGTACAGTCAGACATATTGTCAGACATCGTATATTATTGTATTTGAAAGGATTCATGTAATACTCCTTGAATCTCTTCACTGGAGGTGGTGAGTGCAGTTAACATGATACATAGAGCCGAAACAGCTACATTTATTGGAAGTATGCCACGTTGAAAAAACACTGAAGTCGCCTTTAACTTGACATGGCAAACTTTTTAGCAAACACTTTTATCATACTGAATTGGTGTTACTGGTCACACAATGAAAGTCATGTAAGGGGGCAGGAAATAAAAACAATGATAAATAATGAGCGAAAAACTATGAAACAAACCCATTTTGTCCAATATTTAACTGAAAGGCTGATTTCTCTGTGATTGTGTCTTTTGTTGAGTATAATTTTTTGAGTTTTTGCAGTCTAAGTATAAGGGTCTAGTAATGATATTTACTTGGCAAATTAATCCTACCTGTTGAAATTTATATCATAACTATTGATATTCAGTGAAATAAATGTAATCAAATCGGTAGATAAATCATTTTACAAATGCTCTTTTTTCTTAATTTCTTCTCAATCAAAAACAAATCCCTGAACAAAACTTTTAAACAGTGAAATACTGACAGCCAGACTGAAAAAAAAGGAAACACGAAAAAACAAACTGAAAACATAAAAGTTGTTTGAGTCATCATTTCTCAAGTCAGGTCAAGGTCTTGAACTTACAAGTTAGGCCTCAATGTATTTTCTGTCAAGTCAAGTTGCACATCATCCAGATCCACATCTCCAATCACTATTTATTCTTTAGCTCTTCTTTTGTTCCACTTTATATTAGCTAACCTGTCTGATTATTTTATTATTTGTTTGTGTTGCTTTTTGTATATTTAATCGGAATATAGAAAGCAACTTGTGTTTTCAAGTACTGTATATGTAGTGAGGTTTGGTGTAAATTATGTCTCACTGAAGTGTAGAGTATAAGTAACAGTATAATGGAGATATTAACTATCTAATTGTAGCCCTTAATAAGATGTGTTTAGTTGCTTTCCACCACTATTTGAATGCACTCCAGTTAAATAAAACGACACCTGACACATTCTCAGTTCAAGATGTTGCCACAAGACTGAGGCATGAAACAGGATTAAAAATCTGCACAAGATAACGTGTCATATTTTAACCTGTTCGCACCCACCTATTTTCGGTAATTTTCGCCTATTTAGCATACCCAAATGGAAAAGCTTATAACACAATACCTGCAAGTCCTAGATGGATGTATGATACTTCTTTTGAAAGCTGACACCCTCTAGTTTCTGAAAATGGGCTTATTTAGCATGTACCATACCCACAACCTAAATGACATCAGTTCAAACATGGCTCTAAAAATGTTTTTTTGTCTTCGAAAATAATAGGTCATATTTGAATAACAATAACTATGATGTGCTTTATGTAAGGCATATGGCAATATACCACATACCTTCTACATCTTGTCAACTACACCTGGCTGAAATTTTAGACTTCTAGGCCTAACCTTATGGGAGTTATGGAGTTTTTAGTCAGCAGTGCCACTGGCGTCCACAAACCTCTCCAAAATGTCTCCAAATGGCCAAATTGTGCCAAATGCTTTTACTCACTTTTGTGACACTGGAAACATTACTGAAGCATTTTGGTGACTATAAAACCTTTCTTCATGATTCAAAACATAATTTTTTCACACATTCATTTGATGGGTGGTTGGAGGGGTTTCCACACGCTTCTAGGTTGCCATATTGAGATATTGTCATGTGACAAGACACTACAGAATAGTAACCATTATACAAAAATGACAGACTATACTGAACTGAATTTCAAACAAGGATTTTATTATCTTTCAATATACTATTACTGTATGTACAACTGTGCCAATATCAACAAAATATGAACAATGAATGAACTATATACAAAACAAAAGAGAATATGAACTACATATGAACAATATACAAAAACTCTAACATGTTAAAAGTAATAAGTAGTGGAAATGTATAAGAAAACTTGTCTCCAAAAATGATGTACATACAACTGTACTGTAAATATAAACATAAAAAGTGCGCTGTGATGCGCAGTGGACATTTTGGGCCATTCTACATTCCATTTTGTGTGTGCCGCTCATTGAAACAGTCCCTTGTGGCAACAAAACACAAGGGAACATCACAAGTTGAACAGCCAACTGGTGTCTTTTTGTGGCAGAGTGTGCAGAGCCGTCTGCCGACACTGCCTGCATCCCGCTTAGTCACTTTTTGTCCCTCTGTGAAATAATGCAGCTTGTGGGATGCTGCTGGGTTTGGGGGTGCAGAGATACCTGAGGTGGATGGCTGGGATGTTGATGCGGATCCTTGGTCCACAAGCTCCTCAATACGGGCCTGACGAAACTCTTTCTGCGTCACTGACCCCCTCTGACACTGCTGGTACAGGTACTGGTGGATGCAGGAGAGGATCGTTGGCACTTCTGCCGACCGCCTTCAGCAGGAGAGAGGGCTGGACGTCTGACTGTCTCACTTTGAGGCTCCCAACCCACGTCACTGCCTTTAGACTGTGACCTACAAAACACAATGCAATGCACAAATGTCACCAAATATAATGAAAAAATATATAAATGCAATTCAATGGAGTGTTGTTTACATAGGAAACAAATAAACACATATATATGATATTACATGTTACACAAAATCGTCAGGAAAATAGCTGTACATAAACAGAATAATTGAATTGGGGGAATATTCCCAGTGTCTGGTCAGTGAAGATCTAGTTCAATTTGCTTACAAGCTTGATAAAAAATCTAAATAAAAGGGAATCAGAGGCTCAAAATAAATTACATTATAGAATAGAATTACAAGGATTACATAACTTTAGTTGAGTAACTAGCTAGCTAGCTAGCAAGCTAGGCTTAGCTAGGCTAATTAGGCCCTGGGGCGCTAACCATTTAGCATCATTTATGAAATTCTAATGTATACTGTACTGTTCACTGTAAGCATAAAACCCTCCACCCACTAACTTTCAATCAAATTTCACTCATGGCTAAATAAATAAATCAAACATCATCAAAGATAGCGTTACTCACCGATCTAAGATGGAGTCGAGGCCCTGAGCAAACATCTCCTCTCTCTGAGTCGTACACACTGTCTTCACTTTCATCAGATGATGCCATGATCAATTCCAGGGCTTCTTCCCGGACATATTTAGCTTTCTTTGTGGCTTTCGCCATTGTAAACTGTGAAAATGGCCGTACACTAAAAGTTTAAATGTCCGCTGCGTCCCTTTACCGTGCGCCCCCTGCGTAAACTGAGCTCGTAAGCTCGAAGACGCAGCTAAATATCTCGGCTGCTACGTAACTGACCAGGGCATGCCTACCCTCGTTGGAAAGGTAAAATGATTGGCTAGAAGCCTGAATGATTGACATGTCGATAGCCAATACGCTGTCCCTATACTAAGGCAGCGAAAAACAGTAAACAAAGCCTATTGGTCCTTCAAACAGGGAGCGCTCAATCTACTTCACGGGCTGTGCTGGGGTGAAAACTGAACAGAAAAAGATGGGGACACTTTTATTTTGTAGCCAGCAAAGTGATGAAAACAAGCATACCCAACAACACCATACAGGAACTAGAGTAATTCCGATAGCGGCCGGGAAAGTATGGATTGTATTCGCCGAACAAAGTTGGTAGACGGTAAACAAATGGACTTTACAGGACGACATTCACAAGCTGGAGTAATTTTATGAAAAACCATTTTGATGCTTTTGATCAGTGGATTCTTACGGACAACTGGAATATACATAATTGAGGAATGGACACATATTACGGCTGTAGGGCTGCGACAAAGGTAGGGAGACGTCGTTCGTATCTTGTGTCTCACGTTTACCATGCTGGTAAATATCAATGATTTATGGTTTGGTGCTCTTGATTTTTGCAAAATCAACTGGATGAATGAATAGCGGAGATTCTACCCTTTCTAACGACGTATAGTATGTCCGTATTGATGAAAGTTGAAGCGGGATACGTCACTGCGTAGTGTAGACATACAGTCACTTTTCTGCAATCGCCCGCCGGCGGGCGGGTGGGAGCGGAGAGGTTGTTAACAGAGGTCCTGGTAGTGAGGCTGGTCTGTTTGGTTCAATCTGTGTGTATTCTGTCTTGATATTTCCTGCCTCACTGTCAATGATAATATGGATTTAGTCTAGTTTATCATGACCTGAATTGTTTCTGAGCAATTCCAATTATCTTAGCAGAACATTATTCATTAGTGTATTATATTGCAATATACATGTGAGATTAAATGGCAATAACAACCACGCTGAGAATTGTTTCTATACTTTAAGTAAATGTCAACCCCAGTCTTAGCTTTAGGAGGTCTTGCTCGCTCCCTTGCCAAAAGGATTCAGCAGCGCTTCAGTTGTTCATCTCTGGAGTTGGTCCACTGCGCAGCTCCATTTGTAACATCAACTGTCTGAATGCACAGCTTGTTAGTGGCTCCAGGCCAGCGAGCTCGCTGCGGTGTAGTGGGGACGCAAGCAGGGAAGCAGCAGGCCCACCGGCACCGTTGGCCCAGCCTTAATGGTCATCATAGCAGACAGGTTGGATTCTGGTAGGAGAGAGACAGAGTGGGGAGAGATTGGTAGACTGAGGCAAGAGATGCACAGAGTAGGCAGAGACGGCAACGGCAAGATGCATCTTTGATGATATTAAAAACAGAAATCACAGGGTTTTCTGTCGATCTAAATACTGCCGGGGCAACTGTCAAATTAATGTGGGCTGTGGATTAAAGGGTTCTCAAGAAAAAAGGCATATCTGTAAGTTGGAGCATGACACTTGTAAAGAGACATGTGTTTTAAGACAAACAATCCAATTCCTATGGGCAAAAATGGGTGAAATATTAGGAGTTCATGCACCGAAGGTCAGACATGTTGTGAAGTGTATTCTGTCAGATTTTTAGCCATGCTGGCAGCACATCTCTAAGGATGGCAATTTCAGTCAGTCAACTATATATAATATTTGATATTTGAAATATCTCAAAGATTGATTCCACCAAAAATATTGCACTTTGTACGAATGTGTACATAATTGGACAAATAGTATTAAAATGCAGTTTTTAAGATAATTACTTGGGATGTTGGATTTTTGGCTTGGCCCGGAAAAGAAATTATTTTTACAGAAATCAAGAAATTATGTGAAATCTATGGTCATCTGTCTAAAATGGTGGGTTAGGGTACTTCTTAAAATGAGTGTACTTTTCTAGGATTGTACAACCTGCAGCCTTAAGCATAGAATCAGTCATGACTGGTTGTCTATCACAAATTCTTATAAACTCTTTCTCCAATGTTAAAAAAGTATGACTGCTACATGCTCAACTCCTAGTATGCGAGCCAAATTGTGTTTGATATGTTTCAGTGAAATAAATAAGTTCAGTTTGTATATTTTGATTAAAAGTTCACGTGAATGGAAATAAATAATTGATTTAATTGAATAATAATCAGTTAATTATAAATATGTAAAAGGTCAGCTAAATTCATTTGATTCAATTCATATTTAGGTAAAAAATTATGTTTTATATAGGAAAACATTATTCTAAGGTTTCTGTAAAGGGGGTCATCTGTGTTACTGTCACTTTAAGAGAGTAGGTCTCTTGAGCACACAGAGGTGTTTAGTGCAGTTGAGGCTCAATGGAGGACCGAGCCACACAGTTTTCTTACCGTAGTACTTTTTGCTGATAAGGAGAGCTTCATTTTAATTACTCCTGTAACAAGACACTGCAAAACCTTGGAATATATTTTGTTTCATCTTTTTACATCGGAGTCCGGTGGAAGTTTTTTCCTGCTCCAGCGAATGTACACGAGTCAGATGAACACTATTGAGGAGCTTCAACCCCCACATTGTAAGAAAACGTTGCTCCACTTGGATGAATGGACAAACAAAGGGTTCATAACCACAAGGGAAAAGATAATTACACCTAATACAGGACAGGGTAGTCTTGAGTAAAGTTAAACTCTCAACTTTTCGAAGAAGATGTGCTGAGTCATGTGCTAGTTAGCAGCCTAGCCGCAACACTATTGGTAAAGGACACATACAGGCAATGTCAGCTATCTATGTGGACCATAATGTGGACCATGGAGCACGGAGATGAGGATTTGGCTAGTTGTGGATGCTAGGGCAGGGAAGGTCTCAGCTAAGGCTATGGAGGAAAGGCTACAATGTGCCATTAGCACAAGAAAGGACAAGCTGGCTAAGCTAACAGGTGAAATTAAATAGGTACATCAAGCAATGGATGAAAGTGATGATGGCTGCTTGACAGTAATTCAGAACAAAATTGTGGAGTTTTTTTTTTTTCAAAATATTTTTATTGTCAATTTTCTTAACCATTGAAGCAACAGACAAACACATACATATATAATAATAATAAATAAATAAATAAATAAAAAATGAAAATAAGAAATTTTGAAACAGAGTGTAATGTGTAAAAACAAAATACACACAAAGAGGCTTAACATAGTATCAGAGTTGAATGTCCACATTTGGGGGGTTAACTAAAGCTATTTTGAAAGTTCTGTGACTTGAATATCAGTATCATATTTCACCAACTTTCTGAAGAAGACATGATCAGGGATCAAGCTGGTTCAAACCTAAGGCTGATGGCTTTAACGATTTTGCTGAAAGGCTAACGCTTGGATTAAAGAAGCTCAGCTACGCATTAAAGAAGCTACAGTATACAATGAAGCCATTCAGCCATCTGATAGCATATCTAGCGCATCCTTCCCATGATTAAGGCAGGGTTCCAAGGCAGCTTCTGGGCATTCTTCTCGTGCATCATCCTCCTCCTCCTTTATTCATCTGAAGGCAGAATTGGAGAGAGCTATGTTGTTAGCCAAGGCAACCACTCCGAAAAGGAAACATAATTTGGAGGAGCGGGAGCCTCAGCTAGAGATTCAAACTGCTTTAGCAGCATCTGATGCTAAAATTAAGATCTTGGATGAGTTTGAAGGGTTGCATTTCTCACCCAGAGCATCTAGTTGTGATGGTATGGACTCTTATGTAGGTTTAAAGCCCTCCTCACACACACATAGGCAAGCAGCGCAAGGTAAAGATATTCAACACATTGTCCAAAGAACAAGCGCTGCAACAGCCCAGTCACAGCCACACCACATTGCAAGGTGTTGCTGAAATGCAAATGTGGCACGGCGAAGGCTCTCAATGTGAATTTTTGGTTGCTCAACATGCCACCTTGGGAACTGCACCCAAAGAACTATTTACCAGTCATTAGAATCACAGGTTTGTTCAACTCAACAGGCAAGACACGTGGTTCGCAGTTTACAAAAGAAATACTTTATTTACAATATATATAGATATTCTTACAAAATCACCATTCATACAAAAATAATAAAAAAGGGAGCCTAATCAGGGGCTAAGGCCTACTGGTGGGTAAAGAGCTAGTGGAGGGGAGGGGGACTCAACAAAAATAAATTCAAGAAAAAGGTTTCACCCAGACACACATGGCAGTCACACACTGTGATACCACCAAAATCCAAGGAAGCACAGCACACAAGAAGGAGGGACAACATCACCTACGTCACCAGCACCACCACCAGCCTGCAGCCACTGAGAAGGATAAGGAAAAAACAGGAAGTTACAATGGAAATTGTTAACCCAAAATGTACAATAAAATATACAACTTAAAGCAAGTAACAGTTCACAACATAAGCTAAACACAATTGCCTAAACAAAACGATTAATCAAAACAATAGCAAAGTAAAGAAAAAAAAAACAAATAATCCAAAAATAAGGGATTAACTCTTCACAGTTGTTCAGTTAAAATGAAAGAAATAAACAGGTTAATAATTTGGTGTCGGCAGTCCACCGTGCAAGCCGGCTGTAGCCAAAAGCCAGAAAACAGTAGCGCCACCAAGCAGCACAGAGCCGCAGAAAAAGGCAGCAATGAATAGGTCATTGCAGGATACAAAGTCCGACAAAGCAGGGGATAACGTTGTGTATAAAGCAGCACAGACAAAACAGCAGCAGTCCCAATCAGCTGGGTGGTGAAGTCACATGATTCAGCACCGGTGGATTTTGGCCAGCTGATGAGCGCTTCCTGATAGTAAACATAAAATTAGAATGGCTAAGCTACATTTACCAAGGCTTTTGAGAGCTAGATTTAAAGTAGCATACCTGTTTTCAGAGTCAGACCTGCACAGGGAGAGGGAGGGAGAGAGAGACCCACACAGCTTCGGACATCTACCTGTGACCACACTAGCGTTAGCCACAGTATAGCATTCGGTGTAACACAGAGAGAGAACCAAGCATCAAATGGAGAACGGCGCACTCGTTCGCTGCTCTGCAGTGAAAACACACAGGCTTTAAGCATGAGGACACCGAGCGATATGTAAATTGAAGCAGCAGCAGCAGCAGCAGTAGCAGCAGCGCAGAGCATTACCTGGAACTCTGGAATCAGCAGTTCCAGTGTGACTTTCCTGACTGAAATCAGTAGGAGAGGCTGGAGATGTCTAGGTAAGATTCTGAGTTTCTTGACATGGTCATACAGTCAGCTAGACTTGTGGACGGACATTACAGCATTGCCCTGCCAATAAGGAACAACAACCTGACGATGCCCAACAATCGAAAAGCAGCTGAACAACGTGCTCTGAACTTAAAGCGAAAGTTTGCAAGGAATCCAACATTCCACGGAGAGTACTCAGCATTTATGGATGGGATTATCGAAAAGGGCTACACTATGAGGGTACTCAGCAAATATCTCAGCCATGAAGATGGTAGAGGTTGGTACCTGCCGTATCATGGGGTTTATTACCCGAGGAAGAAAACGCTCAGAGTGGTTTTTAATTGTGGAGCATCATACCAGGGCATCACTCTGAATGAAGAGCTGCTACAGGGACTAAAGATCAGCACTCTTCTTGGTTTTATCACCAGGTTCAATCGAGAGGAAGTGGCAGTCATGGCCGATGTGGAAGCAATGTTCCACCAAGTGAAGGTGACTTAGATCTGGTTCACACTACTGCAACTGAAGATCAAGGGGATGCAGTACTGGAGTTGATGCAGTACTTCTCTTCATGGATTCGTCTTAAGGGGATTTTTGAGCAGATATTTGAACAGTTGTTTGATGCCTTGAACTATGTGCTGGGACCCTATTTGTACTGTTGCTGAAGTTTGGTGCTGTTCTGAGCATTATTTGTGGCTATGAGTGGCTTTTTGATGGTGGTTTTGTGGTTGGAGTCATAGACTGCAGTGTATTGTTATCTTGCTGTCTTTTCTGAGGTTGCTAAAACTACATAAGCTAGCGGTCGGAAAACTTGTTCTCAAGGGGGGTCTTACTCTGTGTCACGGTGTGTTAGACCATGGATTAAATTAACGCCGGAATATCCCTCTAAGAAGGCGGTTGCTTGGATGCTTAAGATTAAGAGCACTCTGCTGAGTGTGTGTCAAAAGACGAAGTAGTTGAACACTACTCTTCCTCCAACTGAAGTTGACAAAGAGATGAACTTCAAGGCAGGCCTTTTGAGAGTGTTATTTTAATTTATTTATTATTTTTTTTATTTTAAGGTTTCCGTTAGGAGGGTCATCTTGTGTTACTGTCACTTTAAGAGAATAGGTCTCTTGAGCACACAGATTAGTGCAGTTGAGGCTCAATTGAGGACCGAGCGGCACAGTTTTCTTACCGTAGTACTTTTTGCTGATTAGGATAGCTTCATTTTAATCACTCCTGTAACAAGACACTGCAAAACCTTGGAATACATTTTGTTTTATCTTTTTACAGTCCTGTGGAAGTTTTTTCCTGCTCAAGCGAATGCACACAAGCAATGCACTGTTACACAAGATGTTTTCCATGTAATTATCTATCTGCTCGCACTTGTTAAAGACGTCAAAACTGTTTTTTTCATCTGGGCCCTCATGACCCCACCAATATTCGATACCAAATGAATCCCTTGTCAGAGAACCTCATTCGATGTAGAACATATCCCTGACATCAGTGTTTCATACAGTGCATCTACACTGGATAAGTGAAGTCTCCTGGATATAATTTCAAGACCCTGTGTAACATTGAGGTGTCAAAAGCAAAGCGTCAGCAGCCACATTAATGATGTTGTAGGAACACATGTCCTTTGTCTCTGGATTTCAAAGAAAGCCTGTTCCTAAAATTAATTACTCCTCTCATCCCCAAGCTGACTGTTTTCAGGAGAGGCGCCTTGCAGTCTCACCTCTTCACCTGGGTAGGAGGACGATGTTTGCCTTGAAATAAAACTTTCAGATGGACGCTTCACAGAAGATTCCCCCTTCGTTATTTACAACTGTATAAAACCATCTGTCTTTTCCCCCCCTCACAAGAGATGCACTCCTGTTTCTCAGGTCAATCGAGGTCAAGCACAAAGGAATCTACTTTCTACACATCATAAGACAGCGCCGCTGCTCCCACCACGCGCATCACGCGCTGTGCGTATGGCACCAAGTGCTGAGGGGGCACCAAGAATAGCCTAATAAAAAATCGTCATAGTCATGATAATTATAATGGCGATATTATTTCACTCTAGAAATACTGCGCACATTTTAGGCATCTATATCACAAAACAGGCAGAACAAGAGATATATTTAATTGCTCAAGAAACTAACAATGGTGCCCCCCCAATTTCACCGCATAACTTTATTACTTTACTCATTGCAGTCTTGACATTTCCTGTTATCTGTTGTTATTTGTTTAAATTGCCATTTTATTTATTTACCCTGAATTGTTAATAAACATATATAATCATCTGTTGTTGTCTGTGCAGGTTTAATTTTAATGTGGAGAACGAATGGGAATTGCGCAGATTTCACTGCTTCAGAATTTGAGATTGAATATATAGATATGAAATTGAATATATCAATTTGAAATTTGATTAGAAGTATTCCAAGCTAAACTTGTCCAGTTGGATTTGATTAATTATCAATTAATTATTAATTTAAATAGATAGAATAACGGAGGTGGTGCCCCATTTACAAGTGTGTTATTAATCAGTGATTAATTAAACATATTAAGTAGTGTATCTTGTATATTTTACAAGAAATACATCCCCAAATCACAGAGATGCAGCTGCCTGTTTTAACAAGAAACACTTAATTGTACACAGGCAAATAGCATCCATGGGAACTTTAAAGGGAATAGAGAAATGGAAAAAAAAAGGTTTGAGGGACTTTGCTACACTTACAAAATATTTACAATCTGACATGTATCTGATACAGTATTGTTTATTACCGATTCCCCACAGGAAATGTAATTGCAAGCCTCTGTGTTGTTGTTTTACACAACATTAACAGGGTTAATTTGAGTTAAATTCGGCTACCAATAATAACGAATGTATATCAGGGATAATTATTGATAATGATAAATGATAAGATCTAATTTATATTAGATTGCCTCAGAAGCACCACCCTTGAATTCAATTGAACAGTATGGTCCTAGCTGGGTAATGTCCAATGAAACATCAGAGGAAACTGGTTGCTTCTGTTGTGCCTTGCTGAGTTAGCAGCTCTTTCCAAACTGCTTCATGTTCCTCTGATTGTGGAGTTAGCTGGCAAGCTTTGTATCACAGCTGCAGGTGCTAACTGAGCTGGGGTACTAGTAGGGCCTTGCGCCTCTGCTGTGGGGAGAAGTTCTGTGGGCCTGCTGGAAGTGCAGCTGGCAGCTCTTGGCAGCTGTTGAGCCCAGAAGAGCTTGGGGCAAGGTCCAGTGAGAGAGGAGAGCTGAGATGGGAGAGAGAACAAATGAAAGCTTGAGTTTTGAACACCTGGTCAGTGGGGGCTCTGTCACCCTGACCAATAGTAACTAAAAACTGGGTCTCTCAGCAATCTTTGCACCAAGGTGTGAAGACTAGAGAATTCTGAGGATCTGAGTTCAGTTCAGAGTCCATTTTGAAATCCACAAGGAATGACTGATCTGTGGATCCCAACACCCGTTCCTATCGCACGGTACATAGTGGCTGTTAGTCTAAATTAAATCAATCAGCACCCATCAGTCCAGTCCCATGCCATGTTTGGCGTGATACTACAGTGATCACGCTAAACAATTGTTAGTGATATGCCTCTTTCTTTAAAATGTACAAAACCTGCTTATCTAACTTATTTTGCAAGATAATTGCATTTTTTTCTACCTGCTGCAGTGGTAATGCAGCCTGCTGACCCTATGCCCCAACCAGAGGGAATTCCATTTCTGTGGAATAAATAAAGCATACCAAAATGAAAGGAAAAAATACATAAATATTGGCCTGAATGGCACAGTCAGGATGTATGAAAGACAGAGGGAAGGATGCAACAATGTTGTTTATAGACTTCAGTCTGGATCCCATCCACCTCCAGCAGGAATTGAACCCTAATGAGTAAATAGAAATTAAGTTTTGGAAAGTAATCTTTACCCACAACAGCCTGCAGTGATGAAAAAAAAGAGCATGTTTGTAACATTGTGATTTACATAAAGTTGCTCAGCCATGATGAAGTCCAAACAGCGCAGTAGGAGAAAGGGCACAGTGGCAGCCAGCGTTTGTTTTCCAAGGAAGAGCAAGACAAAGACTAAAACAAACAGCATCTGCTAACAAAGGCAAACTGTATGACCCACTTAGAGCTGGCCTCCAAATGCAAAGGTCTTTTCCTCTATGCTCTGTGCTCTCTTTGCACTTCAAAGTTGCTCTCTCATTACTCCCATTTGAACCCGGCCACGAGACACTCCGCTTACTCTCCACTTCAGCTCGTCTTGTTTTCTGCCGCCTGCTCATGCTGCTCTGTGTCCAGATGGAGCCAAACACAGAGCGAGCATACTTTCTGTAGAGGTTCAGACATCTGTGCCACGCTTTGAGTTCACTTTGAGCATGCTTCCTGGCTTAAGAGGCTTTGATACTGAAAGCAGCAGGCACAGAGCCACAAGTACCATCAGTTGTAAGTAGAGCAAAACAATGATAAATTCATAAAATCAACCAATTAACTTGGAAATGTAGCAGGACTCCAGTTGCTCCCATTGCATGTGAAAAATGTAAAAGCAACCCACCTGGAGATGTTCACAGCATCCAAGTGGGGCTAACAATTTGACAAACTCAAACAAATTAAGTCCTATTTACAGAGCGGTGATGTGGTCGGGGTGTTGCTGTGTTGGAGCCAAGACTGAAGAGGCAGGCAAGAGAGAGAGAGAGAGAGAGAGAGAGAGAGAGAGAGAGAGAGAGAGAGAGAGAGAGAGAGAGAGAGAGAGAGAGAGAGAGAGAGAGAGGGAACTCCCAGGGGTATGGGCATTCATATTTGCAGGGAAACCTGGACAGACTTGAGCAAGAAGAAATATAACAGCCATTAGCTATGCAGGAAGTGGCTGCTGACAATGAAGAAACCATTTTCCTTCAGTGTGCCACTGTCCCTCAAAAGTAAATGTAATGAGCCCTGTGCGGGGAAACAGTCCAGGGTCAGTTAGGACTGTGACTGTGTGTGTCTGAGGTGTGTGTGGGGGTGCCATTAGAGAGGTTAAAGCTGAATAGGAGGTCTTCAGACCCGGTCGGTTTATTTGGCCCACTAAAGCAACCTCCAGGTGCACAGTGAAATGAGGAACAGTAACAGGCAGTGAGTCTATTTCCCCTGAAAATGATCAAGTGTGGGCTCCTCTCCAGAGACCGACCAACAAATTACCGTTCTGTTTATAAACATGATATACTTTTTTCCCTGGATGAGGCTATCTAAAAGGTGCACACATACAGGTAATTATGGAAAAGGTAAGCTTAGAGTACAGCATATGTCCAATACTATACAGAATGCTTTTTTTCTAGCATGTAACAGACAAAGTATTTGCACACATTACAAACCAAAAGTAACATTTAAATCAGCAAAGAAATCTTCCCCTCACTGAATCGGATGGCCTGCTCTGACTCAAACATAGTGTGATGTCTTTGGAGATCCTTGACCTGCTTCAGATGATAGATGTATTTTTAAGTTTCCTGTAATTGATTCATCTTTGTGTCACAATCGGTCTGTGTACCCAGGGGGCAAATCACAGGGCAGCAACTACCAACAAAACAAACAAAACCCAACTCTCATTCAATTAGTCTTTAATGGAGACATGACAACAGATATAAATGGTGCCAGGCTGCCAGCCTGACTGAACATCCAGTCAGCTGCCAGTTTGCAGGGAGACTTCATGTGTAGTGTCAGACAGCATGGCATAGTGATAGCAAAGTTTATAGAGAACCAATATGAATGCCAATGGTGTTATTATTCTATACCCATTACACTGTGTAATCAATATTTACTTCATAATAACACTTTGAAGCAAAACAAAGCACTAAGCCCATTGTAACAGCCATGGGTTTAGTTCATAATGTACATTGTCCCCATGTTTGCTCTGTGGTACTTGAAGGTCTGAACCACTTTAAAGGGCTACTCCACCAATTTTATTGACCGAGGAAACCTTTGATCTTGGGACAAAATGGAGACTTTGCAGAGAAATTTTATTTGCTGTGGCATTTGTTTGGTGGGATAAATCTCTAGTGTTAAGTACATTTCTGCTTGTATTTACCTTGTATCTGCTACCTGCATATGTAAATAAAAGAAAAGAAGGCTATATTAGCCAGGGTTGTTCTAAGTAGAGGGTAAATCAGTTTACAAACCCTCCAGACATGTTTTAATATGTTTTTAAAATACAATATTTGAATAATAGTCTAGAATCTATGAATATGTAGTTATCTTTCATCTTCAAAGTTCAACTACGGGACACAAGATGTCTCCTACTTTATTGTAAAATCTGTTTCAGTGCACTGTTCAAGTTTACACATCACACTTGTGTATGCTGAATATTGGACCATGATTGTAGGCTAACCAACTAAACTTAGATTTATTATTGAACACAAAGATATAACATTTCAGCAACGACAGCCTTCTAGTGTCATAATGCATGTACACCATTATACACAGTGAAGCTCAAACATTCAATTGCAGGAACAGGAAGAAAATCACATTTCTGACTTGAGAGGGACTTTAAACTTTACTAGTTTAAAGTCTAAATAGGGACAGAGACATGTTCTGCACATATCACCTTGATGCAACAGATTTTTGTAGAGGAACAGAGAAAAATGTCTACATCTGCCTGATCTGGCCAAAGACAACAATATGTCACAACTTTACTACTCAATGTGTCATTACTACAGAGAGAATTGAGAGCTAACCAAAACAGTAAAGTTGTGAGGTGGATATGCAACAATCAGCTTTAACTCTACTCTAGGTTTATCACTACGAGGTTTATCACTTTTACAGCAAACGCTCGCTAATAAATCCACCCTACACTACCTGTCTCTTACCAACAATCGCAGACACAGTTGGAGACTTGGTTATGAAAAGACATTTAGAAGCCAGAGAGACAGATATTGATGGAGACTAAACCAATCCTCTCCGCTCCCACCCGCCCGCCGGCGGGCGATTGCAGAAAAGTGACTGTATGTCTACATTACGCAGTGACGTATCCCGCTTCAACTTTCATCAATACGGACATACTATACGTCGTTAGAAAGGGTAGAATCTCCGCAATTCATTCATCTAGTTAATTTTGCAAAAATCAAGAGCACCAAACCATAAATCATTGATATTTACCAGCATGGTAAACGTGAGACACAAGATACGAACGACGTCTCCCTACCTTTGTCGCAGCCCTACAGCCGTAATATGTATCCATTCCTCAATTATGTATATTCCAGTTGTCCGTAAGAATCCACTGATCAAAAGCATCAAGTTGGTTTTTCATAAAATTACTCCAGCGTGTGAATATCGTCCTGTAAAGTCCATTTGTTTACCGTCTACCAACTTTGTTCGGCGAACACAATCCATACTTTCCCGGCCGCAATCGGAATTACTCTAGTTCCTGTATGTTGTTGTTGGGTATGCTTGTTTTCTTCACTTTGCTGGCTACAAAATAAAAGTGTCCCCATCTTTTTCTGTTCAGTTTTCACCCCAGCACAGCCCGTGAAGTAGATCAAGCGCTCCCTGTTTGAAGGGACAATAGGCTTTGTTTACTGTTTTTCGCTGCCTTAGTATAGGGACAGCGTATTGGCTATCGACATGTCAATCATTCAGGCTTCTAGCCAATCATTTTACCTTCCAATGAGGGTAGGCATGCTCAGGTCAGTTACGTAGGAGCCAAGATATTTTGCTGCGTCTTCGAGCTTACGAGCTCAGTTTACGCAGGGGGCGCACGGTAAAGGGACGCAGCGGACATTTAAACTTTTAGTGTACGGCCATTTTCACAGTTTACAATGGCGAAAGCCACAAAGAAAGCTAAATATGTCCGGGAAGAAGCCCTGGAATTGATCATGGCATCATCTGATGAAAGTGAAGACAAGGTACGACTCAAAGAGAGGAGATGTTTGCTCAGGGCCTCGACTCCATCTTAGATCGGTGAGTAGCGCTATCTTTGATGATGTTTGATTTATTTATTTAGCCATGAGTGAAATTTCATTGAAAGTTAGTGGGTGGAGGGTTTTTATGCTTACAGTGAACAGTACAGTATACATTAGAATTTCATAAATGATGCTAAATGGTTAGCGCCCCAGGGCCTAATTAGCCTAGCTAAGCCTAGCTTGCTAGCTAGCTAGCTAGCTAGCTACTCAACTAAAGTTATGTAATCCTTGTAATTCTATTCTATAATGCAATTCATTTTTAGCCTCTAATTCCCTTTTATTTAGATTGTTTTATCAAGCTTGTTAGCAAATTGAACTAGATCTTCACTGAGAATATTCCCCAATTCAATTATCCTGTTTATGTACAGCTTTTTTCCTGATGTTTTTTGTGTAACATGTAATATCATATATATGTGTTTATTTGTTTCCTATATAAATAACACCCCGTTGAATTGCATTTATATATTTTTTCATTATATTTTGTAACATTTGTGCTTTGCATTGGGTTTTGTAGGTCACAGTCTAAAGGCAGTGACATGGATTGGGGGTCGCACTTTATTTTACAGTACGTTTATAAGACATAACGGGCCGTTCTTATTATCAAATTAGATAAAACAACACGCCAATAAGACGTAACAAGCTTTACATTGTATCAAATTAGACAAAACAAGACGCTAATAAGACGTAACAAGCCGTACTTTGTATCAAATTACACAAAACAAGACGCTAATAGGACGTAACAAGCTTTACATTGTATCTAATTAGACAAAACAAGACGCTAATAATAGGTAACAAGCCATACTTTGTGTCAATTTAGCAGCTAGAAATAACGTAATCTTAATTAGACAGTAAATAAGAGAATTATGTCGTAATTAGACACCTTTTAGCCTGCCCAAATTGTGCTGTAATCAGAAACTGCATATACAGTCGTATTACTTAAAATCTAGGCTATTATACTTAGACACTTTTATACCAAATTATACTGTAATCACAAACCGAACCAGAGATCCCAATACACTATTAACCACCATTTTACAAGAACCTCATCTAATTAGAAATCAAACAAAATATAATATCAGATACAAAATACGCTAGTTAGACGCCACTCCCCCTCATTAACAAATTATGTACTTATGAATGTACATATTATATTGGACACAGCCATTGTAATAGTCAGACAAAACACACAGAGTTCAGAAGAAAATACATTTATTTGAGTTTTATTTAACATAGTTTCACTTTCTTACAGAGTCATTTATTGATCATTAGAAGAAAACAGTACCTTAACTAAAGTCAAACCATATAGGTTCACATCTGGTCGCTACTACACACGTCCCTGGTAACCTGGATGTTTCTCTGGAGTCTTGTGGAGTTTTGTAGGTGGCTTCCTCGACATTCTACTCCAATAGTTAAGACATCAAACATTTAAAGCCACGTCACTATCCAACCCCAGTGACATTAGACCAGCTATTGAAGCTGCCAGGACATTGCATCTTTATTTCCCACTGTTAAACCCTTACTACAGTCTTATTATACTTACTTACAGGGTAATTAGTGGCACATAACAACAGAACTGTACTGTAAAAATGAAGCGAAGACGTACTGACTGTTTGGACCCTTATTGCAGTCTTATTAGGTCTACTTAGGAGTAATTACTGGCACATAACAACAGAACTGTACTGTAAAATGAAGCGAAGACGTGCTCACTGTTGGACCTTTATTGCAGTCTTATTAGGTCTACTTAGGAGGTAATTAGTGGAGCATAACAACAGAACTGTACTGTAAAATGAAGCGAACACGTGCTCACTGTTGGACCCTTATTGCAGTCTTATTAGGTCTACTTAGGAGTAATTACTGGCACATAACAACAGAACTGTACTGTAAAATGAAGCGAACACGTGCTCACTGTTGGACCCTTATTGCAGTCTTATTAGGTCTACTTAGGAGTAATTACCGGCACACAACAACAGAACTGTACTGTAAAATGAAGCGAAGACGTGCTCACTGTTGGACCCTTATTTCAGTCTTATTAGGTCTACTTAGGAGGTAATTAGTGGCACATAACAACAGAACTGTACTGTAAAATGAAGCGAAGACGTGCTCACTGTTGGACCCTTATTTCAGTCTTATTAGGTCTACTTAGGAAGTAATTAGTGGCACATAACAACAGAACTGTACTGTAAAATAAAGTGGTTCCGCTAACTGTTAGACCCTTTCAGACTTTCTTAGAGGGTCGCTTTTCTGACCCTTGTGGACGGCCTCCAGTGCTCCAGAGCCCTGCCAGCACAGGGCTAAAGGGCGCTATGTGGCTCACGATGCGTCACTGTGGCCGGCTCTTCACACAGGGCCCTGGGACCTCCACAGCTGCTTGTAGCCGAACTGGAAAGTCCTGGAAGTCCTTCTCTGTAGGTCTGCTGAGCTATTGAAGCTTTCAGAAAAACAACGTTATCTCCTAAATTTATGAACATGTTACACACTTGCACAATGATGACAGTGTCCGTCCAGGTGCCAGTGTCTTCATTTCACAGGAAAATACTGCGAGTACTGCAAATACAACAAAAAAACAGTCTTGTGTGAATACAGGCTCTCCATGCTGCTATCTTGACTGTCTACGCTTCCGACTGAGCTTAACTTCCTTGTTAACCAGATTAAAGCCAAAATAATATAAAAACAGCTATTACTGTCTTCATATTAAATTAATTAAATTAATGCTTGATACACAAGATGACATGTACAGCCTACTCATACCCCAAACAAACAAACTCCCATGTTTGTTTGCTTACATACACCCACTTAATTTGTTATTTATTCATTTATTTAATACTTTGTTATTATGATGGCCACTGAACACGATGTTTATGTGTACCAAATGAACTGCTCATATAAACTGCAGAACATTATGTGTTAAGTTGCACTGAACACCTTATTGTATGTGCAACACCTCTTATAACTGCTTCAATCTGTGGCTTTGTGTCAACAAATTCCAAAACTCAACATTTATATGCATGAGAACAGTACAACATGACGGTGAGGTCACTAGCATTACGGCGCGACGCCATTAAGCCTCGTTTAAGCTCATAGGAGGCTCTCAGTCTTAAGCGAGCGCACTCCACATGCCGATGTTAGCAGCTAAGGCTAGCAACTGTTAGCGGCCTTATTTCTTGACATTCGTAACGCTGTAGACATAGCAACCTAACATACTAACTTAAACGTAAGTGAACAGGGAGCCTGTGCGCTTATCTCACCTGCAACTACAACAAAATGCAGTCTTGTGTGAGTTCAGGCTGCCCATGGTGCCGTCTTCACTGTCCTGTGCTTCGCAACTGAGCTTACTTCTTCCTCGTTTGCAAGGATTGCAGCGCCAGTCACTCGCCTTGAAAAACCTATACTGACACCTATTGGCGAAAGTGGATGTTGCCACAGTAGGACACATCTGGGGGAGCGTAGCTTTGTAATTAATGATAATAATAATAGTAATAACATCATATATAATAATAATAATAATAATAATAATAATAATAATAATAATATTAACTTTGAACATGATCACTTTATCAATTTGTGATGTAAAATGAATAACAAAATGCAAACAAGACTTCTAACCCTTTTTCTAAAAGTGTCTGTACTTTAATTTAGAATAGTTTTTCATACAAATTACACAAAACACAAAGAATATATGATAAGTTTTACCTATTTGGGCCATAAGTGGTCATATTGACCGCACATCACTTCACAGGGTTTGCTGCTTTCTTTGTCTCTCTTGTCTCTAACTGTGTCAGCGGTCTCCAGCTGCGCTTCTCTGCGAATTTACTTATTGATTATTATATAGCCTAGTTGTATTATATCGCCTGGTTGGCACCATGAGCAAGCAAACACGGGAGTTCCCCCTTCATGAAACAGCAAGCTGTTCAACACTCAAGTGTGGTGAAGTGGTGATGCGACTCTGACTGTGTACCAGGGGAATCCGAGGAAGAATGTCTGCATCCTGAGCACCGTGCACACATGTGTGGGCACCTTTAGTGGGGCGACGGCAAAGCCAGAGTCTGTGGTGTACTACAACAACAAGAAGCACGGCGTGGACGACCTGGTCTCCGTGTCTGCTGCTGCTGCGGTGGTTGTTTCCGCTGCTGCCCACCTTGTGCCGACTGCCGCGGCCGCTTTCCCCTCCCTGTATTCTGTCCTCAGCTCCTCTGCCAGCTGCTGCAGGACTTTCCTCCGGGCTCTCCTGCTGCTGGTGCTCCGCCATTGACGAAGTACGCCCTCGACATCTGGTCCAGGTCGTCCACGCCGTGCTTCGTGTTGTTGTAGTACACCACAGACTCTGGCTTTGCCGTCGCCCCACTAAAGGTGCCCACACATGTGTGCACGGTGCTCAGGATGCAGACATTCTTCCTCGGATTTCCCTGGTACACAGTCAGAGTCGCATCACCACTTCACCACACTTGAGTGTTGAACAGCTTGCTGTTTCATGAAGGGGGAACTCCCGTGTTTGCTTGCTCATGGTGCCAAACAGGCGATATAATACAACTAGGCTATATAATAATCAACTTACAAGTAAATTCGCAGAGAAGCGCAGCTGGAGACCGCTGACACAGTTAGAGACAAGAGAGACAAAGAAAGCAGCAAACCCTGTGAAGTGATGTGCGGTCAATATGACCACTTATGGCCCAAATAGGTAAAACTTATCATATATTCTTTGTGTTTTGTGTAATTTAAATGAAAACTATTCTGAATTAAAATACAGACACTTTTAGAAAAAGGGTTAGAAGTCTTGTTTGCATTTTGTTATTCATTTTACATCACAAATTGATAAAGTGATCATGTTCAAAGTTAATATTATTATTATTATTATTATTATTATTATTATTATATATGATATTATTACTATTATTATTATCATTAATTACAAAGCTACGCTCCCCCAGATGTGTCCTACTGTGGCAACATCCACTTTCGCCAATAGGTGTCAGTATAGGTTTTTCAAGGCGAGTGACTGGCGCTGCAATCCTTGCAAACGAGGAAGAAGTAAGCTCAGTTGCGAAGCACAGGACAGTGAAGACGGCACCATGGGCAGCCTGAACTCACACAAGACTGCATTTTGTTGTAGTTGCAGGTGAGATAAGCGCACAGGCTCCCTGTTCACTTACGTTTAAGTTAGTATGTTAGGTTGCTATGTCTACAGCGTTACGAATGTCAAGAAATAAGGCCGCTAACAGTTGCTAGCCTTAGCTGCTAACATCAGCATGTGGAGTGCGCTCGCTTAAGACTGAGAGCCTCCTATGAGCTTAAACGAGGCTTAATGGCGTCGCGCCGTAATGTTAGTGACCTCACCGTCCTGTTGTATTGTTCTCATGCATATAAATGTTGAGTTTTGGAATTTGTTGACACGAAGCCACAGATTGAAGCAGTTATAAGAGGTGTTGCACATACAATAAGGTGTTCAGTGCAACTTAACACATAATGTTCTACAGTTTATATGAGCAGTTCATTTGGTACACATAAACATCGTGTTCAGTGGCCATCATAATAACAAAGTAATAAATAAATGAATAAATAACAAATTAAGTGGGTGTATGTAAGCAAACATGGGAGTTTGTTTGGGGTATGAGTAGGCTGTACATGTCATCTTGTGTATCAAGCATTAATTTAATCAATTTAATATGAAGACAGTAATAGCTATTTTTATATTATTTTGGCTTTAATCTGGTTAACAAGGAAGTTAAGCTCAGTCGGAAGCATAGACAGTCAAGATAGCAGCATGGAGAGCCTGTATTCACACAAGACTGTTTTTTTGTTGTATTTGCAGTACTCGCAGTATTTTCCTGTGAAATGAAGACACTGGCACTTGGACGGACACTGTCATCATTGTGCAAGTGTGCAACATGTTCATAAATTTAGGAGATAACGTTGTTTTTCTGAAAGCTTCAATAGCTCAGCAGACCTACAGAGAAGGACTTCCAGGACTTTCCAGTTCGGCTACAAGCAGCTGTGGAGGTCCCAGGGCCCTGTGTGAAGAGTCGGCCACAGTGACGCATCGTGAGCCACATAGCGCCCTTTAGCCCTGTTCTAGCAGGGCTCTGAAGCACTGGAGGCCGTCCACAAGGGTCAGAAAAGCGACCCTCTAAGAAAGTCTGAAAGGGTCTAACAGTTAGCGGAACCACTTTATTTTACAGTACAGTTCTGTTGTTATGTGCCACTAATTACTTCCTAAGTAGACCTAATAAGACTGAAATAAGGGTCCAACAGTGAGCACGTCTTCGCTTCATTTTACAGTACAGTTCTGTTGTTATGCTCCACTAATTGCCTCCTAAGTAGACCTAATAAGACTGCAATAAAGGTCCAACAGTGAGCACGTCTTCGCTTCATTTTACAGTACAGTTCTGTTGTTGTGTGCCAGTAATTACTCCTAAGTAGACCTAATAAGACTGCAATAAGGGTCCAACAGTGAGCACGTCTTCGCTTCATTTTACAGTACAGTTCTGTTGTTATGTGCCAGTAACTACTCCTAAGTAGACCTAATAAGACTGCAATAAGGGTCCAACAGTGAGCACGTCTTCGCTTCATTTTACAGTACAGTTCTGTTGTTATGCTCCACTAATTTCCTCCTAAGTAGACCTAATAAGACTGCAATAAAGGTCCAACAGTGAGCACGTCTTCGCTTCATTTTACAGTACAGTTCTGTTGTTATGTGCCACTAATTACCTCCTAAGTAGACCTAATAAGACTGCAATAAGGGTCCAACAGTCAGTACGTCTTCGCTTCATTTTACAGTACAGTTCTGTTGTTATGTGCCACTAATTACCCTGTAAGTAAGTATAATAAGACTGTAGTAAGGGTTTAACAGTGGGAAATAAAGATGCAATGTCCTGGCAGCTTCAATAGCTGGTCAAATGTCACTGGGGTTGGAAAGTGACGTGGCTTTAAATGTTTGATGTCTTAACTATTGGAGTAGAATGTCGAGGAAGCCACCTACAAACTCCACAAGACTCCAGAGAACATCCAGGTTACCAGGGACGTTTGTAGTAGCGACCAGATGTGAACCTATATGGTTTGACTTTAGTTAAGGTACTGTTTTCTTCTAATGATCAATAAATGACTCTGTAAGAAATTGAAACTATGTTAAATAAAACTCAAATAAATATATTTTCTTCTGAACTCTGTGTGTTTTGTCTGAGTATTACAATGGCTGTGTCCAATATAATATGTACATTCATAAGTACATAATTTGTTAATGAGGGGGAGTGGCGTCTAACTAGCGTATTTTGTATCTGATATTATATTTTGTTTGATTTCTAATTAGATGAGGTTCTTGTAAAATGGTGGTTAATAGTGTATTGGGATCTCTGGTTCGGTTTGTGATTACAGTGTAATTTGGTATAAAAGTGTCTCAGTATAATAGCCTAGATTTTAAGTAATACGACTGTATATGCAGTTTCTGATTACAGCACAATTTGGGCAGGCTAAAAGGTGTCTAATTACGACATAATTCTCTTATTTACTGTCTAATTAAGATTACGTTATTTGTAGTTGTCTAAATTGACACAAAGTACGGGTTGTTACCTATTATTAGCGTCTTGTTTTGTGTAATTTGATACAAAGTAAAGCTTGCTACGTCTTATTAGCGTCTTGTTTTGTCTAATTTTTATACAAAGTAAAGCTTGCTACGTCTTATTGGCGTGTTGTTTTGTCTAATTTGATACAAAGTACGGCTTGTTACGTCTTATTTGCGTGTTGTTTTGTCTAATTTGATACAATGTGCGGCCCGTTACGTCTTATTTGCGTGTTGTTTTGTCTAATTTGATATAAAGAACGGCCCGTTATGTTTTATTAACGTACTGTAAAATAAAGTGCGACCGGATTGGGAGCCTCAGTCAGACGTCCAGCCCTCTCTCCTGCTGAAGGCGGTCGTCAGAAGTGCCAACGATCCTCTTCTGCATCCACCAGTACCTGTACCAGCAGTGTCAGAGGGGGTCAGTGACGCAGAAAGAGTTTCGTCAGGCCCTTATTGAGGAGCTTGTGGACCAAGGACCTGCATCAACATCCCAGCCATCCACCTCATGTAAATATGCACCCCCAAACCCAGCAGCATCCCACAAGCTGCATTATTTCACAGAGGGACAAAAAGTGGCTAAGCGGGATGCAGGCAGAGACGGCTCTGCACACTCTGCCACAAAAAGACACCAGTTGGCTGTTCAACGTGTGATGTTCCCTTGTGTTTTGTTGCCACAAGGGACTGTTTCAATGAGTGGCACACACAAAATGGAATGTAGAATGGCCCAAAATGTCCACTGCGCATCACAGCACACTTTTTATGTTTATATTTACAGTACAGTTGTATGTACATCATTTCTGGAGACAAGTTTTCTTATACATTTCCACTACTTATTACTTTTATACACATGTTAGAGTTTTTGTATATTGTTCATATTTAGTTCATATTATATTTTGTTTTGTATATAGTTCATTCATTGTTCATATTTTGTTGATATTGGCACAGTTGTTCATACAGTAATAGTATATTGAAAGATAATAAAATCCTTGTTTAAAATTCAGTTCAGTATAGTCTGTCATTTTTGTATAATGGTTACTATTCTTTAGTGTCTTGTTACATGACAATATCTCAATATGGCCACCTAGAAGCGTGTGGAAACCCCTCCAACCACCCATCAAATGAATGTGTGAAAAAATTATGTTTTGAATCCTGGAGAAAGGTTTTATAGTCACCAAAATGCTTCAGTAATGTTTCCAGTGTCACAAAAGTGAGTAAAAGCATTTGGCACAATTTGGCCATTTGGAGATGTTTTGGAGAGGTTTGTGGATGCCAGTGGCACTGCTAACTAAAAACTCCATAACTCCCATAAGGTTAGGCCTAGAAGTCTAAAATTTCATCCAGGTGTGGTTGACAAGATGTAGAAGGTATGTGGTGTATTGCCATATGCCTTACATAAAGCACATCATAGTTATTGTTATTCAAATATGACCTATTATTTTCGAAGACAAAAAAAAAAAATTAGAGCCATGTTTGAACTGATGTCATTTAGGTTGTGGGTATGAGGGGAATGTTGGGTGGAGGGGAAGCTAATGCTGAATCTTTAGCTAGCTTAAGTGTTTGCTTCAGGAAAGGGCTAAATATAGCAGGTCCAGCGCGTTGCCATTACATTTGGGAGGGAGGGTGTGTTGTTAGGCAGATGTCTGTCATGTCTGCTGTATCCTCGTCCAGAGGGAGCTGCTGGTCCGTCATAGACCTCCTCTGCTGTTAAATATTTGGCACGTAACATTACTTTAGGATTATTGTCATGATTAATTTATCAATTTTTTGTGTTCTCAGTTTATAGGTCTCTAATGTGAAGTGTACTAAACAACACACACATACATATTAGGCCTATCGTGGATTATTATGGACTATTGTGTGACAATAGTGTGGCAATGGATTATTGCTCTGAGTGTATTATTATTAACTCTACTGAGCTAGTTGCGTTTTTCTTTACCACATTTATTAAATATTTATTGTGACAATTTATTTTGAACAAATTTGCCTACATTCCTACAGTTTAGTTATGTTTTTGATGTATTACTTTGTATTATTTAAAATAATCGTAATCACACAAATTAAAGTCAATTTAAAGTAAACTATACTATATATGACCGCTAGTTCTGCCCACAGAATATAAGACCGTATCATCAGTTAGGCACAAGTAGTCCACTTTGTAATACCCTGTGAGATATACACAAAAATGTTCCTTCAGTATCACATAGTGCTCATCAGTCATTTATCTTGGTTTTGTAAGTGTAACAAGTACAATGTGTCCAAAACTGCTTAAAAGTGACAACTTTGAAATTGGGTGCATGCTTTAAAGGGACACTATGCTGTATATTGCAATGTTTAATATAAAAACAGATTATGTTCTGCATTAGTGTGACATAACTCAATTATATTTGCTTAGGATTTATTCTGCTTGGTGATCCTGAGGAGTTTTGTCTTTGCAGGAGCAATTCTGAAATATTTTGGAGCTGCGGACCAGGAAGCAGCACGGCCGCCTTCAGCACCACCGGACCAGGATGGTTAAGTTTAAAAATGTTTGACAATTTAAAATAAATATTTTTGAGGAACACTGCATCAGTTTCATTTATTGACCTATAGCGGACCCCATTGTTCATCAGTTCAACTTGCTTGGATCGATCAATTTAAGAAGATTGATTTTAATTTGAGAGAGATTTTCATGACTCTAGCCTGTTTTCCTCTTAAAATGTGATAGATTGTTGCATCTTTGTGGATCACCTAAAAAAGATTAGGAATCTATGCATCGTAGTTTGACAAAATAGGGGCCCCAAAACAGCATCTTGCATAGGGCCCCCCCCAAAAAAAAACAAATAAGGGAATTGGAGCATCTTTCACATCTGAGTCCCGCTTCACCCATGCTCAGCTCCGGAAGGATTCTCTGCTATATTCTACCAGATTCTTATCAAGGTCGTCACCCCACACCTTGGCTGTGTACTTTTGGTGTCCACTTTTATGTTGTACAACTTATTTCTGAGCCAGCAGTACTTACTGTGTCCATCACATGTTATGGCTCAACAGCTTTTTTTTGCATCTGTAATGTTCACACCATGTGTATTTTTTCTCCTGAGAAAGTTTTTCTAGAGCTTAGAAAATGGATCAAGAAGTCATATTCAAGTTAAAATGTGCTATACTGCTCTATAGTTTTGTAGTACTTTGGCACAATGCTGTCCCACAATAAGAGCTAACGCCCTGCTTTTAAGTCTGTGGATGTCAAATCATGCAGCATTTAGCGTCATTATGTGGATCCACACAGTGGATGTTTAGATAAATCCTGCAAATTATGCAGGCTTCCCCTTTAACCTTATCGCAGTTACTATTTTGGCTTTATAAAAACAGACAGATACAAATCAGAGCATATGTGCTTTTTGGGTAGACAGTTAAGGCTGAACTGTTTGGAGATCCCAGTGTTCTGTAATACAGCACATTTCAGGGGTCAAACTATGATCAGGTGATTAAAACTCTCAGGAAAGTTGGTGGCCTTAGTTTATCATCTGTTCTCCTAAAATAGATTGGCATGAAGAAGAACTTCAGAAGAGGCCAGTAATCTAATGGAAAAATTATGTCATAACCATGACAATATTGGAAAAACAACTAAGTCAATAAGAACTTTGTGGCCAGAATTAAGAATGGGAAAGTTGTCTTATTGTGTAACAGACATATCAAGTGTAATTGCATCAGCGTATCTGTATGGGTTGTCATAAGAGGACCTGCAGAAATAGCAACTCTACAATTTATGATATGATATTTCTTTATTTATTAACGCAAAAATTAGATGAACTGCTCTGAACAAGTGCTTCCACTAACCGCTTTTGTGCCAATGTGATGTACAACTCAGTCACTACTGATGAGTTAGGACAAAATAATAACTCCTCTATATAACGAACAGCAAGTAATGTTTTGTTCAGGCGAACACTTAAAGTGGTCAGCATGGACATTTTTTTCTTTTGTTACCAGCTATAAATTCCTGGCTATTGGATACATATGGCTAATGTTTTTTTTTTGTTTTGTTTTTTTTCTTAATCTTTTATTATAGCTAAATGTATGTTATATTGTGCTATTTTAAAGTTCAAGGATAATTTATGTGCCATTTTGCAACACCAGATTTGCAATATGAAACTGAGTTTGGTTAGTGTCACCACTTAGCCAAGTACACAGAGTACAGCTTTTGCACACATGTGGATTGACAGGTGCGCATGAGACCAAGGGCCGCCAAAATCAGGAAAAAACTCTTCATTTCACTTGCAATGAATTTTGAGAACAATGTTTTGATACTCAGACCTTTATCATGTGATCTTACAAGACAATGGGGGAGACCATCTTGAGCAGGTTTGTAGACCCATAAGGACCAATTAGGTCACATTACAGACAGACATCTGTCAAGATCCCATCACACACACCTGGTATAATTTTCATATTGACTTGTTTTAGAAGGTAGAGGAAATGGTCGTATGACCACCATCATATCTTTACAATGATATGATACATAGGAAAGAAGCAGAACCCTGCAACATAGAAACTAGAATGACTTCAAAATCAGACCGACTTGAGAGAACATATCTGTTTAAAAGTGTTGCCATACCTCTCTGGTGTGTAGGGACCAACACAGAGTGCTGTCCACTCTCTCTGCAGCTGCAAGATCAGTGGTGAAAACATCCTTGAGGTGTCTATCAAAAAGATTATTCTGTCTGAAGTACTCATGCCTGGCAACTTACACATTCAACATGGTTCTGAGTCCAACTGGGAATTTCACAACTTAGTAGATGCCTTTTAAGAGCCTGGGCTTTTTTCTTTCATGTCATTGGAAGTACTGCTCTGTTGTTATGCAAGGAAAGGTGAACCACGGGTGTTGCTCTGCTAACATTAACTTTATGTGGCATGTTGTCCGCATCCTGCTTACCTCACAGCTTTCTCAGAAAGGCCAAGACAGTCAGCTCTTCTGTCTTCAGCATAGAGCGATGAATGACATCCAAATACCAGTCTCAAAACTAACCAAAAAATACTTCCACTATCACATGACTAGACCAAAAGGGTGGTGTACAGTGGGTGTCATTTGAAAAGTACTTACAACTAAACATAAAATACCTCCAGCATTATAATGACTATTTGCTCTCCACGATCTTGGAAAGGAAAGAAGGAAGAGGCATTGGGTGGGCAGAATATTCATCAGCAACCTGACCCACAGCAAGATCCTCTCGTGGATCCCTGCCAGTCAGAAGTCGGGGGCTTGTAGTGTAGAAAAACACAGTATTTATATTCTGTCTTGAATAGCCAAGCCATTTAAAGTACTATTGAAAAGTTAGACCCAATGTTGCCTACTCTTGGGCATGCACTACAATTGGCATTTATTTTTACAGCTTTAAATAAAATAAAGTGTTAACGCCAGGGACCCTGGACTGCTCAATACTGATGATGGGTTGCTTGTTACCACACTGTTTCACTGTCACATGTATATGACACATCTACACTTAGCCTACTACACATCCTTAAAGTTGTTACTTCAACGGTTTCAAGCTGACCTCTCACCTAAAAAGTATATCCCACCTCTGTGCTGTGGGGCTTTCATCTTTTCTTTTTTCTTCTTCTTCTTCTTCTTCTTCTTCTTCTTCTTCTTCTTCTTCTTCTTCTTCTTCTCCTCATCTTTGCTCTGCTCTCTGACTTTTGAGGTGCTTTTTGGTAGCTCTTTTCTGTTTTATTAGTATCTGGGGTCTTGGATAGCAGTTCAAATTCATTTAAAAAAATGACCTTTGCCTTTTATTGCTTTCATCTATCTTTGGATGTATCCCTTTCACACATAACCAGGTTTCTTTCCTCTTGAATGAGCTACATTAAAATTACTTATATTTGATATGCTTGACTTATTGGAGTAACTACAACTACAACCATAAATATAACAAATAAATGTTTTAATGACTGTAATCTAAAGCATAACACAAACTATATAAACTGAACATGTTACTGTAACAGTTAACACTGTAGATTAGTGAAGAGATGAAACCACTTTGAAATGTAGCATGGGAAAGTTGCAGTCATACTATCGGGGGTGTTTTATGCCCCCCATGGTGGTGTTGCCTGTGAGCCCGTCATAACAAAAAAACTGATAAAGTTCATACCAGAAATTTTAAAGCAATGTAACAATTGCTTAGCTTTATGCAATACGCACCTAATTTAACACCGCTGCACAACATGCCAATTGCTGCATGAAGTGGCCATGCTTGTTTCGGAAAAAAACAAACATTCCCTCTGGTATGGAATAATGGACAAGCACCCTAGTTGGACCATATCGATTCCATTCTGGCTCATCCTCTGAGGAGCATGAATATCCATAGCATTGCAGAGTACCACTTTCACCATATTCTACACTGTATGACATGTGATGAAAATAAAGATTCGTCTCGGCAAATGCTCTAGGCCACATATAGGGATGTAACGGTATGAAAATTTCAGAACGCGGTAATATTGACCAAAGTTATCACGGTTATCGGTACACCGCGGTATTTTTAAAATGTCCTCAAAATGTTGAAAAAACACTGATACACTGATAAACTGAAATAATTTCACCAAGATTTATATTTCAATAGATTTCTATCAAAATAGTCCAAATCCAAAACCACTGTAAAATCACATTAAACAAGTATAAAAGAATGTACCAAACTACAAAACTGTGCAAAATATTTATATTTATATTTATATAATTCTTATAATAACAAAAATATGCCCAGGCTTAAGATTTGGTTCTCTTTAATTAAAACTTAAACGGCAACCTTCACCGTCGGGAATTTTACCATGGTTTACCGTGACACCGGTAACCGTTACATCCCTAGCCACATAAACAGGTTGTATTTACAGTCATAAACAGACTGATGGCTAAAAGACAGAAAGACTCAGAAAGACAACCAGGGCCACCCTCAGGGAATGCTGCCAGAAGGCAAAACTGTACATGTACTGTTGTATGTAAAGCATACATTTTCTAAACTCCTGTGGAAATACCCATAAAAAGACAATAGTCAAAACAAAATGTGTGTCGGCTTTGTTCATGCAAACACCTGTGAGGCATTATGCACATATACACAATGCTGCTGAATGCTGCCTATGAAAGCACCCACACAGACAGACAAACACACACGTTCAGTGCATGTTGTTCTCCAGCAGCTGATTCTGGTAGACACAGATCTTTATACTCTTCGCCTCGGTGAGATTAGAGGGGTTCTAACAATGACCTCTTGGAACAGCTCATCTAATCTTACCTGTGAAATTTCATAAAGACTTCAAATAAAAATCTGGCACCTGACATCTTTGTTTTGCCATATATTCATATTGTATTTATCACTAAGAAACATCAATATATTTAATCAAACACAGGACAAAGCTTGGTGTTTAATCTAGATCCAGCCATCTGTCAAGCAATTCTTCATTTAAGGCTTGTTTTGTGTACATCAATTAGATCTCTCTCAACAGCCTTGATGGCTGGACTACAGTATTTCACTAAGTTATGGATCCAAAATTGGATAAAGGAGTACAGCAAAGTCAAAAGTGAGTATGATTTGGTGGATCAGCGCAAAGCCAAACTTAATGCAGGCCTCCTGTCTGGAAGATCAATCCTGTGAGTTGAGACTCTGAGTTTTATATACAGACTTGTGGGTGGCAACTTATTTTAAGGTTGAGACAGAAACTGCAGGCCTCCCCCACACCTGAGAGTAGTCAGCATATTGTAGGAAGCAAAATTAGAAGCCAATAGCAAAAATAATGGCTAAAGCGGGTAGAATGACAACCTTACAATCAATCCTGTCAAAGGTACTTTTGTAAGCTCGAAGCTGTAACTGATAACCATAACTTAAAACAAGGAGCTGCAATTATTTACACTACACACTACAATAAAAGGTCAAATAAACCCTATTAACAGTGTATAAATAAATTCCAACAGATCCTAAATTATTTGTGCCTTCTTGTAAATTCAGCATTAAATGCAATTAATTACATTTTGTTACCATTCACACTAAATGAAAATCACAGAATACAACAAGTTATTGACGATAAACATGACAAATCTTCCAAATACATTAAACAGTGATCAATATAGGCAACGTATTTGTCGCCGATGGACAAAGTCCCCGGGATCCCTTCAAAAACGCATAACGCATTATTCTTTGATTATAATTTGTGAAACACTCTCTTCAACAAATTCTTAATTCTTTGGGCCATGGGCAGATGTTAAACATAAATATTTCTTTTTGTTCATAAAAGACATTGTGTTTGAATTCCCTTAGAGAGACATGATGCTGCATAATACTAAGGCCATGGCGTAGGGACACTTACAATAACTCAAAATGCAGAGTTTAGTATTATAACTTACCTATTTTTAAGAAGCCAATATGTCCATGCTGCCATTGAGGGCTAGGTACTCCTCACACCATGCATGACTTTTGTAAAGGTGCAAATTAGAAGTCACTTTTCTGATTTGAATAAAATAAAGTGCAGTACAAAAAGAAAAAAAAAAAAACTTTGTATTTGAAAAACCCTGCACACCAACAGTTCGCTCACATCATTTGACCAAATGTGAACTGATTACCTGAGAGCTGTCCACTTGAGGTTGGATCACCATAGACGTATCTTACTGTCAATGATAAACAGCCTCATTGTTTACAATAATGCAGCACAGTAAGGATACAGACGTTTCATAGAAATGAGACAAGCATATAGACAGTGTAGTGGATACACTTGACAGGTAAACCACAGACTTGTAGACAGTGGTGGAAAGAGTAATAAAATGTTTTACTCAAGTGCTAGTGCAGTTACATGACTTAAACAGTACTCGATATCAAGCAAAGTGCTGGTATTAAAATAATACTTAAGTAAAAGTTCAAAGTTTTCTTCTGAAACACGGCTTAGAGTATTAGTTACTTTTCTTACTGTTGATGTTTAATGCATTATCAATAGCAGCCATTCAATCAAAGGGGTTTCTGTTTCTCGAAATCATCAGTCTAAGGGTGTTTTAATGTTAGGTAAGATTGTTTCATGATTGCCCCCCTTCCCTGCTGTTCAGCTTTCACTTTAATAATGCTGTTACATACTCAAGTACACTTGTGTATGTACTGTATTTGGTTTGAGAACCATCAATATACACAAAGAAGAAGAGGCAAACACTTTTGTCATCAATACATAGCATAGCAGTTACAGCAGTCCACATCCATGTTTTGGTACAGTTGCTTTCACACCTGATGCGACCCGTACTTGAGTACACATGAGCCATAGTCAAGATTGCCTTTTCTTGCAAACTGTGCCCGAGTACAGCAAGCTTATTATCACTCTAATCAAACAAACTGGACTGTGCTTTCACATCAGGTCATGAGCCTGGATCTGATTACACTTGACCACAAAGTGACTCCCAGTTCCTGCACTGTTCTGCTCAGTGGTCATGGTCACCTCTCCAAACCTTTGTGTTCGTATGGTTTTCATAGGCCCGTGATTGGATGGCTTTATTGGCCAAAAAGAGCAGATGAAAGGTTAAGATATGAATTTGAATTGTACTTAGCACTCAACTATAATTTTAAAAGTAACTAAGTAGATTACATGGTGTGATGCCGAAGTACCCAACTTGAGTTAATTACAGTATTTGAGTTGTGGCTGTAATTTGTTCCACCCCTGGTTGTAGAGTAACTTTAGGATCTGCCCAGAATGCATTAAGTCGACACGTTAAAGCAACATAATGAGAGCTGCCCCAATGATTTAAAAACATAGAATTTCAAAGAAGGGATAAGGTGGTGTTCTGGCATTGTTCTGATCTCTGATCAGTTCAACACATTTTTGGTACTTGCCAAATACACCAGAAGACAATCACCTGTATGAAAATACTGCAAGAAAAAAGTTTTGTTATCTTCATAGGCTCTAAGTCACACCGCTCCCTTACTTTGATCAATGCCTATTCACCAACATAGATCATTTTGTGGTTAAACTGATCAGGGATCAGATAAAAGCTAAAGTAACTCAGAGCTCCCTGCATATGATAGTAAGTGTATAAATCATTAGAGCTCTTTTCCCTTGTTGCTTTAATGAGGTAGCAAGATTCAGTGTCATTTAAGTAACTTCAGCTGCTGTTATCGCAAGAACAGAGAAGACAGACCAGGTAGTTATGAAAAAAATCGGACAGTGAGGTGCTGTTGCCACAGACTGCTTACTAAAAGTACACTTGCATGTATACCTTTTCAGCATCTGGCTAGAATGCTGTAGTTTCAGCAAATGGATTTCAATCCATCTACTTGCTTCCTGTATGCATTTACACGTAGTGTTTTTTATTTATTTTTTTTTCAGTTTGGAGCTATCTCATCCACTCAAGATGCATTCACCAAGAAGCATTAGGACATATATATATATATATATATATATATATATATATATATATATATATATGTATATATATATCCTAATGCTTCTTGGTTAGGACATATATATATATATATATATATATATATATATATATATATATATATATATATATATATATCCACAACTCCATGGACACATCACCTTTCCGACACGGGGAAACAATACCCTGGACAATGTTTATACCACACACAGAGGGGCCTACAAAGCCCTCCCCCTCCCCCACCTCGGAGCCTCAGACCACTCCACTGTCATGCTAATGCCAGCTCACAGGCCTCTGGTGAAAGTCATCAAACCAGTCAAAAAGCAGGTTCAGGTGTGGCCTGAGGGGTCGTCAGAGGCACTCCAGGACTGCTTCTCCACCACTGACTGGAGCATGTTCAGACAGGCAGCCACCTACAACAACACCACAGACCTCCAAGAGTACACAGACACCGTCACGCCCTACATGAGGAAGTGCATGGAAGACGTCACGGTCACTAAAACCATCTCCATCCGGGCCAACCAGAAGCCATGGTTGACAGGGGAGGTCCACAGGCTCTTGAGGGCTCGTAACGCTGCCTTTAAAGCTGGCGACGAGATGGGCCTGAGGACAGCCCGGGCCAACCTGTCACGTGGCATCAGGATAGCCAAGAGACAGTACTCCAGGAGGATCGCCGACCACTTCAGGGACAGCAGAGACACCAGGAACCTGTGGCGGGGGATACAGACCATCACAGACTACAAGCCCTCTCCACAGACCTGTGACAACTCCTCCTCTCTGCTAGACCAGCTGAACAACTTCTTCGCTCGCTTTGAGGCAGACAACAACACCCCGGCACAGAAGACCCCACCACCTCCCGGCGACCAGGTGCTGACGTTATCCCCGGACAGCGTGAGGCAATCCCTCAGAGGGACCAACGCACACAAAGCCCCGGGTCCCGACAACATTCCTGGTCGTGTCCTGAGAGACTGTGCTGAAGAGCTCACAGATGTCTTCACGGACATCTTCAACACCTCACTGAGACAGGCTGTTGTCCCCACATGCCTCAAAGCCACCACCATCATCCCGGTCCCGAAGAAGTCGTCCCCCACCTGCCACAATGACCACCGCCCGGTCGCACTCACACCCATCATCATGAAGTGCTTCGAGCGGCTAGTCATGCAACACATCAAGTCTGCCCTCCCCCCCACCCTGGACCCTTTCCAGTTTGCATATCGGTCCAACCGCTCGACCGACGATGCCATCTCCACCGCCCTCCACTCAGCCCTCACCCACCTAGAGACCAGAGACTCCTACGTCAGAATGCTGTTCATCGACTTCAGCTCAGCATTCAACACGATCATCCCTCAGCAGCTCACCCACAAACTAAGTCAGCTAGGGCTCAACAGCTCCCTGTGTAACTGGCTGCTGGACTTCCTGACGGGGAGACCACAGGCAGTTCGAGTTGGAAGCAACACCTCCAGCATCATCACGCTCAACACAGGGGCCCCCCAGGGGTGTGTGCTGAGCCCCCTCCTCTTCACTCTGCTGACCCACGACTGCTCACCATCATCCAGCTCCAACCTCTTCATCAAGTTTGCGGACGACACAACTGTGGTGGGTCTCATCAACAACGATGAGGAGACCGCCTACAGGGACAAGGTGAGCCACCTGGCCACGTGGTGCAAGGACAACAATCTCTGCCTGAATGTGGAGAAGACGAAGGAGATTGTTGTGGACTTCAGACGACAACACTCCCAGCATGCTCCACTTACCATCGACGGTGCTGCAGTGGAGCAGGTAAGCAGCACCAAGTTCCTGGGAGTGCACATCTCTGAAGACCTGTCCTGGAGCAACAACACAGCATCACTGGCCAAGAAAGCACACCAGCGCCTGTACTTCCTCCGCAAGCTCAGGAGAGCTAGAGCCTCGACCCCCATCATGCACACTTTCTACAGAGGCACCATCGAGAGCATCCTCTCCAGCTGCATCACCGTGTGGTACGGCGCCTGCACCGTGTCCTGCCGCAAGACTCTGCAGCGCATCGTGAGGGCAGCCGAGAGGATTATTGGAGTCTCTCTCCCCCCCCTGCTGAACATATATAATACCCGCCTCACCCGCAGAGCCATCAGGATCGCAGGTGACCCCACCCACCCCTCCCACAGCCTCTTCAGCCTGCTGCCGTCGGGGAGGAGACTGCGGAGTCTCCGAGCCAAAACCAGCAGGCTCAAAGACAGTTTCTGCCACCAGGCAGTCAGGAGACTCAACTCCCTCCCTGCTCTGCCCCCCCTCCCCCCTCTTTCTCTGCCCCCTGCCACAGCCCCCCCCCCCCCCCCCCGTCATCTGACATCATGCCCCCCCCCACTCACACACACACATTACATACTGAACTCGGGGTCTGCTAACCCCTCCCACCGGCTATTTGCACTTCACTGCACTACCTCACCTTAAAATGAACATTACCGCTCTACCTCACTTCATACAAATGGACATCGCAACTCAACAGTTCAATGTTACTGTCTATTTATTCTATTTATAACCATACCTGTCACTTTACTGTCTATTTGTCTTTTGATCATATGTTGTATATATTTTAAATTGTTATTTTTAATATTTTTGTTACATGCCGTTTTGCACTGGGTCCGAGAGGACTGAAATTTCATCTGTGCTGTATGTCATGCATATTAGCACACTTGACAATAAAGCTGACTTTGACTTTTGACTTTGACTTTGATATATATATATATATCCTAATGCTTCTTGGTTGCCTTCACAATTGCCTTTTTTTATATGGAATATCTATATAATGTCCTTAAGTTGTATCAAGTGTCAGAGTACATCGGAGTATAATAAGTCAACCAGTGTAACTAACCAAATCAGAATTTATGTTTTTACATTATTCAACTGTCAGCACATGAGCTAAATGTGACCCTTCAACAACCTTATTCTGGTCCATTCATTGTGTTAGCAGGCTAATTGGTTATGTTCATTACTTGTGATTTCATTTAAAAGCTTTTACCTAGCAGGTGGGATTCATAAGAATCACACTCACCTTCTTCTAAGATTAAAATGGTGCATTGTTTTTTTTTTTTGTTGATTGTTATTTTTTCTTTGGTTTCCTGTACTTTCGTAATTATAATAGTGAGCGTTGGTGCTCTCACCACAGGTGACTGAACATGCTATTATTAACCCAGATATGAAAGTGAAAATGGCACCTCAGTTGAGATTTAAAAATAATTAATTCTGTCATTCACGTCAATACCATCTTGAGTGTTTGGTGAGAAATTGGTGGAAACATAAAACCAGTGTCTACATCTAAGTCTACATAGGGTTTGTTGCTTTAGGGCAGCTTGAGCACCTGTCACAGAAAGCCCTTATACATTTGTTGACCACCCTAGCAATCAAACAAATCCAATAAATCAGTGTAATAACAATTTATCTAATCACTGATCAGAAGCAATAGATTCTGTGGCGAGAGCGTGAGCTCTCCTTTTCTAGTGTTGCTGCTGTTTGAAGATTAATTTGGAGTCACTTTGCTCTGAAAACATCATAGATGCTAAAGGGAAACACGGGCATGGCAAATGAGATTAAGCTAATTGTTTATTCCTTGGGGTTTATATGAATAACATTACACACAAGGTTAATTATCTCAATAAAAAACGCTAACATAATCGACAAAGATCATGTCTTTGATTAGCAAACAAGAGTTCCGTTGCTTTATTCCAATTAAACACATGATAAATGGTGTGTGACAATCTGCTGGCTCTGCTCAATGTGTTTACACAGGAACCCTCTGAACCTCTTTTTAAAATCACAGTTTAGCAGTGACATACAGTATAAGTCACAGGCTTTACAACTGACAATAAAGTCACAGCTCATAAATCATTATGTCACGCTGCAGCTGTTTTGCTCTGTGCTGTGATAATGAGTTATATTCTGACAGCTGGCGAAAAAAATGTTGGCCATTTACCGACTATTCATTAACATCTCAAAATGTAGTCAACCTTCTGCTGCTGCGCTCAAAACAGATAAAACATTCTGTCAGTTAGTGTTTGTCAGGGGAGAACGGAGGCACATGATAGTGCAGGAGCATACCAGGATGTCACACACATCCACCGCTTCCCTGAGTCATTAGCGTCGGTTTGTCACGACAGCACCTGACACATGACAGGAAAAGGCCTTCTCTGCTCTTCATCCCAGGAGATCTGACAACCAGCTGACTTGACTGACTCACTCACTCATACACTGACTAACTAGCTGACTGAGAGACAGTCCTGCAGTCGAGGGCTTCGGCACCACACAGATGATAAGCAAAGCGGACAAACAAGCTACAGACTGGAAGTCAAGAGTACAATAGAATAAACTTGCACATGGCAAACAGCTCTGTTTGTTTGGAAGTAGCCTAGGCTGCTACATACCAAAGCCGGAGCTATTTGTGACCTAAGCAGCAACCTCCCACATTGCCAGCGCTCCCTCCAAACTTGAAAAGTCAGAAATAGCAGCAGAAAGGGAAGAAAACAAAGATGCTGATAGACTCAGAGAGACTAGTGGCGCTCTATGCTTGCCTGCCAAGTAGCACTGGTGCCCTGCACACGGAGTTAGGAGCCAAATCTTGTCAAGCATGGGGCACAAATCCAATCCAATCCAGTGGCAGAGAGGAGGGCTGGCTGCCACTCATTTCATCTATATAGGAGCCTTCACCCCTGCCAGGTCGTAAAAGCACCTGCTAGCGAAAAGGTTCCTTTGTGGAATAAAGACTAAACTTGCAGGTGCATGTTCACATTGAGGAGAGGAGGAAATCAGATAACACTCAGACTATTAGAAGGGGCCATATTCTGGAAACACTAATAAATATGAGCGAGGAACTTTCAACTTTCTATAAATTCCTTACACACCAAACCATACGTCAAGACTGGTGCATTCCTCCTGAGCTATAAATAATAGGAGGCTTCTTGCTGAACTAGTAAATTTCATGGTGCACAAAGTTTATATGACAAATATGTCTTGTGATTGTAAGTGGGGTTGGCTCACTCCCAAAGGTACTTTGTTCTGGGTATTTACTGGGAAAAAACACCTGAGGGATGTGAATCGAGAGTCACCTCCTGAGTGAAGGAAGTTTGTTTGTGTTCTTTTGTGTGTTTGTGATTGAAGGTGTTTTCTCAGTTGGGTTTGGCCTGAGTCAACCTGTGCATTATGTGTGTGTTTGCATGCCTGCTCAATTGCATGTATTTACATAATCATTATCAGCGATGTTTCTCATTGTAAAAGCAAGACAATATTAACATGTACCACGCGTTAAATCCCCCCCCGATAATAAGTGAGATGTCCAAGAGTGATCATTATCGGAGAAGCTCTAAATCGATCTATCCTTATTAATTACCTGCTTGATAGATAGGAGTGAGACCCGTCACACTCCAACAGCCCAAGAGAGCAGACCCAGCTGTTCAAATCTCACACACAATACACACAGACATCTAAAGACAAACTGTACTGACAAATTTGTGTTGTTGACATAAAACTCAAACTATTGGCTGCAAAATATTTGTAAACACAGACCTGTTAAGATGTGATCTGAGACTGGATCTAATAAATACACTATTTACATCATGGGTCTCAAACTCATAGCCTGCAGGCCCCATGATATTTTTTGGCCCCCACCTTGATATGAAAGTTTAATGTTGTGTGGAAGGTCCCTTTGTTGCGCGAGCTGGAGCTGAACGAACCAATCACAGTGGGTATATGGCTCCCAGGGGAGGGCCATCGACCGGGCTTGATCCATGCGGATGATTTGTTATCATGACGAAGCTGCAAATTAACGATCGGATTAAAGGGATATTCCGGTGTAAATTTAATCCATGGTCTAACACACCGTGAAACTGTGTTAGACTCCCTCTCGAGAGATCAAGTTAGCAGACCGCTAATTTACGGAGTTTTAGCAACCTCAGAAAAGGACCGCACTATAACAATACATTGCAGTATACGGCTCCAACAAGAAACCACCAACCAAAAGCCACAAATAATGCTCAGAACAGCACAGCAATTTAACCAACAGTACAATTAGGGTCTCAGCACATAGTCCGGGGCATTAAAACTCCACTAGCTTAGCTGGATTTCTACTGAAAAGCTGACAAAATTTACCACTCTTCTGCAGCAGCTTCCTGTTGAGTCGATTACCAAGTGCAGTAGAGATCCGCAGCTCAAGGATGAAAATGTATGATTATGACTCCATTGAAAAGCAATCAAAGTTCATATGTGTCTTACGTACCAGTTTATAACAGTTATTATCGAGAGCGGACAGGAAAAAGCTTTAGCATTTCTAACCGCACTCGGTAATGGTCGCGTCGGGACTTCCCCGACCCGGAAGCTGATGGAGGAGAGTTGAAATCTGTTTTTAGCTTCCCAATAGAAATCCAGCTAAGCTAGCACAGGTTAGATGCCCCGAACTATGTGCTGAGACCCTATTTGTACTGTTGCCGAAGTTTGGTGCTGTTTCGAGCATTATTTGTGGCTTTTTGGTGGCGGTTTATAGTTGGATCCATTTACTGCAGTATATTATTGTAGTGTGGTCGTTTCTGAGGATGCTAAAGCTACGTGAGCTAGTGCTCTGCAAACTTGATCCCTCGAGGGGGGTCCTACTCAGTGTCACGGTGTGTTAGAACATGGATTAAACTTACACCGGAATATCCTTTTAACGACCAACACCGATGTTCCATTTTTTTTGCACTGAATAAGGACTGCACTTAATTTTGTTGTACCTGTTAAAATGACAATAAAGATATTCTATTCTATTCTACTGACGATGTCACCAAGGGGAGTGGACCTCTGACGGGGCCACTCAGTCAGCTCCCATCCGCCGTCACGCGTAGAATAAGACTAAACTTGCAGGTGCATGTTCACATTGAGGAGAGGAGGAAATCAGATAACACTCAGATTATTAGAAGGGGCCATGTTCTGGAAACACTAATAAATATGAGCAAGGCTAGGCTGGAGCCTCATCAGTGATATAATCAACGGAACATCGGTGTTGGCTAGGATGTACAACGCCGCTAGCTTAGCTGCGCCCGCTGCATCCATGGAGTTATTATGGAAAATAATAGCCAGTAAATAATGCCTCCATGCCTGCATCCCACGGTTTGTATATAATAAATAAATAATGGTGTCCCGATGTCCCGGCATCATGCACTCCACACTTGTTCTGCAATGATGTGTCGTTATGTACAAATCATTTAAAAAAATATCATCACAGTAACAACGTTAATACATTAGCAGCTGTAAACACTCATAAAAACATTATAAAACACATCCTGTGATTTTGTGCCGACCTGTACACTGAACATATGAGGAGTAGTTAACGTTTATAATAATCAGAGAACGTTACACATGTTGTTTTTGGTTCCTCTCTGTTTCCTGAATGTATCCGTACGTGTGTGAATGTGTAAATGACAGACATTATAGCACTTTGTTAGCTTTATAAAGTTCACTCCATTGGCTTGTATCAGTTCACGGGGCTGAGCTGCCACATCCAATATGGGGGCGACGTCGACATACAGCCCAGCTGATACCTTCAGTTTATTACCGGGAGTACTGACTGTACAGTACCGTGTGTGTTTCACGGTTCTGACTGTGAGACTGCAGCGGACCCATCACTCACTACCAGCAGCTCTTCAGAGCGGCTTCGTTACGATCACCGTAAATGTTAGAGCATTTGCACACTGGAAAAAAAAAGTGCGGCTGATTTGACCAAGCAAACGCGAACTATGGCTGTCCTGACCGCAGTACAGAACTGGACATGGTGGTGATTTCCCCGCTGTTTCTGACAACATGTACCACAGTCTATGCTAACAACAACACAGCCTTCACAATGTCTCTCTTCTTGCTCCAGCGTCGAACATGCACACTGCCGCCCCCTAACGTGTTAGATGCGTAGCACGGTCGGCCAGACTGGGGCTGAAGAAGAACAGAGGCCACTGACGTCACTGTCCTGCGCCGCTTGGGATTGCGAATCCAAATTGAATTTTGGAACACTTTTTGCGGGGGGCAGGCTTTAAAACGAAAAAGCAGTTTACTTTTCAGCCCTGGCACAAAATGAGCAGTCTTGAAGAGGAAAATGAAAATGCAATCTGGATGATTTATTACTCATTTTATTTATGAGTCACATAATGCAGCGATGACCTTAAAATGAAAAAGCATTTCTGCTAATGCATTTTAATTTTCAAATTTGACATTTCAAATTGAATTTTGGCAACTATTTGCTGGGGCATATTTTGAAAATTAAATCTTAAATGTAATTATCATTTTAATTGTGTAACTCATAATGAGCAGTCTTGAAGAAGAAAATGAAAAAGCAATTTAGAGAATTTATGACTCATTTTATTTTTGAGTCACATAATGCAGCTATATTCTGAAAATGAAAAAGCATTTCTGTTAATGCATTTTAATTTGAATTATGGAACAGATTCACTTCCATGAACGGACACGTCTCTGATCTTCCTGTGAACACCCACGAATATCTTTGAGTGGCGCAACATTCAAGATTTGTCCAAAGATATCCTGTCTTCCTGGAATTGCACGCATGCTCATTTCGAGGGCAGAGCTGACTTGATGAAGTTCGGAAGAAACATCACACAGCATCTCTGTAAGGAATATCGACTAAAAGTAGGTAATAATAATAATAATAATAATAATATATTTAATTTATATAGCGCCTTTCAGGGTACCCAAGGACACTTGACAAAGTTGAATAAACATATACGAAAACAAACAAAGCAAAGAATAAATGGAGCGCCTGTCAGTCAGCACGGAGTGAACAGCACCCTCCGTCCAGAAGCGAACTTGCGTCTGGAGGTCCCATGCACACAGCGGGAGCGACACAGGAGACCTAGAGATCCAGTCCCAGTGACAGAGCCCGGGGCAAAGCAACAGCAGAAGTCCAGGAGCTCCCGATCTGAACACCTGAAGACCCCACCAGCAACGGCGGAGCATCGACCATCAACATCACCGCGAGCGGGGGAGACCGCAGCAGCAGAGGAGAGCAAGAACGGAGCCAGGTGGTGAACAAGGTGGTGAACAACCCTGAGGCCGTGGCGGATGGAGGACCAGCAGAGCAATGATGGACATCCCACAGAGCATCGAGTAGTCTGGTTAAAAGTTAGCGTTGCTATACTAACTGCTGATGGGTGAGGCTAACAGTGGATCAACAGCGGAGAAAGATGAGTCCATGGAGCCAGTTCTTCAGGTGTGCAGGCTTCAAAGGTAGTAGCACAGCCTCAGAGCTTGCAAAGACAACTTGGCTTTCTTCTTTTAACAGAAAAAAGTTGTTTTGTCACGGATCGAGAAGCGGCGATACTCACGCCAGCGTCCTCTCGCATCCGGGTTGCCATGGAGATAATGCATAATAATAATAATAGCATACATTGTTTTTGTTTTGTGAATTAACGGACTCTGTTAACACACAAGGTAGGATTCTTTCAACTACAGTAAGGTCATGAAACAGATAAAAATGCCGCATTCAACTGCGCGACCACCTAGCTATGATACCTAGCTACACCTAGCTAATACACTCTTCAGAAAGGTCAAAACATACGGGAAATACAGTGCGTCTCGAAGAGTAATTGTGAAATTATTTTGCACAAAACACACATCTTTGTAACCACATTGAAACTCTGGTATTCATTCAGTGGTGATAAATTACATTTAAGCACCTAAGCCTAGCTGCATTTGTTCTTGATAATTTATATTTCATGCTGCTACATAGTTAATTATTAGATTATTTGTGTAAATTATACATCATGATATTTTCACGAGTTAACAATACAAATGAGCTTACATTACATTTACATTAAAGTGATCAAATTGATCATCAATGATCAATATTTTCGTTACTTTCAGAATATGATGTTAATATTGTCATACTTAACAGTGCAGTAGCCTAGTATCAATGAACAGCTCTATATTATTTCTGATACCAGTCATTGCTATAATTGTTAAATGACCATGGTCTCCCTGTTTCCCCCTTCACTTGATGCTTCATCATAATATACATTTAAGCATAATGTGACTTTCAATATTTTCAAGAGGGTCCTGATCCATTTGTGTCCTTTTCTCTGTGTCAGGAGGTAGCAGCAGGGGGCGCCTCAAAGAGCCCAAACGCTGCGCTTCAAGGGGAACATGTCCAACCTCCGGGTGTCCATGCAGCATGTACCACACTCACTCTTGAACATCAAGCCTCTCACCACCTGCCAGGTACACACACCCTCTGTCTGTCTGTCTGTCTAATGATGTACAGTATATTTTGTCACTGAGCAGATCCTGCTAAAATATGACAAAATCATTTGAGTGTAAGAAAGTGATATAAAGGCTGAGACGATATAGGTTTTGAATTGTGACAAGATGTTTTTTTTTACCCCTAATGATTTTTATTCTATTTTATTACCAGCACAAGGAAGCGTGGCACAAGACAGTATTTCAACTGTTGACTCTATCGAAGACGATGAAGAACCCTTTTCCAGATCAGCCCTCAGAGATCCTCCTGATGGCCTAACAACTGAACTACATGGCAATGCTGAGTATGATCCATCTCACTCACTTGAGGAAGCTCTCCCAGATGTGGGGGATTGACGTTGCACATATGTTCAGTGAGGGATTTGAAGATGGTTTGAGTGAGGAGTTTGCAGAAGAGTCAGATTTCAAGGACACAACAGACAAACCATTTTATGACAATGCATCAATAACTGTGGCAGAGTGCAATCATGTTGTTCCCCTGCTGGAAACCTCTGCCAATACAGTAGTTTCCTTGGATCATATATTGAGTAAAGTTGTTTTCTTTGACTTGACATTTATGCTGGTATTGTGTTTGCAGCTCATTTCCCAAACACACTTGAAAAGTTTTAAGTTTTGGAACTTAAAATTGTAATTAATGAATTATATGACTTGTATAAGAAATCAACAAACGTTGTAAGTTGAACATTATGTAAATAAACCATATATCTCATAAATTATTTGCCAGAATTGATTACTTATTTTCTAAAATTTTGGCATGGGATAAACTGAGATATGATTTAGGTATAATATTAAATCATGTGTCATATTGAGACTCATTTGAGAGCTTGCATTACTCTAATTTTTCTTTTTGCTGAGACGCTATGGGGTCCAAATATATGATCTCACTCAAGACAATCTTACAAGCAGTCCTGAATGCCTTTATCAGGATGTAAAAAGTGTTAAAATCAGTTTAGTGTTATGGACAGATGGACACACTGCCTGTGTAGAGTGAAGGAACGTCCACACCCCCTCCAGAGCACACGCAGGGAGTAGAGAACCCAATAACTTTCCTTTTTCCTGTTAAAAAGGGCTGCCTTTCTACTCTGTAATCCTGTCTGTGCAATGATCCCTGACTTTTTTACCTTCTCACACTTCCTTATCCAAAGACATGTACCTAAGAAGAGGATCAGCGGGCTCATCTGAGAGATATCTGCACAACCAATGTCACATTAAAACCCTTCTAAGCTCTAATTACATAGTGTGTTAAAAAGCTGCAGATGAAATACGGCCGTGCTGTAATCTGGTGCTGAACTGGGCCACTACGTCAGCAGGAAGAGAGAGAGACAGAGTGCAAATGTAAGACATAAACCAGCTCAAATTGGTTGAGTGAGGTATGATATATCTGTTGGCCACATCCTCTCAGTATGCGCTCTTGCGTGCGTGTGTGTGTGTGTGTGTGTGTGTGTACGTGCATGCATGTATGTGTGTGTGTGTGTGTCTTTTCTGTCTCTGGGCATTTCTCTTGGTTTCTGACTATCTCCTTGCCCTTGTATGCTCCATTTCCCCCCATCTCACTCTTTCCCTTCTTGGACTAAAGCAATAGTGTGACCATTATTTTGTACTATTTTGTAAACTTATTTTCTGCTCGATATGAGGATCATTAAAGATTATACAGACTAATGATTTTAGTTTCAAAGAAACAAGAATCACATTTCATGTGAGGAAATATGAATTACAATTATACTGCAACAGTTGTGAATAAGAGTATACCACTGTTTTTGGACATACTATGGAGAAAAAAAAACATCTAAACATCTGCATAAAAACATCTAAACATCTGCAAAAGGAAACATCTAAAATGTTTCCTTTTGCAGCTGCTGACTCTGATTTTAGAGCTGGTGTTGCGAGGAGATGCTCTTTTTGATGCTCACCCTTTAGCAGAGCTGTTTCTTGCTATGCGGGTGCATAGGGCCCCCGCACCACTAGGGGGCCCCCTAAAGTTGCAAGTCTGGCCTCAATATCTGAGGAGTGACCCACGCTTTTGCACTGCATGGTACGGGCTCAACTCCACTGGACTCGCCTCGCCTTTTTTTCTTTTTTACCGTGAAAAGTTGTGAAAAGTACCTGGTACTTTTTTTTGTAGCACCTCCGCTGAGGTTCCAAGCGAGCCAAGGCGATATGCCCGCTGATTGGTCAACGAAAATCATCCAGCGAGAGCCTCAAGGCCAGCGTCTCTTCTGCGCCGCGTCACTATGACGACTACGCTACTAAGCGAGTAGAGGTGAGGCGAGTTGAGTTGAGCTGAGCCAGTACGGGTCATCTGGTTAGTGAGGAGAATGATAGCGGAATTAACGTGGCATCAAAACGGACATATCCATCTGGGTCAGAAAAGAGAAAAAAGAAGAAACCAGATGAAGAAAAACGCTCACAGGATAAAGGTAAGGTTTGTTTTTTCATGATGTGGGGTTGAAGGGGGAGGTTCAGCTAGCTTAAGTGTTTGCTTTAGGAACAGCTAAATTAAAATGTATATGTCACATGTGAATGCCATTAGACTGATTGACTGAAGTGACACCTGTTGACAACTATTGCACCAATCTGCCGATCCAATTTAAAATCACTGTCCATCTTAACACTAGAACGGCCAAGATGGTCATCTTGACCATTTTTCAAATGTATATGTACAATAACTTTGTTGAATGAAAAAATGCAATACTGTTGTTACATGACTTCTCCTAAAAGTGTCTGTATTTTAATTTAAAATTTTTTTTATAAAAATTACACAAAAGACAAAGAAAATATATGTTATACCTATTCCGGCCATAAGCGGTCATATTGACCGCACATGATTTTGCAGGGCTTCATTGATACATTTTTCACACGATTTGCACCTTCTTTGTCTCTCTCTTAACTTTGTTAGCGGTCTCCAGCTGTGCTTCTGTGCGAATTTACTTGTTAACTATTATCTACTCATTGTTATTGCTAAATTGTTATTATTATGTCTGCCATGGAGTCGAGCCTTCACAACATGTCCAAAAAGGAAAGGATGAAGAGACATCTGAATACTGCAGAAGCCCTGAAAATGTTTCACAACTTGGACAGTGGTGATTCTGATGGAGGGGATCCATCAAAGCTTGGAAATGACAGCGATCTTTCCTGGGTACACGAGAGCACCTCCTCCGAGAGTGACTCAGAGTCTGTACCGAGGAAAAAGAGACGGCTTTCCCCGGTGGCTACGGCGTACAACGCTCAAGGTAAGCTCTGCTGCCCTGCCCTGCGCTGCCCTATGCTAATTTATAGCCTGGGCTATTCACTTATTCTGCTGATCATATTATTATTATTACAGGGTTCCCATGGAGTCTTAAAAAGTCTTTGACAATCTCAATTTCAGGCCTTAAAAAGTAAATACGTTCATATTTTGCATATAGGCCTTAAATTACATTTAGTCGGGTCTTAAATATATACATTCATTAACTGCTTCCGTCATCGCCTTTTTTTTTCTTTTTTTTTTGTTTGGAGGAAATGTGTTGGTGAGATTCACAGTCATCTCTGTGTGTTCTTCTGTCTGAAGTATCCAGGAACATAAGTGGTATTTTGCCAACAGCGCGGTCGGAATTTATCGCCGCACACTTCGCCAGAACGACTTCGACAGCGGAATCTGCCAGAGGACCCTGAAATTGGGCACACTCGGCGTGAAAGCGTTGAAAAAACACCAGTTCGCTTCTAAAAGTCTCCAGCGAAGTCACGTAATCACACACTTCTGTACGCCTTTGTAACCAGTTCCCGGTCCAATTTCATCCAGTTCTGCTCGACCCAAACTCTGCACTGCCTCTGCCACCTAACAGTCAAGCGACATTCAAACCATTTTTGGCCTAACTCCGACGTAGAAAGCCGAGGTGCTTTCGATTTTGAACACTATGTGTGTGTCTGTGTGTGCGCACACACCAGGGTTATTATAGTTAACTCAAATTAAATTCCTTAATAAAAACTATACTTAAACTACTTAGATCTCGTGTTAAACTAATTGAAACTAAACTAGAATGAAAAAACAAACTGAAAAACTAAATTAAAATAAAAACTAATGAAAATGTTAAAACTATAATAACCCTGACACACACTCATTCACTCCATTCTTCATTGTTGAGCTGCTCTGTGAATGGCAATAAATGTGGTTATTTGTTTAAAGCAATTCTGGGACCACATTTTTCCTTACTTTTTATACTTTTTACTTCGTGTAGGTCTTAAATTTAGTTCAAAATGGTCTTAAAAAGGTCTTAAAAAGTCTTAAATTAATGTATTATTATTATTATTATTATTATTATTATTATTATTATTATTGGGCTATTATTAGGCTATTATTGTTGTTCTAGGCCTCCCTGAATCAGCTCTTGAGCCCACTGGAGTGCTCAGCCCGCCATTGCTCTCATCTCAGCCAGAGGCGGCTGTGGAAGAGGGGAAGGATGGGACGGTGTGGATGGTCCTTCAGCCAGATGGACGTCCAGGGGGAAGGCAGAGCCAAAATGTCCTGACGGAAGCTGCTGGCAGCGCACGCAAAGCGCAATGCCGAGGATGCGCTCACTGCCTATCTGTGTGTGTTTGATGATGGCATGCTGAAGCACATCAGGGACTGCACTGTGGCTGAGGCTCATCGGGAGAATAGCGACAGCTCATGGGACCTGACAGTGGCTGAACTCAAAGCCTTCATAGCGCTGTCGTATGTCCATGGCGCACAGTGCACTAAAAACATTAAACTCAACAGTCTGTGGTCTGAGGAATGGGGCTTCCCATTTTTAGGACAAACAATGGCGAGAAATCCCTTCAGGGACATAATGAGGGTTCCTGCGATTTGATAGAAAGGAGACCCAACGTGTGGGTCTGCAGGATGACAAGTTTGCCCTGGAGTGGGCCACTTGGGAGCTGTTCATCCAGAACAGTTTAGCCTGCTACAAACCCGGCTATATGTATATATATGTATATATGTATATGTATATATATATACTGTATATTTATACTTTTACCCGAGACCGTTTTTCTGCACATGACGTAAATTATACGAGACTGTTTTGTTTTCCGCGCGTGACGTAAATTACCTGTGACTGTTTTTCTGCCCACATGAATGAGGCTGGCACTGGCAGCATGAGTTCTCCTGTCTGGAATTTTTTCACGGTTTCCGAAAAAGATGTAAAACTCGCTGTTTGCAAGACATGCAACGCCGAAATTCCAAGAGGTGGTAACAAACAACGACAATTTAATACAACTAACCTCATCCGGCATTTGAGAACGCGCCACAGAAAAGAATACGGCCAATATGATAAACAAGCCCAGGCAAAACGAGCCCCAAAGACACCCGTCACTCAGCTCACTGTAAGTGAAATGTTTAGACGCCTGGAGCCTTACAGCAGGGACAGTAAAAGGTGGAGGGATATAACAGCAAAGATTATGGAATTCATTGGACTTGACGAGCAGCCTCTTTCTGTGGTGGAAGACACGGGGTTCCGACGGTTGATATCGTTCCTGGAGCCACGCTATGCCCCCCCTGGACGTAAATACCTAACGGATGTATGTCTCCCTCAACTTTATGACACCGTATACACACACATCGACAGACTTTTGAAAGACAATGTCACATCAATCAGTTTTACAACTGATATTTGGTCTTCGAGTGCATTTCCCATGTCGATGTTAAGTTTAACAGCGCAGTTGTTCGACCCGAACTTTCAGCGACACAACCTCGTACTGCACTGCCAAGAATTCACGGGGTCACACACAGCCGACGCTTTAGCAGGAGCCTTCGGACGAATGTTTGAGTCCTGGAGCATCCCAAGAGAGAAAGTCTGTGCTATTTTAAGGGACAACGCACGGAACATGGAAAAGGCCATGAAAGACGCAGCTTTGCTCAGCTTACTGTGCATGGCACATACGCTACAGCTTGTTGTCTCTGAGGGAGTGCTGTCACAGCGAAGTATTTCGGATATCATCAGTTCAGGGAGACGCATCGTCGGACATTTTAAACATTCCCCGTTATCTTACTCCCGTCTTCATGATATTCAAAAGCAACTCGGCCAGACAACCAAAAGACTTCAACAGGATGTTCCAACGAGATGGAACAGCAGTTTGTACATGCTCCAGAGTCTCTTGGAGCAGAAACTGTCTCTTTCTGCCTATGCAGCTGATTATGAATTGCCGTGTTCATTCACTAGTAACCAGTGGAAATTAATCGAGAATATGACCTCCCTCCTCGCCCCATTCAAGGAGCTCACGCAACAGATCAGCTCATCATCTGCAACAGCTGCTGATGTTATTCCATCCATTAAAGCCCTCACACGTCTCCTGGAAAAAACACCTGATTCTGACCACGGAGTGAAAACTTCAAAAACAACATTGCTGGAAGCGGTCCAAAGACGATTTGCTGACATTGGATCTGAAAACCTCTATGTAGTTGCAACCATTCTGGATCCAAGGTGAGACAAACTTATTTTACCTAGCCTAAATCATCTAAATTCATTACAGTCTCACAGAGGTTACGTTAAATGAGATGGTAAATGTTTAGCATCTGTAAGGTTCCCAGGGGAATGTGTGATTGATCTGAAGGTTAAAGATGAATAAATTAATGTACACTGCCACTCTTTCTATATTGTGTCTGTTGTTACTTGCCATGTGGCAGTTCAGATGTGCATTTCTAAGTGTTTAGCAATGCAGATCTGTGTAGCCTACAGAACATGCAATTAATTTCAGATTTTTTTTTTCTCAATTTAAAGATATAAAGAGTGGTACTTACCTGACCATCTCAAGCCACACCTGCGTGATGTGCTTTGGAATGTTGTGGCTGCCCTTCCAGGCTCCAGATCTGAGCAGTCTCCACTCGCCTCACAGATTAACCTCTACCTCTCTGAGCCCCTGACACCACATAGTGGACAGCCACTTGCTTACTGGCAGGCTAATAAGGAGCGGTTCCCCGCACTTGCAGAAGGAGCACGAGCCTACTTGTGCACACCGTGCACCAGTGTGGATAGCGAGAGACTATTTAGCAGCGCAGCACACGTTGTGGATGAGAAAAGGAATAGGTTAACCTCCAAAAATGCAGAGATGCTAATATTCATAAAGAAAAACTACTACTAAGCCATTTATGCTTGAGAATTAAGCTAAGATATGCCCACCTTAAAAAGAAAATATGGTAGCCTAAGCAGTACCCTAGAGTCTGTTTTTCTCAGTTTTGGTCTTTGACTTTTGTTGGCATAACTTGGGAAGGCTGTTGTTTATTTTGTTTCATCTATGGGAATACATTTTGTTTTTGTTCCATTAAGTGGAACTTGCTTATTGCCTCATAGTTAAGATTTGTTTGTTTGTGCTTAGGTTATTTATCCATAATCTGTGAACTACTCTCTTGTAGAGAATAAAGAGAAATATTTTTTTTTTCAGTCAAATGGATGTTATTTGTGTTTCCTTATGGTTATTAAGGGCTATTAAGCGATGCAGTGGCAGTAAACTGCATGCCTCTTTTTGTTTAAAATGATTTTGAAGCCAATTTTGCCTCACTTGGGGAGTAAGGCAAGTAAATTTTATTTATTTTTATTATTATTATTATAATAATATAATTATATAATTATTATAATTATCTATTGCTCTTGACAGGGTATGTAATGTTTACACCAATAAAAAAGTTGGTTGTGGTACATAAAGATCTTGATTGTATTTATTATTTATTTTAGTACAAATGATTTTACCACTTTAAGTGGTGCACAAGGCTAGATTGTAAATACAGGACATTGAGGATTATTATTATTATTATTATTATTATTATTCTCCCATCCATTCTGTGATCGGTGATCGGTATCGGTATCGGCAGATTTATGATTCCTGTGATGGGTGATCGGATCGGCCCCCAAAAATGCTGATCGGAACATCCCTAATTATATGCTGAACGGGTCTCCATATCTGGGGAAGGAGGAGACGCGGAGCGCAGGTCAGCTCATGGGAGAGAGTGTGGTGCTGAGACTTGCGGAGCCATTCCTGAGGAAGGGAAGAAACATCACCACAGACAATTTCTTCACATCCCTAAAACTGGCCACCGCCTTACAGGCAAAGAAGACCAGCCTGGTTGGCACTTTGGGCAAGCAAAAACGGGAGTCGCCCCCCTCCGTGAAACAGCAAGCAGAGCTGTTCAGCACGAAGGTGCTGAAGTGTGCTGGTGCGACTCTGACGGTGTACCAGGGGAAGCCGAGGAAGAACATCTGCATCCTGAGTATTGTACACACAAGTGTGGGCACCTTTAGTGGGGCGAAGGCAAAGCCAGAGTCTGTCACGTATAACAACAACACGAAGTACTGCGTAGACGTCCTGGACCATATGGCGAGACATCTCTCAGGCAAAATGGCGCACGCTCTGCTGTGACAGCACTGACGTACTCTGTGTTCTGTGTGTACTCTGTGTCCTGTGTTCATGTCTTCAACGTGTTTAAAGTCTAAATGTTATATGTGGGCAAAATCAGACTGATCAGCCATGACAACAAGCTACAAGGTGATCGCCATCTCTCTCGCAATCCTATGGCTGACCTGCGATAGCTTCGCACTTCACCCCGACACCAGCAATCGGCTACTCACCTACTGCCGGGATGAACTCCTGCTACACCGGGCCTCGCTGTGGAACAACACCAAGCCTGCCGTGGTTCTGCCATCGGAGCTCAAGCCGAGGGAAAATGGGGAAACGAGGAGGTATCCGTAGCCAGGTAAGAAGACGTCCCTTCAAACCACCTCTCCCCACCATCATCATGTCCAATGTTCGGTCACTCCATAACAAGATGGATCTATTATATGCAAGGTGCCGGTTTGAAAGGGCCTTTAGGGACATCTGCATCATCGCTCTCTCCGAGACCTGGCTGGACAGGTCGGTACCCGACTCGGAGGTGTGCCTGGATAACTTCACGATCATCAGGTCCGATTGGACGAGGCACTCGGGGAAAACGCGTGGCAGTGGGGTCTGCCTTTACATCAACAACAGGTGGTGTAATAACATCAAAGTGCACCGCAAAGTGTGCACACCTAACCTGGAGTTGGTGACCCTGTCCCTCCGTCCCTTCTATCTCCCCCGGGAATTCCCCACTATTGTGGTCAGCTGCGTCTATGTAGCCCCCAGCACTAACATCAACATAGCAGCAGAGCTAATAGCCGAGGGTGCTAATGCCATGTTAGCCAAGTAGCCGCTGTTTATCCTGGGGGACTTCAACAGCTGCAGACTGGACTGTGTGTTACCATCACTCCAACAATATGTGCATATTCCAGCAAGAAGGGGAAACATCTTGGACTTATACGACAGGAATATCACAGACGCTTTCCGTGCCCGTTCATATCACCCACTCGGACTTGCTGACCACAACGTCATCTGTTTGCTTCCGCTGTACAAACAAGAACTAAAACGCCATAAACCACAGTGCTACTGCGCCCCCCAATGGTCGGAGGATGCCATCGCTCAACTACAAGGCTCCCTGGCCTGCACCGACTGGGACATCTTTGATGGGGATCTGAATGACAGGGTCTCTGTCAGTACAGACTACATCAAATTCTGCATAAGTACCACAATTCCATCTAAATCAATAAAGATATATCCCAATTCCAAACCCTGGATCACTCCACAAATTAAACAGAGCCTGAAGGAAAAACACAAATCCTTCAGGTACAAGGTCTGGGCCAGCCTCAAGGCAACAAACAGGAACATAAAGAACAAGGTTTTCAAAGCTAAACTGGACTACAAAAACAAACTAGAAAAATAATTCAGTAATATGAACACCAAGCAAGCTTTCCAGAAAGTAAAAACCCTGACTGGATGTGAATCCAAACCCACATGTTCAGTCAGTGATCCAGAAACCCTCACCAAAGACCTAAACGCATTTTTCACCCGTTTTGACAACCAGGACTTCTCATCCGAGTGTCAGGCCTTGCTGAGAGCTCTCCCACCATCAGACCCTGAAGAACCGGCCCCTTTCACAGAGGAGGAGGTACGGCGCCAGCTGAGCTGATGCAAGCCTGGCAAAGCTCCAGGGCCCGATGGCATCCCAGCCAGGGTGCTTAAGACCTGTGCCATGGAACTCTCTCCAATACTGCACTCACTTTTCTGCCAATCCTATCGGACTGCCACAATACCCACACTATGGAAAACTGCTACTATAATACCAGTACCAAAAAAACCCAGGCCCACAGAACCTAACCACTACCGCCCCATAGCCTTAACATCCATAATAATGAAATGCCTGGAGAAACTGCTGCTGAACATCATTCTTCCACTTGTCACCTTATACCTAGACCCCCTCCAATTTGCCTACAAGGCAAAGAGGGGCACAGAGGATGCTGTGGCCTGTCTGCTGCACCACCTCCTCCAGCACCTGGATTCCCCAGGCAACTTCGCCAGGATCCTCTTTGTGGACTTCAGCTCCTTCGACTCACTACAGAAACACCTGCTGATCCAGAAGTTACACCATTTCAGTATCCCCCCTCACCTGATCCACCTGACCCACAACTTCCTCACCGACAGATTGCAAGCAGTAAGGGTGGGCTCAACCACATCCCCTGTACTCACCATCAACACCGGGGTCCCACAGGGATGTGTGTTGAGCCCTTTCCTGTACACTCTCTACACCAATGACTGCCTTAGCATCTCTCCCACCACATCATATCTCAAATACTCAGACGACACAGCCATTCTGGCACTTCTCTCAGACAACCAATCCACTTTGGACTATCACCATACAGTCACCCATTTCACCAAGTGGTGCACAGACAATCATCTCCAAATCAATGTCAACAAAACAAAGGAATTACTGTTCAGCCTTCCCTCACCCCAGAACCCCACCATCATAAACACCCAAACAGTTGAGACAGTGGACACTTTCAAATATCTGGGAATAACTTTGGACAATAAACTCACATTTGATCAGCACACCATGGACATTCAAAAAAAAAGCTAACAAAGACTGTCAGCCATCCGCAAACTTAAAGGACTATATGTTGCACCCCACCTCCCGTTACTACTCTAACAAAGCATCATTCAACCCATCCTTCTGTACTGTTCCACATGTTTCTTTAGTATGCTTTCTGTCACCAACCGGGCCAAACTCACACGCATCACAAACACAGCTGCTAAAATCATTGGTCTCCCCACACCCAACCTCACAGAACTAAATAACAAGTCCATCACTCGCCTAGCAAACTCCATAGCACAAGATATCACTCACCCCATATCACATGGCATTGCTTACATTGCCATGTCTCGAAAGCTATCACTCTCAACAAACACTGTAAGGTCGTAAGTCCTTCGCAATAAAACGGGCTATAGATGCCGTGATTACGTTGGACCTCGCCGAGTTGTGGCTGGAAAAAGTCTTTAATAGCCATGTTGTTGTCTTGCATGTTCTTGCTTGTGCTAGCTGTAACATTACTAACGTTAGCATCCAGAGACTCCTCGTCGCCCGCATAGTTTTCTCAATGCCGTTTCACCAGGTAAGTTTCAGATTTGTTATGCTCTATACTTAATAGCTGTTCTACACACCTTACATACGGCCAGACATTTGTCCAGATGTCCCTCCTTCTAGTAAAATCCAAATCTCTTCCAAACTTTAGATATCAGATTAGTTGGTGCATTGTAAACAGTGTCGGAGTTGTTGTTCTTGTGGTTTTTCCCTCGGATATGCTGACATTACTCTCGCGAGAATCTCGCGTTGACCTTTAACCTTTTACAAGAAGTGAGATACACTCTGCAGAATTAGCAGCAAAGCTTCTGTCCAACCGATACATAACTGCAGAATCGGGCCATTGACCAGTTAACCCTTTGAGGTCAACTGACGTGCCGGCGCATCAAAATCACGTGACCTCAGTGAGTCTCGGTTCCCACTTATGTGTTGGAATGGCCTTCAAACTATATTCCAGTTTTTAAATTTTGTTGATAGGCCAAGTAAAACCAGAGTTACAATAAATAATGTACACCACGCTTTTTCGCTAACATTGCTGTCACGTTTGCTGCACGTTTGGTGCAGGAAGAAACAATAAAAACAGGCTTCTCTCACGAGAGTCTCCGCAAGCAGGAAGTGTTTGCAAGCAAAAAAACCTGTGACACTCCCTTTTCTATTGGTGGAAAAAGGCACCACACCAACCAATCACAAAATTGTATGGCAAACCACGTGATTTGGTTGCTGAGGAACAGGGGGAAGTTGGTTTGTTAAACATATTTGTGGTTTTCACAGTAAAAAAACTAACTTTTTCCTACTCGGATTTTATGTTTTTTTGTGATTTTATGTCCATTGTGTTAATTAGTTAATGTCAAAATGAAAAAATAACTGCGCTGTCACACATGTGAGGTTGTGACACCAAATAAGGCAAGGTAAATAGTTTTTTAAGGTGAAATATAATTAAAATAAATATAACAATTATACCTTGGACCCCAGAGGGTTAATGGTAAATTTAAATCAATACGGGGGTCCGCGCATCGATGTAGTCGCATCTTTAATATTAAAAACGGTTACTGATTCGTATCAGTGAATCTTTATACCCCTAGTAATTATGTAATTATTTAATTTAGAGCAAAATAACGTAACTGTAATACTTTCCAGGATGTTTGGTGGGTCGGATCTCAATCACAACACATTATAACAGCATCCATATGATTATAAATCGTCAGCGGGTTTAGATTGACAGGAGGACATCGGGGAAAAACCTTGAAAACACACAAATTTCATCATCACAGATTGCTCTCTGTGTGAATTACACAGTGGTCAATCTTTTACACCGCAGTTGCTTGGCTCTGTGTACAGAAACAACGGTGGATAATTGGCGAACCGCCGCTGTGGCGATCTCTCTCTGGCGAGGTGAAAAGAGCTACTGTCAAAGCCACTCCGCCCCTTATCACTTGTTTCTGCACTATGTAAGCTCAGTAATTTCCACTTAAATATACAAAATTTCAAGACAAACCAATACTATTATTAAATGAATTTGAGAAATTGTTACAGACCTGGGATTTTTTTATTTTACAAAAGAGTTATTGCATTCAGAAACTCCGGGGGCACCAACAAAAGTCCAGTTTCTACATAATGTTATTTTAAAGGCTCAAATTGAAGACAAAATTCAAAATCCACTGAGTGTCTGACTATTCTTTGTGGGAGTGCATGTCAGAGAGGACAGACAGGGTGAATCTGTAGGTTCTGGAGAGGTTAGAGAGGCCAACAGAAAGACCATGCAGCGGCGTCAGACTGTGTATGCCACGCCTGATCAACTCTCATTACAGCTGTGCTTGCACAGCGGGCTCATAAACATGACCACAGAGGCAGGATCACAAACACACCCACACACTCACACCTGAACACTCACCGGCAGATGTAATAACCTGTGGCCTCATTTGCATACATTTTTACTGCAGACTTGTCAGCCTTCTGCTCAACACCTCCTGCCTTGTCCACTTTACATGAGAATTGGCATCAAGCTGTGATCGCTCATCGCGCATCATCACAATGATCAGAAGTACTGCAACACATACACACATGCTTGTAGATACACTGAGAAACTAAGGACCAATGAGTCAGAAGTAAACCAACCATTGATTTTTAGAGAGAAGAAGTAAAAGGAAACTATTACTTTCATGATAAAATTACAGTAGTTACATCAAGTGTCTTAATAGACAACATAATTCCTTTTTCATGTTTATTCATCCCCTTTCTAAAGCAGGCATTAAAATGAGTTCTGTGTTGAGGATACATGCTCCAGAGAGAGCAAGATGCAATCTTGATCCATGATTTTCACGGCTGATGTATTTTAAAATGTCAATTTGCAACCGTTATCAGGGTAAACACAGCGAGCTTGCAGTATCGTTAAATGATTTAATTTCATGGTCTAATCCGTGTGGATTTCATGGACAACACCAGATCCATATCTAAACGCATCTTCTTACAAATATGCCTGCTCATATCAGCCAATTGCTGTTTGAATATTCTTAATAGATTTCATTGATTTTCTGATTGTCAGGGGTGGCTCAACAAGCATAACAGATGCCAATTGATGACCTTCATTTGAGAATGAAGAAAATGTTGGATAACAGGAAAACATGGAGGTTAGACTGTCAACAATCAATCAGACGTAGAAAGTAATAGAAGCTTATTACTTACTAGAGTTAAAGGTGCAAAAGACAATCAAAACTCGCACCTCTGTTGAATTTGACAGATCTTCAGAAAATCTCCAGGATGAGCTTCTTTTTCCAAGGTTCCTGTTGGGCTTTTTGATGTGAGCATTAGCATTCAGACCCTGCAGCTGTAATAATGTCAAAGGTCTACATCTGAAGTGCATGACTAATTTAACAGAGGTGGAATCACACTAAAAGAAATGAATGTGTTATAATAGCTTTCAGTCAATTTGCTCAAAAGAGACATTGATCTATATCTGATCTACACTGCCGGTGGCCCCATTGACTTGATTCCTCCTCAGTTACTTTGCACTGAGCAGACAAATCTTTTCCTGAGCCTCTGATGGAAATAGAGGATGAAAATCAAAACTACTCTCCTCCGTGTGGGATCAGAGTGCTATAGAAACAAAGACACTGCAGTCAGCTGTTGTGTTGCTTTTCATTTTAGTATTGCAACTTTTACTTTTTGGAAATAAGCCAAAGGAGTCTCCCATGGCATTAAGAACAGGTGGAGAAACAGACACATTTTACTGTCAGCACACACACACAAACCTCCCTTAATATCCCCATTTCCCCACCACTGCCACCTCTGTGAAAGGGACAAGAGATGCAACAAGAAGGGTAATGGAGGGAGAGCAGAGGGCAGGAAGAAGATGGGAAAGCAGGGTGAGGGAGAAAAATGTCAATCAGGAATCGTGGAGGGGGATAAGAAATTTCAGAAATGAAGGTAGACTTACTGAAAGAAGTTTTCCTACAAGGTAGTGTTATAGCATATTGCCCTGGATAATTAAGTTAAATACACCCTCAGGAGTCAAAAGAGGACAAGGGGTGTGTGTAACTGTTCAGCACTTCAAACACCCCAGAGTACTAGAAACAATCCGTCAACCTGAAGGCCACTGAATGCCTTCAGCTACTGTTCCTTAGCGTGTTAGTGTGAGCCGACATAATGGCATCAGTTAAGTTTGTGCACTGGCTGCCAAATGAGATTTGAAATTGAAATCAGGTCTTGGTCTGCATGGCCAACAAATCTTTGTAGTGGTGTTTTTTTTCAGCAGATATTTCTTTATGTGACCAGTAGGAAAAGTTTCAACACATTCTCACTCCAGACTTGTCAAATGAAGCAGCTTGGTTAGTTGCCTAAGTGCCCAGACACACCAAACTGACAAAAGCCGGCTGTTGTGTTGTCCTCACACCGTCTCGCTTACCTAGCTACTTTCAATCAAAAATGTGTCTGATAAAAAGTTGCCAAATAGTGAAAGGTGAACGCAGGTAGCAAAAACAAAACAAAACAATGAGCTAAAAGTTAGCGTACAGTGGAACAGGGACTGTCGAGTGACTAATCCATGTACGTTTTTGAAACAAGCACTACCGTCATGGTACACATAGCCATCAAATCCATTGTATGTTTTCCATCCCATTCTTGTGAACATGATATCTCAGGAATGTCTTGAGGGCCTTTCATCAAATTTGAGACAAATGTCCATTTTGCCTACCAAAATCAAATCAGGTCATCCTTGAGTCTAACGTCAATGGACCACATTTTTGGACAAGACTCCATATGCTAATTATGACAACATTTGACACAAATGTTTAATAAGATACAATGAAGTTAGGACATTGTATATTCAAAAGGCTGAAAGGTCAACTTCAACTTCAGTTAGTACCTCTGCTGCTGGATCAGAGGCAGAGCGAATGTCCCCCCGTCCCTCCTCTGTAACGGCCTGATATTCCCGTCTTGAAGAGGCAGTATAAAAGGAAGTTCTCAAATACTAATCTTGAATGGCCACCTTGAAACTATGCTGATTGTAGAGATCTTCTGATATTCTTCTGAAGGATCTTAAGATTTATCTGGAGGGCTGCTACTTCACACCAAACTATTTTACTGTATGAATTTGGACTGTGTGTGTGACTTTTGTGATGTGTAGAAGAACATAGAACATGAATTAATATGAAACACTAACCGATACTGCCAGGGATTACGGGCTTTAAATTGTCAATGTGTGATAATCATGGACTTAGTGTAGTGTTTTTCCTGTGTTTTTGCCTGTGTGAGGCTGGGTATGGCGTACCAGTGGCTCCACCTTCATTGCCAATCACCACTGTGTGTAAAGTTTGCAGATGACAGCAGTTGTGGGGTTCCCGGTGCAGCAGTTCCTAGTGCAGAAAGGTGGCTGGATTAAATGGCCTACAGGGAGAAGGTGAGCACACTCCCTAACACTAACCGTAAACAAAACTGGGATTGAGTGGGTGGACAGCTTCAGATACCTGGTAGTTAACATCTATGATGATCATCAAAAAGCCCAATAGCACCTCTAAGGTCTCGGCGGCTGAAGAAATTTGCATTATAGCAAGCCTGCTGATAGGCAGCTTCGTCACCTGGTATTGCAGCTGTACCAGCAAGGGCTGCAAGGTGCTGATGAAGGCCTTAAGAAAAATATTATATAATATAAATATATAATAATAACATTAAATAATAAGATCTAATTTACATTAGATCGTCTCAGGAGCACCACTATTGAAGAAGGGACATGATAGCCAGTTCATTGATTCAGTCTCATAAATTATTATACAGTATACTAAAGTATACTAAAAAATATTGTGAATTTGGAAAGCCGATTAATTAACTTAATAACTACAACCAAAATACCCTGTCAATAGCTAGTAAAACTCCAGATCCAGAAGAATCCAGAGGAGAGGTTGGCAACATTTAGGCATGTACAATATTAAATAGACAGGATGTAGGTTCAAGGCCTTTTATTTAACACAAACAACGAATACACAGAATCTTACTAAAACATACTATAAACAGCATTGTGTAAGTGTCAAAATGGGGGCATGGCATGGAAAAAGAAAAATTACAAACAATGTGGCTGACCACAGGGAACTACAACATGGCCGACGCGGGGTGGACTGAGGTCCAAGATGGCGGATCACCACATGTTTCTTTGAAAGGAGAGAAACAAAGAAAAAATGGTGGTGCTCAAACCATGTGCTCACTGATATCACTTGAAGGTGTTATATGATCTAGGCCAGGGGTTCTCAACCTTTTGCAAGCTGGGCCCCCCCAAAGCTGGTTCATTGCAGTTGCGCCCCCCCCCCCCCCCCCCCCCCCCAAAGAAGAGGGAGAAAAAAAGTCCAGAATTGCCACAGGCCCTGTTTTGTGAATGAAATATCTGGGGGCGGGTCAGTAAGGTAACGCTGAGATGCCTATCAGTCATGTTGAGTCGCGTCTCGTCACCTCTCCGCTGTGTCTGCAGACAGAGGAACGTGTAGCGGCTGCTTCTCCCAAGTTTTCCTCTGCATATCTTAGGACAGAAAGTTTGAATTTCAAGTTGTACTTTTTATTTTTTTGCTGCTCCGGAGCCATGGCGATCATCATTGTGATACTGACTGACAGAAAGCAGCAGAATATGTGAACAAGGCGAAAAAGGAAAACGTGCAGTGTCAGCGGTCACGTCTTCTTCCTTGATTAAAAAAATAAATAAATAAATTAGACTCTGCATTTATTTGGAACCGGTGGTTATTTATCAAATATACACCTGCAGCATTTAACGGGGACCCTGCGGTTAATTAAAATCAATTTGGTAAAATACGCTACATTTACACTCCGCTCTGTAAGCCAGGTTGGGAATGGCGGCAGCCATGCACATCTGCGACTCATTTGCAGCCTGGACGCGGAGTGCTGTGTGTCTCCTCTCTGCTCTCAAGTCAGAGTCTCCAAATACCACAAAAGTCTCCAATAACACCAGTAAAAGTCGCTAGATTTATCGCTAGTCGCTTTTGAAAAAAAAGTCGTCAGAGGAATGATTTGTTTGTGCGTTATAATATTCCAACCACTTGCATTTCGACATGGGGGGAATTTTTGTGATTTTTTTTCAGATTTATTTTTCCTCCCAACCTGTAGCCTACTCGCACCCCCCCGGGAGAGTGTCCGCGCCCCCCCAGGGGGGCGGGCACCACCGGTTGAGAACCACTGGTCTAGGCGGAAGAATGATTGTGTGTGTGAGGTGTGTGTGAGGTGGGGTCAGGTTAGAGAGGATGGTTAGTGGCATGTAAAGACCCTGATACTGTATGAAGCATAATTTAACTAACATCAACCAACTGTGTGGCAGAGTCAACTGCCAATACCTGACATCATTGAAAATCATTTTAACAAACTGTAAATAGGCCAAATATTAACCAAAGTTAAACAGTCCTGTGCTTAGCCGTGCTACACTATGCTGTGTGCTAGACCCACTTTAGTGTTACCTTGAAGAAAAGGTGCTAGGGAAAGTTATGGTTCCAATGTTAAACAGTTCTGTCCTGAGGGAGTAGCTCTGTGCCTACTCACATTTTGTTCCTGTTGCTCTTGAAGTAAGCTGGAGAGCTTTGTGTCACAGCTGATGGTGCTAACTGGGCTTGGCTACTAGCATGACCTTGCATCACAGCCATGGTCGTGGGAAGTGAGAGTGCTGGGGGTGCTGCAAATAATTTATTACAAATATTTTGCACAATTTATAAATTCCTTATGAACATTTTGGGAAATGATTTTGACACACATAGGCTATTAAGTGTATTTTGGAATTTAATTGAATTATGTTTAGGCCTAATCAACACAGGTTCACATAAGTTACATTGTCAACGTCTGGCAGGCTAGTGGTTGCTGAGTAAATAGGTTTCTCGCTCCATATATCCATGGCTGCAGCCAGCGCCACCGCTCCCACCACACGCATCATGCGCTGTGCGTAGGGCACCAAGTGCTGAGGGGGCACCAAAAAAAGCCTAATGAAAAATCATCATAGTCATAATAATTATAATGCCGATATTATTTCAGTATAGAAATATTGGGTACTTTTTAGGCATGTGTATCACAAAACAGGCAGGACGAGAGATATATTTAATTGCTCAAGAAAGTAGCAGTGGTCTGTTAGATTGCGTCTGGCATAGTTTGGCAGCAAGCTGTCAACTTTTTTGGAAATGGCCTTGAGAAGACAGCAGGAGTCAGGAGCAGAGAAAAGAAAAAAAGAAAGAAGAAACTGTGAGATGATGCCCGTGCATCACTTGCAGGTAAGTCCATGTTTAATCATCCTTAAATACAGTAAATGTGCTGCTAATGTGATGGTTAGCCCAGCATACACCTCAAACTAGCTGACATTATTGCCAATGTTAGCTAACTCAAATATGTTTTAACTTGGGTGCAAGCTAAATTGAGATTTTACTGTTAAACATTATCTATGCATTTTACAAGTGACGGACGCCAGCTAGCTGTTGCTTTACTTTAGATACTGAGCAGTAGTTTATGGTTTATTTTGACGTGACGGTGGTCAATACTTTCTCAGTAACAGTTAAGTTAGCAGTCAGTGCACAAGGTAAGCTAACGATTCCTCTTGCTTCAGATTATTTATTACCGCATAGCGTGCGGTTAATAGTGTTTAGCCAGACATTTGCAATGCAAAATAAACCCACGACCATCTTTAGGTTTGTCATTCAGTAGGATTCAGCAGAATGTAGGCTATAGTCTCTCACACAAATTAAGAGAGGTGTCGGATGTGCAGTGGGACAGAAAATGGCTCTTGACAGTGTGAAGTCTGAAGAACTCAGACTTTTAGTGTTACTGCTACAGCTAGCTTAGCTACAGATGAATGTGACAGAAGCTACACAGCTACATGTGACAAGATGAACTGGTGTTTTGATTGCATTTATGTCAGGATGCAAAGGCATGGGCGATATCTGCCAGTGAAATAGAAAAACGTTTTGTAGCAGACAAAATGGTAAATGGTAAAATAATGTTTAAAATTCAGAAATGTAGTCTTGTGTAAGGTGTATAATTTTGCTCTTATTCCAGTGTGTTAGGGGTTAGGGTTATATATATATATATATATATATATATATATATATATATATATACATATATATATATATATATATATATAATGTCATACTATGAATAATATAAAGCAAACATTATTGTTGAATTGTGTGCAATATTGCAACTCGCTTTTATATTAGATTAAATTAGATTTATCAAATAGTTGATTAATAAGTAATAAAGGGGGAAAGCTCCTTGGCTGCATGCTTTCAATTTTAAATGTTTAGAATTTTTTCCGTTATAAGATTCTTTGTTGAATATTTTGTCTGTTTCTATACTGATCCTTTTTCTTGGTATTTCTAAATTAATGCAGGGTCAATGCTGAGATACTTACAATGAGGAGCAGGTGGCCAAGATGAAGATACAGATGATGAGCAACCATCTACAAGCAGTTCAGGCACACATCAACCCCAGCCAGCCAGCAGGTCTGTAGACTCCACAACAGTACCAAGCCCTGATCAACCACCCTCAACCAGCAGTTTAAGGACAGATACACAGCAGAGAACCACCACCTCTGAAAGCACAAGTCCTACCATTGAGAGTCCATCAACAGGTGAAATGTAGAGACCTGTGTGACCTGTTCTGTGTACTGTGTTTACAAAGTTGATTTTCCTTTTTCGTTTTATTGTTGTTACATTGTGATGCTGCTAATGTGTTATTGGTATTGAGTTATATGTTTGGTAATAAAAAGTTAAACTGGCAAAAACAAATGTTTTTTTCTCGGGGGGGGGGGGCATCATAAAGGAATTATGCTTAGGGCACCAAAATGGCTAGCAGCGGTACTGGCAGCAGCAGACTAGTAAATTTACATAATCTAATGACAGAAACGAGGAGGAAATATGGCACAGAAACGCATTTCAGATTTTTTTGGGAAAACCACCACCAGTGAAGAAGAACACTAGTACGGCAACCACGGCAACGGAGAGCAGCCGGAGTGAGGAGACTGTCCGCCTCTGCCTGCGGTTGCACCGACAGGCAGAGGCAATCTAACAGACCACTGGCCCCAGCACCTGCAACCAAACCTAGCGTGATTGGATTATACGAGCCCCTCCAGCCAACATCCAGTTTCAAATTTCCTGCACGACATTGTGGTAATGAAACATTCTCCCATTCTGTGGCACCGGCTTGTTTTGCTAGATGGCAGTGGCTGCATTATGTGGAAGAGACGGATCATATTTTGTGTTTTGTTTGCCTGAAAGCAAACAGAGACAACTTTAAAAAAAACAACTCCTTTGTGAATGCTAGCTTTTCAAATTGGCATAAAGCCACTGAAAAGTCTAACGAGCATTAGAGATCAGAGTTGCACAGAGAGTCAAAACAAAGTTGGCTGCTTTGGATGACGTCCCCATAGATGCTTGCTTATCCACCCCTTATAAGAGACTTTATCTCCACGAACCTAGAGTGCACCTCGACATTTGGACACCTGTAACCAGGGCACCCTGCCTGCAGCTCAAAGTAAGAGCATGGTGCCGCCGCGCACCTTCATATCTATTCATGCAGTTTAACGTCACACTATAGTATTTTTGCAAGGTGGTGGGGATGGAGATGGAGAGTGTTGTTTTGATTGTGTGTCCTGTGCATAATGGATGTGGAGAACTGTTAAATAACGTTTAAATAGTCGGAGATTATTTCCTTGTGGTGTGCGTAAAAAGGTTGGAGATGGAGACAGGAAGTGTTATTTTGCGCGTGTGTTCTTTGCGTAATGAATGTGGAGAGCTGTTCAATAACGTGCTTAAATAGTCAGAGATTATTTCCTTGTGGTATGCGTAAAAGGATTTTGGAGCTAATAGAGTCATGACATAAACATAGATGGTGCAATGACTCAGGTTCATGCCAGCTGACCAAATCCATTGCATTGTTATAGCGTTATTTTGAAGTTTAATTAATAGCGCATATATTCATCTGAGAGCTGATGATGTCTGTCTGTTACAGACCCTGGCTGTGTGCACTGAAGTGTATATGACAAAGTAGCAAATCTCAATCTATTTATTTATTTTTAACATGTATTGTAAATAGGTCTATAGGATCATAGGTTTTTTGTCCAAAAAAAACCCAACAATTTTTTCACAGCACCCCCTGTTCAAAATGACTCTCAGTGGCCCTGATCACAGCTGTGGAGAGTCCTGTCCTATTACTCTAAACACAGTTCAATGTAGTTATGTAATCTAATTGCGTTTGAAAAATCCCTTAAAAAAATCAGTTTAGAGACAGCAATATTCATCTTAGTGTTATTCACTTCTTCATCTTCTAACCCTGGCAAGCTGATTGTGACATGTCACCTACATGGAGATCCTTTCCTACGTTGAGATGGGATTATGGAGGTGTAGTTCTAGATAATATTCTGCTTACTACCAATTGAATTTAATGGCTTACGGCTCCCACAGCATCAAAAGAAGAGAAGAATGAAGTAGTAGAAGGGAAAATGTCTTTCTTGCTTTTAGTGACTGAACAGGCGATACGCTTCATGAGCCCCTCTGATGGGAGAGGACTGAAGTAAGACAAAACAAGTCGTCATGAGGAGCATAACTGAAATTCATCTTATGTAATTCATGACAGAGTGAAAATAAACAAATATTTGTGTGATCTCTTTGCTATTTCACACCTCTCACTTCAAATTGTCTCAGCTGTGCCAATAAAGCTGTCTAGACACTTCAACACCATGAGTGGAATTAGTATCCAGTGCATTGCACACACAACAGATTCAAGTGAATGTAAGTAGTGTCTGCCAGAGCCATGCTGAGGGAACGCTCGGCTGAAGGGACACCTGACATAAGTATGGCTGGATCTGGTGCACCAAACCTCTGTGGCACAGTAATGGAGACAGTGCCCCAGTCTACACGTGGCGTCCAGAGAAGAAGCACTCCGAAATGGAAGCCCTGGCTTTTGGATGCCATTAATTTGCAGTGACAGTTTGGTTTTGGTCAGCCACTGTGCTGCATAAGAGAGGTCAACCTTCAGACTGAGCTTAACTTCTTTTTTATGTGCTTGAAGAAAGTAGAGGAGGGGAGTGTCTCTCTTTACATACATTTGGTTAAACAGCAGCTGGCAGTCAGCTGTAATTATACACCTAAGCCTTTGCATTATTTATGCCACCTTTTAAAATCCATTAAAAGTCATTTGGTCTCCTCTAAAACCAATCATTATCGATTGACTTTACTGTAATTGCTGCTTTAAGCCCTCAAAGATTTTCTGCCAGGTGATTAAGGATGTAGGCATGGCTACAAGAGTGTGCAGCGAATATGCGCTTATCAAAGGACTGTAAAACTCGCAAGACCAAGTAGTATTTCACCTGGTGGTCAGCAGCTGAGGCAGGAGCCTGGAGTCAGTCTCTGATTGGAGTGGACAGCGGTTTAACAACTCAGAACTCTCAGCTGCTCCTCTTCAGCTGATGATATGTACACTAATAGCACAGCTGTGTATTTCCACAGTAGCAGCTACTAAATTTGAATTTTCACACACTGAAAAGAAAAAAAAAATACAGTGCTGATTTCACGCTGTCTTAGTGAACTGAATGAGGCAGCATTTTCTAAGTAGAAACCATCTAACTTGACCTGACCCGTAGGCTCACACTGCTCCTCAAAACCTTCAAAAAGACAACAGCAGCTATGGGCTATCTCTCTCTCTCTCTCACTCTCTCCATTAAAGACCTGCAGAAGTGCTTAAGTGAGTTAGAGCAATCAATACGGACATCATTAGCATGCCCTAGCGAGAGTGGCTGTCTCAACAGTCATTGTTTAACATTTAACGTCATGAGCCACTAGAAATGTTTCTGGGGGGCTTATTAATTCAAAAGCAGAGTGTGTGAGGCCAGCATATCAGTGATCTACAGCTAAATGGGCTCTCAATTGATTTAGTATACGTTTTAACTGTCAAATGATTCAGTCTGAGCAAAGTGTGATGATGTTTTGATGACAGATGTACAGGATGATTATTATTACAGATATGATAACATCAAGCCATTGCTTAGTGACTGTTTGTATAGGAGTAACGAGGTATCAGTATATCAGTAAAGTTTATTTAAATATCACAAATCACAGAGTTGCCTCAAGGGACTTCACAACCTGCACAACATATGCCACCTTTTGTCTTTAGGCCATCAGTTTAAGATAAAGAAAAACTCTGCCATACTTAAATGAGTGGAATATGGAAGGAACCTCAGGATACAGGATACACTTTCTCAATACAGCTTGTCCAGCTTAATAAAATTCTGTGCATGCGAGAAATTCTCTGATGTTTTCTACATGAGCGAGAATTTGAGTGTACGCCTACAGCTTATTACACATACTGAGCCACACCACAATGCATTGTATCTCCTCAGACTGACGGAAGGGAGGAGTGACTGTAGACTGTAGGACTGTAGAATTTTTGTACTCCATTATTAAAGTTAAGTTCTGCTTTAGGTAAACCTTATTAGACAATGTTCACAGCCTGAGACAAATCCTCCTCCTTTCAGCTTTTTTTTATCTTCCTCCTCAGCTCAGCATTCTGTTCTTCTGCTTCTCAGTAAAGATTGCTCAACTATGAAATCAAAGCTGCATTGTTTGATCCACTGTGACATCACAGTTGGTTGTGATGGTGGCACTGTGACATCACAGTTTATTATGTTTGTTTCACAGTGACATAAAAGCTACACTATTTGATCCACTGTGACATCACAGTTGGTTAAGATTGTTCCACTGTGACATCAGAGTCTATTATGATTGTTACACTGTGACATAAAAGCTGCACTGTCTGATCCACTGTGACATCACAGTTGGTTATGATGGTTCCACTGTGACAGCATAGTTGGTTATGATTGGTCTACTGTGACATAAAAGCAGTACCTGCAGTCTATGCTAAAGGTGAAGTAAAAGCTGCTAGCTTTGTTAATCTTAGTACTGTTGTACTGCAACCAGGTAAGTGTTAGTGCGAGATCTAGAGAAGCACATTTTGAAAATGGTAACACGCAGATAGTGGAAGAAAGGAGAACACTGGCTGTAACTGTCAGCCAATGGTAGGCTGGTGCCCCCGTTCTACATACATTACAGTGAGTCAGACTAAAGAAAATCAAACTGTGAAAGGAAAAAATGTTGTTTTTGGTCCTTTGCAGTTAAAATCAAATAAACATAATAACTTGCCGCAAAGTTAGTGACGCTAAGAGGTATTTGGTGACTTATAACAAAAGAACTATGCCAAATGTTGAATCCATCTAGTTCTTTAGACATAAACCAAAAATGTCAACCTCACATCGGTGCTGAATGAAAAATCAAGTTTAGCAATGTAAATATGATGAGTTGGGAACCATCCAGCAGTTAAAGTGAAACTCTCGCCAAAATGCAACTTAGGCTTCTTTTCTGAATGTATATGAGTCAAACCTTGTAAACGTGTAAAAGCATAATTACGGCGAAAGAGGCACTTTTAAGATTTACAGTATTTTCATTTTCGGGTCAAGATCATTTTAAAAGGGAGTGCTTGGGGCAAATTAGCAATAGCATCAAAGTCGCTATTTTTAAAACACTAAGAAGGCTCGACACAACATGAAACTTTGCTCGTAGTATCACCAGGGTCTCACATGAACAAGAACATTGAGAACATTGTTTGTGTACACAGAGTTTGCTCAAAAGAAAGTTTTTGAACAACTGTCTCAGGTCTTCTTTTCCTGTATTTTGAAGGATTTTAAAAGTTTAGTAACCTTTTACTATGTGTAACAGATGTTGTTGGAAATCTGGGGCTAAATGTCTAAAACTCTGTATATTCAAGTTTTGCAATTATGCGTACACACAAAACAGGAAACATGCATGCAAAGTCTTTTCGTCAGATGTATAAAACCCCATGTTTATCTGTTACCACGTGTCTTTTCCTCATATATCTCAATCATCCTGAAATTTTAAGCACAAGCACAAGCTGTCTGACCATCGAAACACTTCCCTATAAATGATTCTAAACACACCCCAAATGATCTGGTTTGCATATAAAGGACAAGCATTCAGTTTAGTGTTGAGGTGAAATGGAGAACAAGAAGTGTAATTTTTTTTGGAACGTGAACTTGAAGTAATGATTGATCAACCTGACAGACGAAAAAGAGTTCTATTTGGAGGCTTCAGTTCTGGCTTTAGCAACAGAATTGATAAAGTGAAAAGGCAGAACATGACAGAAGCAGTTAGCGCCTCAGGTTCTGAGCCTCAGACTTTGGAGAAGTTAATAAAAAAGTGGTCTGATTTTAAGCAAGAAGCCAAGAGATGCATCTATGCACACAGTGAGAGTGTGCAAGCTACTGTAGGAGGAGAGGGGATCCCCGCAGTCGCTCTGCTCAATGAGTGTTCATCATCATGGGCCAGAACATCAGTACAGTCTTGGCAGTATCCTCTCACCCCTAACCCTAACCCTAACCCTTACCCTAACTCCAAAGCAGCTAATGTATCATGTTGCTACAACCCTTACATAGTGCTGGTTTCTCCAAAAGGATTCTTACTCCTCAATATCAGGAAAATAATTTGTATGTATATTAGGTTCATGTTTATTTGTTCATTTACATAAAGATCATTGTCACTATAATTATCATAATGCAGACTGACAAACATCTACAGAATACAGTAAAAACAAAGGCAACGACTACTGCATCAGTCTACATCAACTTTTATTTCAACATTTAGGCCTTGTCTTGTATGTCATTTCCTCTGGTGTAAATGACCTTAGATAGGGGTGGGATCCGAGAACCGGTTCCGACTCAGAACCGGTTCCATCGGAATTGTACGCCTCCGCCGTTATCGATTCTTCTAAACGATTCTCTCATTTCCCTGCCTGCACGAGGAAATTTTGCGTCGCAGTACATTTGCGTCACACTCTCTGCGACGACTCAGATCGTCAACCGCAAGGCAACATCATGGAGAGGAGGAAGCGATCTAAAGCCTGGCTGCACTTCACCAAACAAGATGTGTACTCAATGCAATGCTACCAGTGCAATAAACCCAGATGCGAGAGGACGCTGGCGTAAATATCGCCGTTTCTCAATTCGTAGCAAAACTGCTTTTTCTGTTGGCAAAAGAAAGCCAAGTTGTCCCTACAAGCTCTGGGGCTGTGCTACTAACTTTGAAGGCTGCACACCTGAACAATTGGCTCCATGGACTCACCTTTCTCTGCTGATCACACTTTGTTAAGTGTCCTTGGGTACCCTGAAAGGCGCTGTATAAATTAAATGTATCATTATTATTATTATTATTATTATTATTATTAATGCTGTAATATTGTGTAAGGGTGCGAATACCAGCAACATGCTAAAACATTTGTCTACCCAGCATGGAATTAAGTACCGAGAATGTCATGTGTTCGACCACCTGTGTACGAGTGCTCCACTGGGACCTCTATTGACGACGGTAACGTTGACATTAAAGGGACTTAGGGAAGGATTTATGAAAAAATGAACATTCATTATAAGTATTGTAATGCTAATAGGTGATGAAGCGTTCCAAACCAAAAAGAATGAGCCCACCCACATTTCTCTCCGTTGCCTTATACAGGCTGTGTGCTGCATAATGTACTGCAATTCGGGGCCTGAATTTCCCGCGCAGTCCTGCGGACGTGACGTCAAATGACGCTGAATGCACGTCCTCGACGGCTTGGAAACCGAAAGAAGACAAACGCGGCGGATCTGAAATACTGTTTGTGTAGTTATGGACTCTACCACGGCTAGAAAACGAGCCACCACCACACAAAGTCCTCTAAAAAGTAGTACCAAGAAGAAAACTAAGGGTTTATCAGCAGCAAGTCGTGAGTCTAAACAAAGTTATGACCAAAGCCGGGCTGGCACGCGAATATACATTGGATATGCGTTCAATTCATGGAGGCAGCTTCAGCTTGAACTGGGACTCAAAACGGATGCTGACATGGCTAATTTCCTAGTAACAAGGTAAGAAAACATTACAGGTTATGTTTATAGCTTGATTTGAAAATGTTATGAGATCACCAAGGACTCGGAGTGAGCTAAAGTGCACAGTCAGTGCGTCGGTTTCTAACGTAGCATTAGCGGTTAACATGTAACTTAGTCCACTGCTTGTAACACTGAGAAGTTACAGACTGCGCATTTTCCACGGTCCTTCAGTCTGAAACCGAATAGTTGGCAATATGCCCTTTTATATATGGGACCGAAAGCCCAACTTTTATCCGGGAGATGACGTTAGTAGCTGGCCGTAGCAACAGGCTAATTTGTTTGGGTTTGTGTAGTCATATTAGCCGCTAGCTACACACAGCGAGCCGTCTTCCCGGCTGCTTTCTGAGTTTCCAGACATTATACATTACGTTGTAAGTAAAGCAGAAGAAATTGTTTGGAAAAGTGAAACACAGTATTACCGACTGAGACATGTATTTTGATATTATTATTATTATTAATATTACTATTATTATTATTATTATTATTATTATTATTATTATTATTATTATTAATATTATTATTATTGCTACAAATCACCCAACTCTTTTAATACTGACCTACACATATCAGTTTGGGGACCCAGTGCACAGTTGATGTTGCCTTAGGAAATTGTTGATGGGAATGAAAATAAACTAATGCCTTTACATATTGTATTTCCTTATAGAAGATATTTGCTACTGTGTATTACTGCATTGTCACATAGTGAGTGCACAAGGAATTGAAATACTTTTATATGTGTGCGAATTTGAAATGAAAACATGTTTATTTGATTTTATGGATTAAAGTTAGTCTTGTGTTTTCTTTCTTTTCTAGTTTTGCGTTCATGGGCATAAGCTGTGGAAGTGGAACAGCCAGCCTGTCCTGAAGTATTCCATGCAAGGAGGGGACTTCATGGTCGCCACAAACACACTCCTCTCTGGCAATAACTTTTCAAAGATTGCCCTCTTCTTCCGGTACATGAATATCGGTGTAATGTCTACAAAAACATTCTCACTAATGCAGAACCATTATTTCACTGACTCTGTAAAAGAGTTTTGGGAGAAGAACAGAGCTGCCATCATTGACCGTTTGCGTGCAAAGGACAGTGTTGTTGCCCTAGGTAAGTATGAAACTGTATTGTGCAAAACAGTAGCAGACGTTATGTATCTTACAAAGCTATCTCACTCTCCCTGAGAAACGATTGTTTCCCAGGTATTGTAAGCTATTACTCTATTCAACATATGTCTGGATGACATAAGTGTACATCTAAAGTAACAAAATAAATGCTTATACACTTCCCGAATATGCAATGGCCCTAGTTTCATCTGCAAAGGTCATAATATATTTGCTATTTGCTTTTATCTATTTCAGCTGATGGAAGGATGGACTCCCCAGGTAAGTCTTCTATGTATCAAATCTCTGATCTGTGTAAATACCTTTGCTGCAATCAAAAAAGTTTTTCATATTTTAATAAAACATTTATATCTACAGGCCACACCGCCCAGTACTGCACTTACACAACAATGGAAAATGACTCCAAGGATATCATCAGTGTTGTCACTGTGGACAAGAGACAAACGAACTGCAACAGTGTGATCATGGAGAAGCATGCCTTCATCCAGACATTTGACAGCCTTTTGGAGGACCTCAACATCACAGAGATTTTCACATACGCACACATGCAGATTGCAGCACTGATGGGTGAGTATATTTATTACAAAAATTAGACACTTGCATGACTGGTTATGGAGACTGTCACTTCTCATCTCTGAATAACAATTGCCAAAGTTATAACAATGTAATAATTTAATATTGTGAACAAGCCTTACTATGTCTTTGTTTATTTCAGACCCTAAGAACGGGAGATACAAAGACAAAGGTGTACTACATTCATTGGACATATGGCATGCTGCAAAAAATTTGACCAAGAAACTTCATGCAGTAAATATACTATCAGTGGATGTTACTGTCTTTACTTTTTGTGAATAACAATGAAAACAGATTTTTTTTCCTGTCATTTTACCTTTTTTTGCTTTACAGGCTGGGATTGTGAAGGGTCATTCCATCTTACTTGTGTGGCTGAGGGACATCGTCAACCAATTTTGGTATATTTGCCAGAAAGCCGAAAATCGTGATATGTTCAATGTAAGTAGTGTTATTTCATAAGACAATACAGTACATCAGGGACTGGTTTTCTCTCTCTCTGTTGACATAATTTGTACAACACAACAATTCATGTTGAAATAAGTAGTTTACTGCTCAGATAATTGCTACCCTACTTGCGTCTGGTGGTTGAAGAGCATTTCTGTCACATGACAAATGTTTTTCTTCTCAAACCTTTATTTTGTTGTAGGATATGTGGGTGGGAGTACTTTATCATGTCACAGGCAAGCATGAATGGACCCGTGGCAAATGTGACCATGGACCACTTGACGAGGCGACCCGTGGAAAAGAGCTCATGGTGCCAGGCTCTGCACCACATGAGGCTCTTCAACGAGTCATGTTCAACAGATGCTGGTTGAAGGATGTCACAAAGTATCTCACCTTTCGGTAAATGAATAACATTGTCTTGTCTGTAAGAATGTATTTTCCATTCTATACATTAGCAGAACATCTATAGTATAGATATAAAACCTGACACATTACAAGGTAACACTGCAGGGAATCATAAAAATATTCTTCAAAAGTTTTATCTTTGCTTTACATTACAGGTCAACTTCAGAACTTGAGAGTTTCCAGAATTGCCTTCTCATGTATGCTGGAAAAAGGTAATTTGATTTTTATTTGATTAATTCACTTTTTTTTGGTTATAATTACAAAGAAAATTTGAAATTATTGAGTTATCCTGGTCCCATACAAATGAAGAGATGTTTCAAGCAAGCCCTATGCCCAAGAGAATGGAGTCCTTGCAGATTTTATTTGGTTAATTTCTTTAAACCTCTATTGTCCCCCCCGCACACCCAGGTTTGCCTTCTCTCCTCCTGTCTATGAAGCAAGGTGCCTTCTTGCCGCATTAGACTACAACCACCACAACCACCGACCAGATTACATCGGCCGGAATAATGAGAAATCGTAAGTCTCACATTTTATTGATTACCTGTGCAATCTAGAAGCTAACTGAAAGGTACGGCACAGAGGGGGGCATGCAGTAAATCTTTCAACTGTTGTCTTTTAGATACAAGCCTCTACAGCAAGAAGTCGCGCAATTACCGTGTCCAAACGGTAAAGGTTGCTAAAGACTACAGCTACATCCCTGAGCTGCAGCGTGGTATCCTCAGAAAGCGTATGGATGGAGGGGCGCTCCCAAGAAAAGCCAAACGCTACCCGGGTGACCCAAGGACTCTTGGAAATCTTGCAGGAGTTGTGCCCCCCCCAACGGCAGAACTGGTCCAGACACAGATTCGCAGAGGACAGGTATGTCACCCACCTACATCCCACATTTATGTCTGATCAATTTCAAATAATGTTTGTTATTGTTTTGCAGGTCAAGTGAAAACATACCTCTTTGAAGTAAAAACATTTTTAGAAGTCATTCTCACAAGTCATTCTCTGTAAATGCCAGCTATACTGTACTAACGTCCAATACTGCAGAAAAGTTTAGATCTTCTGCTTACTATTATAATACACTGCTAATTCATTTGAAATACTGACACTTCTATGTAATGCTCAAACAATCAGCATCAAGCCATTAGTTATATCTGTTCTGCCAGGGTAGAGTTGAAAATAATAATTACCAGATTTGATTATGGAGCATTGCTATGTTTTCTAATGCCACTTTTCTCTTCTCTCCGTAAAGGCCTCAGCTACATGATCCAGACGTGAGCAAGAAAAGAGAGAAGACAAGACCGTCTTGTCTACCACGCATTTATTTTATCATAAACATGTAAAAAAATAAAAATACGACTATTTACATAATGTAAAATTGAAAAACACTGTAAACCTTGAAAATAAATATAAAAATATACAATGTACATAAATAGTTTTTATTTTTGCATCAAAGTGGCTAAAAAATGTTATTTTGTGAGGTATTGTGGTCACTGGTACACAAAACAGGAGAAAATATCAATCAGGCAACCTAAATGGAGCTTCTTTGTAGCCTGTGTAGTTTGCAATGGGGTCAGGGAATTTTAACCGGATACAAAGAACACAGCAGCTCGGTATCGGCCTTCGGTTCCCTCTTCCCAGACGCCCATTCTGCCAGATCGTAAATTGCCGGTAGGCAGCAAACCGAAACTCTCGGTTATCGCTGCCCACATCTTGGCTGTCCTCCAGAGCAAAGATGTCGTTCCACGTCATCCTAACCAGACGCAGTGTACCCTCATCCAGGCAGTACATCTGCAGGTGGGCACTCCTGCTCAGACACTGTTCCGGAGCCTGCCGACAGCACAAGTTCTCCATTTGGGTTGGCATGCGTCGGCAGTTCAGGCAGGTGCACCATGCAGGCTGCCCTCTGTCTGGAACATGTGGTCCTGGTGTCTGTTGCCGGAACTCCAGGATGTCCAGCATCACCCCTGGTAGATGGGTCACCACTGACTGGAGAACGACATCTTTCTCCTCCTGGCTCAGATGTTGTAAAGCCGTCTAGAAAGTGATCAAGAAAATATGTTTACATGTCTAGATTCATATTTCAAGTCTGTATGTTCTTTCAGGCATTCATATAAAGAAGATTTTTTTTGACCAAATTGCTATAACCAACCTGCATCTCAGCTATACTGGCAGCTCTAAACTGTGCCAGCCGGACTCTGTCTTTAGTAATCCTCAAAGTGATGTTTTGATTTTATTTGATGTTATTTTCATTCTGATTCAACTTGGTATAATACCAGTTATGACATTGACATTTCTGTTTTCCTTATATTTACTCTGTTCTGGCGCAGTGTTATTCATACCATTTATATTGTCTTATAATGGGAATGGTTTCATACATTATCTCAGTGGCACTGGCACAAGACATTGAATCATACTACTGCTGTTACAAGATAATGACTGCACACTTATGTGAGCGTGTTAGCAGGCTTTATCCAATGTTATAAATATTAGCTATGTTGGTAAGTACCACAGTCAGAAATTAGCTGCAGCCACAAGCCAAATGCTCGTCAAACACCATACCGTTGGTGGCAGTACCATTAGCTTCAGTCACAAAATAATGGCTATCGCTAGCTCGGTATTCACCGTGGCTGGTGAAATTTATATTTTAGTAACCATTTGGCCAGTGTAAAGTAAACGTACTTTACATTATAACTATCATTTTGCTGAATTGATGCGCTAATGCTGTCAAAGAAATATACTAAAGTTGCACTAAAATAAACACTTAGTTTACTTACCTCGTCGCTTGACATGATGCTGTTCGCAGATGTACGCTCCCAACGAAGTTCCGGGGAGGCATGTGTGGAGGTCTTGCAGTGAACAGCGAGTAAATAAATAACGTGTCACAGCATCAGCTGCACTGCTGTGAAGAGTTTATGCGCGCTCCCGCGCCGGCTTGGCTGATGGCTGCAGTTACCCTAACGGCCGTCATGTCGCTATTGAGTCTTATTTCTAGATCCTGCCCTGTGTCCCTTTAAATATCCTGCATTAGCACACTGTCGCCTTGCAACTGCAAGCAGCATGCACAGTTTTTTGTTGTATGTTTGAGTTGAATATGTTCATGTTCTTGAGCAGACATAATTTTGGGAACAAATAAAATGGAAGACTCTAGGCAGAATCGACAAAATGGTAAATGGTTTGCATTTTTTTAGCGCTTTTCCAGTCTAACGACAGCTCAAAGCGCTTTACAACACATGCCACATTCACCCACACATTCATAGGCTGCCATGCAAGGCACCAACTGCTCATCAGGAGCAATTTGGGGTTCAGTATCTTGCTCAAGGACACTTCAACATGCAGCTAGGGGGAGCCGGGGTTCGAACTGGTGACCTTCCGATCACTAGACGACCCGCTCTACCCACTGAGCCACAGCTGCCCCATCAATGGCATTGATATTAATAAAAACTTATCAATTCCCACCCCTACCTGTATCTGCCGTCTGTTTGGCTTGCAAGTCGTGTCCACCAGTGTTGCCAGGTGTACGATAATTATCGTATTTGTACGATAATTTTGCTCTCTGTACGATGTACGATCAATAATCCCAAAAAAGGCCAAATATACGATAATTTGACCATTCCGTGAATGTGTGGTTGTAATCAGTTGTAATTAGCCTGTCGCAACTGTCTGTCAGAGTTTTTTGTGAACCCTGAAGGCATCTGTTTCCATGTGACAAGTTTCCAGCCAATCGTGCTTTTCTAAATGTGAGCTACGAGTGACGTGCGTGCGTTTGCCTCAGAACAACGGTCATGATTTGCTGAATAGTCCGCTGCACCCGCCCCAAGAGTGAGGAAAAGAAAAGAAGAAGAAGAAGCAGAGCCGGTCTGGGGGAGGAGGAGGAGGAGAGGTTAAGAATACGGCGGGGCAGAGTTGAAGTAAGCAGCATCGCCTACAAACTTATATAAAAGAGTGGTTGAGACCATAGACATATATACATAGACGCCTCATTGAGCGAGAATTTACATGTCAGGATGTGGTTATCAGTGTTGGGTGTAACGCGTTACAAAGTAACGTGTACTGTAATCACATTACTTTTTTCAGTAACGAGTAGTGTAAGGCATTACTCTTCTGAATGTAGTAATCACATTACAGTTCGCCAAGCTCGTTACTTACGTTACATTGCTAGGTTAATCAATTTTAACAGCATGGTCGCACGTATCACACACGGCGGGCTGGGGGGGCGGCCGCCAAATTGACGACTTTCTCGCTAGATTTGGCGACTTTTCAGGCCCTCTTAGCGACTTCATTTCTAAAAAGCTACGAGCGACAACTCTGGCGACTTATTCAGATCATCGGGGGAAAGGCGAGAAATATATTATATTGTAATTTACATGCTGCTCATAGTAATCGCAGACCACGGCTCCTCTGCAGCAGTGCTGGACTCTCTCCCCTCCCGCGCGGCTGCACAGGCAACAGGCCGGTGTGTGTATGGGGGCGCTGGCTGGGGCAGCAGGAGGGTTACAGATACAAACATTACTTTGAATTTGTTGAACGTAAGGAAAATAACTTGACTGTAAGGTGCACTTTGCCCGTGTTGGAAACCTCTCCTCACCGCTGCTAACACTACCTCAAACTTAATGAAGCACCTACAGAGACAGCACGCACACACAAATCTTGTTGCTAAGGAACCGTGGACTATATAACATGAATGAGACGCCAAGACAGAATGTAACGAGTAATGTAACGAGTAATGTCACTAATTACTTTCTCCAGGCAGTAATCATGTAATGTAAGGCATTACTATTTTTGAGAGTAATGTGTAATGTGTAATATATTACTTTTTTGAGTAACGAGCCCCAACACTGGTGGTTATTATAGACACAGATTAAATATTTAACTGTCATGTATCATCACAGTAGCGTACATACATTAGCAGCTGTAAACACTCATAAAAACATTATAAAATGATTTGGTGCGGACCTGTATACTGAACATATGAGGAGCAGTTCACGTTTATAATCATCAGAGAATGTTACAGACGTTGTTTTTGGTTCCTCGCTGTTTCCTGAGTATATCCGTATGTGTGTGAATGTGTAAATGAGAGACAAATAAAGAGTGCCTGTTAGACGCGAGGAGCCTGAGATAAACATGCGGGGATGAGTTATCAGCAAACGAGCATGCCATGAGAGAGTGTCCCGCAAAATGATCAGGGCGATGGAGAAACAAATGTACGCCACCGTGAGTGACAGCAGAGATGAGGAGTTTGCAGCGAGTGCTGCTTTTCAGTCGGCCGTGTTTTTAACAAACCGCCAGCCCTGCTTCTTCTTCTTCTGATTCCCTTTCTTATTCTTCTGCCACCCTCTGTATCAAGACTACGGGTGTCGCCGACGGCCGTTAATCATACAATGCGCGTTTTTTTGTTTTTTTTATACTGAGCGTTAATCGCGCGTTAAAAAACGGTGTTAAGAGGACGTTGCGTTAACGCGTTATTAACGTGTTAACTTTGACAGCCCTAATATATATATATATATATAATATATAAAACCATAATGTTTTAAGACAGTACACCAAAACTAAACAGCTAAAAACCAGTGTAACATTAAAATAGGGGGAGTGTGCTCCCTTTCTGGTCTTAGTCAGCATTTGTGCAGCAGAAGGTTGAATTCATTGCAGCTGGTTTATTGTATTCTCTGGGAGACCAGAAAGGAGAGCATTTAACAGTAATGCTACAGTATTAAGCGAGCATAAGTCTCTCAGTGTTGCTCAGAGAGAGAAAAAGCCTCACTTTGGAGATGTTCTTTGCATAATAAAATGCTGTTTTTGTGACGCCCCATGTATGAGTCTTTTAGGCAATGACTCTTGGTTCTTGGCTTGGGTTCAATCCTAGTACATTTAGTTCTTCTCTCTGTCAGCCAAATATACTTCTGTTTTGTCTTAGTTAAGCTGTGAAATGTTCTGAAATCCAGGCTTTTGTATCCAAACACATTTAACAAGTGAGTTAATCGAAACAGTTCAAGATGTGATCAAATGGTTAAATCATTAACTAGTGGGTATTTTATCAACCAAGACATAAAAAATATGTCATCAAAAACAAGCCACACGGAGCATTCATGACATCAACACTTGTAAAAACCTGGCTATTATGAAAATACTGAATAGTTTCACCTCTTAAGACCTAACAACGAATACGTTGCTAAGCATAGCAGTAGTCGCATGTGACCCCTCACAGACCTCACACGTATCACCTCAGAGTCATTCCAATCTCGTGCTGCTTCTACTAGCAAACTTTCCACATCAACCTTCACCTTCGATTTCCCTTCACATTAGTGCTTTAGTTTAAACTGCTACACTCTACAACTGTGAATCAAACTGCGCTTTGTTGCAGGCCATAAACATATCAGATGAGGTGTAACTGGGCACAGGCTCATAGATGACAGCATATGCAGCAGCCACCTGAACAGAGTACAGGCCAGGCCTGGGCAGGGGCCGCTCCAGTGGGGTGTCTCTACCTCAGACTCCCATGGTACCAGCAGATGGCTGAAGGGCTGACCAAGTATGGCGATTCAATCTGCTGCTATTATCCAAGGTGGGCCAACTTCCTCCTGCAAGCAGGTCATCTCTGTCATCATGCACTCCCTCTCCAAAACAAATTTCTCCTGTGAGTATCAGCTGTGATGTTGTATAGCTCTGCTCTGCTGTTGGAGATGATGAATCTGAAATGCTGAAAGGGAATACAATGATGATTAAGTCATACATGCAAAGGGGCTGCATGTGTATCCAGTTGTGTGTGGTTACTAGTGAAGCTGTATAACTGTGTGTGTGTGTGTGTGTGTGTGGCAAAGGTGTTGATTAAATTGGACAAAAACAACAGAAAAAACGTTTAATTACACTCAACAGGCCAAACATTGGGTTTCCTGGCGTTGCTGGCACAGAAATATAAATCAATCTTTGGGTATACAACTACCTACAAACTCTCTCCTGTCCGGCAAGGCCTAAAAAGACAGCACTGTGGAAGTTAGCCTTCCATTTAATTTTTAAAAATCTGATAAAGATTCCCATGGAAGGAGTCACAGATGGAACACAGGCAAGCGCAATTCAACCGGACGTCGTCAGCAGCACGTTTGTCTCAGTAATATTTTGGAATGAGGGCCAGCCACATTTCAGGGTTTAATCTTCCATGCTGCAGTTTCTATTAGAAGCCAGACAAATGATGGTAGGCACGTAAAAGGAAAGGTCAGCTGATTCTCTGCCTCATTGATTGTCTGATTTTCTACCTAAGTTGCCCGTGTGTTCCTTCATCGGATTTTACGATCTGAAGTAGTGTTTGCCACCTGGCAGCAGCCAACACTGACAGCTGCTGATGCTGAAGGTCATCTGCAGGTACAAACGCAAGACAGAAAGGTACACAAAACAGAAACACATACATACATAAGTACACCGAGACAGAAAACTTGCAGTGAACTAACGCACAGCACTACATTTTCTGCTGCTCCCTGTGATGGGAATTGTGTGCTTCATGAAGAGAGATGTGAATTGAAGTCTTATACAGGAATGTTCAATGTAACTGTTTAACGTGACCTGTAACCTGTGATCTGTGACCTCAGTTTAGGTTATTTTATGACCCATGTAAGGTATTCTCTGGGAACTTTTTCCTTAAGTGCAGGAGGAAATAAATTAGTAATTATCAGAGTGATAACACCCACGGAGACAGATAAATACCATGCTTTTCTCCTAAGACATTGAGTCTTCACACCTGCGTGTTGCTCAGTGAATGCTCCTCTTGTACAAGATTAAAACCTTGTTTGAACTTTGAGCTGTCTCAGATCTCCTTCCTCCAGTTCTAAATTATCGCAGAATTATTTTAACACTCCCCTCTCTACTTGGTACAGTCATTCCTACTCAGTCAGCTCAGGCTCCTGCACAGTCCAGGCACAAGTCCACCATGTTCAGCTCTGTCTGTTCTCTTCCTGCAGGAAGAAATAAAAGGTTGTTACTTCACACTTAAGCATTCAGTGTGTTGGAAGCTCAGTGCAGTTTCAGAATATCTTTAGCATGGATGTCGGCCCACTTTTTTTATTCCAGTGCATTTGCAATTAGCATGACTGTATAGTGTTGTAAATATATTAAATACAAATACTGAATGTTTATTTGTATTTTGTGCATAAAAGAGTTTTCATTCAAGGATTGAAAATGTATTAATTATTAGCATAAAATGAAATTACCATTGGGGCAGGCTAATAGAAGTATTAATGTACAATCCAATGTTTGGTAAAGATAGACTGTGCTGCCCTTACGGAGCATGCAATGTTTCTAACCTGGTGGTGGCAGTAGTTTTAACCCAGTGGGTATTTTGTGTTTCAACTTCAAGCAGCAACAGTTAACAGCTCTTGTTCCTTTCACACACATATATGTCTGTAAGTATTTATACTCATGAGCGCAGTTGTTAGTTCAAGAAGATTAACATTGGAAGTAAATGTACAGTTTATGTTTACATTTTATTGTTGCGATTGCGATGCTAATTTCAGTTAGCGTGTAAATGGCGCTAGTTTACATGTGGTCATAGCAGTTATGCTAGCTATTTTTGGTAATGTCTTAGCATTATCCTACACTGTATATTTAATTTAATATGCTTTGTAATTTTAAATACCATATTTTTCAGACTATAAGGCGCACTTAAAATCCTTTAATTTTCTCAAATTTTCTTCTCTCAATCTTTTCTCGACAGTGCGCCTTATAATCCGGTGCGCCTTATGTATTAATAATGGTTTTGCTTACTGACCTCGAACCAATTTTATGTGGTACATGGCGCTCAAAAATCCATCCACTTGATGGATTATTGGAGCATTACGGCTACCGTAGTCAGGAGCCTCGCGGAGTAATACGCACTGTGCTTCAACATACCGGTAATATTATGTTGTGTGTATAACGACCCCAAAATGGCACCTGTTAAGAGACATGCTTACGAAGTGAAAACACATTCACCAAGACAGGGAGGCAACGCCGGGCGAGTTACGCCACTATCTGCCAATGGATCGTGGATGCCTGGGCTAAGGTATCAGTCTCAAGTGTCATCCGAGCTTTCACGAAGGCCGGAATCATCACTGAACAGCGAAGTAACAGCAAAGAGACTGACTCGGATAATGAGGAGAGGGACCGGGCATGCTTGATGCCGAAGTCGCCCAACTGTTAAACTCAGACACTGAAGATGACGATTTTGATAGATTTGTGGATGAGGAATGAACTGAGAAAGTGAGTGTATTGTTCTGTATGTTATGTGTTACAACTAGGGCTGTCAAAGTTAACGCGTTAATAACGCGTTAACGCAACGTCCTCTTAACGCCGTTAATTTTTTTAACGCGCGATTAACGCTCAGTATATTAAAAAAAAGCGCATTGTATGATTTACGGCCGTCGGCGGCACCCGTAGTCTTGATACAGAGGGTAGCAGAAGAATAAGAAAGGGAATCAGAAGAAGAAGAAGAAGCAGGGCTGGCGGTTCGTTAAAAACACGGCAGACTGAAAAGCAGCTCTCGCTGCAAACTCCTCATCTCTGCTGTCACTCACGGTGGCGGACATTTGTTTCGCCATCGCCCTGATCATTTTGCGGGACACTCTCTCGTGGCATGCCCGTTTGCTGATAACTCATCCCCGCATGTTTATCTCAGGCTCCTCGCTAGCCTTCTTCCTCCCTCCAGCAGGCAGCCTGCCGCTGCTGCTGTCCTCCTCGGACAGATGCTGAAGCTCCGTTTCTCTCACTCTCTTGGGGTCAACAGAGAAACGTCTAGCGGCTGCTTCTCCCGAGTTTTCCTCTGAATATATCACGACAGAAGGATTGAATTTCAAGTCGTACTTTTTATTGTTTTGCTGCACCGGAGCCATGGCGATCATCAGTGTGATACTGACTGACAGAAAGCAGCACACTGCGTGAAAAAGGCGAAGAAGAAAAACGTGCGGTGTCAGTGGACACCACTTGCAAGCCAAACAGACGGCAGATACAGAGAGCCCGTCGCCCCCCCTCGCCAAAAGCAGACAACCCTGGATTTATTTTCCTGCGTGATTTGAAGTGTTGAATAAACATTTTCATAATGCAAGCATATTTGACCTTTCTTATGTTGTTAAAAGTATTAAGAACATGAAAAAAATACACTAGGGTACATTTAGAACAGAAAAGAATGTGCCAAAAAAAATTGCGATTAATCGCGAGTTAACTATGGACAAAATGCGATTAATCGCGATTAAAAAAATTGATTGTTTGACAGCCCTAGTTACAACTGAACAATGTTGAGAGTTATGAACGTTATCAACGAGTTATGAATGAGTTGAATAAAGTTCGACTTATCTGACTATTTTGTTTGGCTTAATGCGCCTTATAATCCGGTGCGCTTTATGTATGAAAAATAGAGAAAATAGACCCGATCATTGATAGTGCGCCTTATAATCCGGTGCGCCTTATGGTCCGAAAAATACGGTATGTGTTTTCTCTCCCACAAGACATTCGCACTTCTGACACTGTCTCCACTTTTAAATCTCGCCTGAAAACACACTTATTCTGCATGGCTTACTCTGTATCAACCTAATCATATAATCACACTCCTGCCTATTCTCTATTCCACTCTATTGCACTGTTCTCACCCTGGAAGCTCAAACCCTGCCTAGCCCGACGTGGTTGACTTCCTGTATGGTGAGGACAGCAGAGTCTGAATTCTGTGCCGAGCTGGCACCATGTAATCGCATCTTCTTATTTATTTATTTTCATTTGCACTAAATTGTCCCCTGTTTTTTGTTGTACTGTTGTTGTTATGTGCGGTGTCCTTGAGTGCTTTTAAAGGTACCGTCAAATAAAATGTATTATTATTATTATTATTATTATTATCGCTGAGAGCTAACAAAGCCCACTTAGCAAAGTTGCGACTCTTCTCTGTTTTGGTACCTCAGTGGTGGAAGTAACTCCCAACCAATGCCAGGACAGCAGAATCATTCTCCATCTTTTGCAAAAAAAAACTCAAGACTCATTTATTTGGACTTTACAGTATGTTTGATAAACAACAGTTACGATTCTCAGATGAGGGCTGGACAATAGTTTCTATATTTCTTTCAACTCTATCGACGGAGAAATATTGTGGTTTCTCTCTTGTGACAAATGTACTTTGTAAGTCGCTTTGGACAAAAGCATCTGCCAAATGCCCTAAATGTAAATGTATAGTAACTAAAGCTGTCAGACAAATGTTGTGGAGTAAAAGCAACATTTTGGCCTCTGAGATGTAGTGGAATATAAAGTTTCACAGAATGGAAACACTCAGGTAAGTACAAGTAACTCAGATTTGACTTAAGTACAGTACTTGGATAAAATTAGAAATTAACATTCCATCACTGACTAACAGGCACACTGTGACAGAAAACAACTATAATACAGAAACAGTAAAGAGCAGACAGACCTGTCCCATCTAAACAGTCAATCTTTTTAGCCTCCATTTTTCCATCTCACTTCCTCTCCATCCTCTCCAATCCATAGTGTCACAACCCGGCTCTAGGCAGGACAATCACGATGAGACGTACGGGTAGAATAAGAAATGAATAGATTTATTCACCAAAGGAATATCTCAACAAAACATAATCAACCAAAAGAACACAAAGGAAACACGAGGAGCTGCGGTGGAGCTGCGGCTGGGCTGCGCCCACCTCTCCCGCTGGAATGGAGTGAAGCAAAAAAGGGGGGAAGAGGGAGGACAGCCTACACCTGGGGACACCTGGGCCAGGCCCACACAGGTGACAAAGCACCACCCATCAGCGACCTGCAGACAGACGCACAGAGACAAAGGAAAAAGGACAAACACAAACACAGACATCCAACAGGCACTACCGGCAGGAGGCCGTCACCCCCCTGGACCTAACCCTGAAACCACAACCAAACAAGAAAACATTCAACTTTACCCTAACATATTTCTTACCCATTTTTTTTTTTTTTTCGTTTACATTTTCTTTTTTTTTCTACCAGAGGGTTACAGGAACACCCCAGCTGTCGGTGGCCATCCATTCCTCCACCCTGCCTGTCATCAACGTCCTCCCACCTCAGCAACCTGGTACCAAAGGGAAGCACTTTAAGAGGAAAAGAGAGAAGAATACAAAAGGGAGAGAGAAGGAGACCAAAACATGCACCAATAAATTGTAGCACACAGCCTTATCCTTGAGGGGCTCTGGAAAGTGCGTCCATTACAACATTTTCAGAGCCTTTAATATGTCTAATGTTGAGCCAATGGGACTGCAAGAACAACGACCACCGGTACTAACTGCTGGTTTGGACACTGCAACGAGTTCAAGGATGTGAGTGGGTTGTGGTCAGTGTAAACCACGACAGGTACTGCACCAGAGCACACCGAGCACAAGTACACTTCAAAATATTTGAGCGCCCAAACTAGAGCAAGTGCCTCCTTCTCAATCGTTGAATAATTTAACTGATACGAGTTAAACTTTTTTGCAAAAGAACTACGACCACTCCCACATGACTAGTGTTCACCTGGAGGGCAAAGGGGCGGTCAAACCTTGGAGCTACCAGGACAGGTGCTTCACACAGAAGTGATTTTACCCTTTCAAAATCCTGTTGGCAAGAAGAGAACCAAACAAAGGTAACACGCGTCTTAAGTAAGTCAGTCAAGGGTGCCACTACCTCTGAGAAGTTTCTACAAAAACCTCTATAATACCCCACCAAACCGCGGAAACGCATTAACTCCTTTTTGGTGGTGGGTTGAGGGTAACACTGGACAGCTCTCACTTTCTCTGCAATAGGTCTAACATTCCCCTGAACTACAATCCGGCCAAGGTAGGTCGGATAGCCTGTGCAAACTCGCACTTGGCGAGGTTGATGGTCAGGTGCGCCTCTGCGAATTGCATGAACAACGCATGGATGCGCTCAACATGAGAGGGCCACGTATCCGAAAACACCACTACGTCGTCCAAGTAAACAATGCACCCCTCCAAATCTCCCAAGACCCTTGTCATGAACCTCTTGCCTCTTTGCCTAATTGGCTGTGCATCTCCCACATCTATGTCGTGTTCAATTAAGGGTGTCTGCATGGGGGTGTCACCAAACTTTTTTAAATTGCAAGAGGTCCCAGGTTCAAATCCCGGACGAGCCCCCACATTTGTTACGACCCGGCTCTAGGCAGGACAAACACGATGAAACGTACGGGTAGAATAAGAAATGAATAGATTTATTCACCAAAGGAATATCTCAACAAAACATAATCAACCAAAAGAACACAAAGGAAACATGAGGAGCTGTGGCCAGCTATCCCGCTGGAACGAAGTGAAGCAAAAAGGGGGGAAAAAGACTGCCACATTCTTGTAGCCTACACCTGGGAACTGGCCAGGCCCACACAGGTGACAAAGCACCAACCACCAGCAACCTGCAGACAGACGCACAGAGACAAAGGAAAAAGGACAAACACACAGACATCCAGCAGGCAGTACCGGCGGGAAGCCGTCACAATAGCAATAAATAGTAGGCTACGCTATTTAGATACCTACAATGGCTAATGGATCACCTTTGGAATAAGTCATTTGAAGGCTCTGAAATCGTATCTTTAACTTCCTCCTCCATCTCCCTCACTCTACTTCATATCAAGTCTTCCCTATCTCGTTCCTCTCTGCATTATCTGACTTAAAAACATAGTTTTGATGATGTGGTGGATACATTTCTCGAGATTGTTTTCCCATAAAATATTGCTAGGGAGTGATGAGAAGGTATTGTAGCAAGTAGCCTCCTTTGTTGACCCAAATATAAGTACAACATGATTGAGATGTCAACCTCTGGCTCTGCAACCCAGTCTGTTTTTTGACACAAAAAGGATTATTTCACTGTATGGTGAGTTTTTTTATGACAGAAATAAACTGATACTTTCCAGCCGGGGACAGAACACCAAAAACAGGAACTGTCCCTGGAAAACTGCAACGTCTGGTCACCCTAATGTTTTAAACAGTTTGTAACAAATGCACTTTTAAGCAATGCAGATTGGGGATCACATGAGCTTGGGAAAGATAATTACAAAAGAAACTGTATTGGATGTAAACGCTGCTGTAAGTGTTGTTGTTTAAGCTAAATTCTTGGCGATTATGCAGTTAGCAATCCCATCTCTTCTCCCCACGTCATTTCACTACATGAACTTACAACAGTCAGACATAGCAGTAAACATGAGGATGCTGCAGTAAATATGAGGATGCTGCAGTAAACATGAGGATGCTATACATATACATATATATATATATATTAGAGCTGTCCCAAACGATTATTTTTCTAACGATTAATCTAGCGATTATTTTTTCGATTAGTCGACTAATCTAACGATTAATTTAACGTTACATGACCAAACGAAAGTAACGTAGTAACTGTAACTGTCGTTGGTAACTTATCTGAGGAAAAAAATACTGCAGTTGTAGGCGGAACAGCGTCTGTCCTCCTGCCTGTCCTACTGACTCTTCCTCACATTTCTGGCCGAAAAACAGCATCTGCCACCGGCAAAAACCTTTAACTCACTCAAGTGGTTGTGTTGATAGAAATCACCGCGACGGTCAGCCCTCCCGACCGAGACTTCAGTGAACTTTCCCCCAGAAAACTGCCTCCGTCCCCGCGAGTGACAGAGTCACGCAGCGACCTGTTTACTGATGGCGATTATGTAATTATGTAATTTAGCGCGAAACACGAAACTTTTTCACCTTCCAGGATGTTTAGGCGGCCGGGTTCTCAATCACTACACATTATGAACGGTCCGCGGGTTTAGAACGACAGGGGGGACACCTGGGAAACACCCCGACGTCATCATCATGACGTGTACCGTCACGTCTCTTTAGGAGCGGCAGCGCAGCTTTCTGTGTGAATTCCATGGCGGTTCGTCTTTATTCCAGCGGTGCTTCGCTCTGTGTCAATGACCAACGGCGGAGAATTGACGAACCGCCGCTGCGGCGTTAATGCAGCGTCTCTGTGTGAGAGGGGCTATTCTCAGCCTCCGCAGGTACTACCACTTCCTGTTTGGGACGACGCGTCGACGCAAATTATTCATGTCGACGAATTTATGTCGTCGATTACGTTGACTACGTCGACGCGTTGTCCCAGCCCTAATATATATATATATATATATATATATATATATATATATATATATATATATACATATATATATATACATATATATACATATATATATATGCATATATATATATACATATATATACACATAAATATATATATATATATATATATATATATATATATATATATATACATATATTAGGGCTGTCAAACGATTATTTTTTTTAATCGCGATTATTTGCATTTTGTCCATAGTTAACTCGCGATTAATCGCAAATTAATCTCAATTTTTTTGGCACATTTTTTTCTGTTCTAAATGTACCCTAATGTATTTTGTTCATATTCTTAATACTTTTAACAACATAAGAAAGGTCAAATATGCTTGCATTATGAAAATGTTTATTCAACACTTCAAATCATGCAGGAAAATAAATCCAGGGTTGTCTGCTTTTGGCGAGGGGGGGCGACAGGCTCTCTGCATCTGCCGTCTGTTTGGCTTGCAAGTGGTGTCCACTGACACTGCACGTTTTTCTTCTTCGCCTTTTTCACGCAGTGTGCTGCTTTCTGTCAGTCAGTATCACACTGATGATCGCCATGGCTCCGGTGCAGCAAAACAATAAAAAGTACGACTTGAAATTCAAACCTTCTGTCGTGATATATTCAGAGGAAAACTCGGGAGAAGCAGCCACTAGACGTTTCTCTGTTGACCCCAAGAGAGTGAGAGAAACGGAGCTTCAACGTCTGTCCGAGGAGGACAGCAGCAGGGCCAGGCTGCCTGCTGGAGGGAGGAAGAAGGCTAGCGAGGAGCCTGAGATAAACATGCGGGGATGAGTTATCAGTAAACGGGCACGCCATGAGAGAGTGTCCCGCAAAATGATCAGGGCGATGGCGAAACAAATGTCCGCCACCGTGAGTGACAGCAGAGATGAGGAGTTTGCAGCGAGTGCTGCTTTTCAGTTATTTATTTATGATATCATCAAAGACATGAATGAATTTATTGAGGAAAGAAAAATGCCAGGAAGGTGCTTTTTATTCAAAGAAAGAGCTTTATTACCACAAACACACCACAAATATGTACAAAGCATAATCTGCCCACAGAACAACGGGATGCTCACTAGAAGCCCCAAATCCTGCAGCACCGTGAAGTGTCTGTCTGCCGCCTCGGAGCTGGAGGTAACTGCCGGCCTTCTGTCTGAATTCGGTCCGTTTTGCAGACGTCTGTGGTGCGTCGCTCTGTACTTCGAAATCGCCTCTAATCTCGACTGCAGCGTGGCACAGAGCTCGGTGAGCTCCCGGCTCCATCCAAACACCCCACCGTCTTCCTCATCAGACATCAGGTCCATGGCGGCGCACTTCCAAAGGTCCACCTCATCCTCAGCTAGCACTCTGTCTCACTTCCAGCAGCTGTAAAAACAACCAATATGGACAATCAGTACTGCGCGATGCACTGCGTATGGACACATCACATCTATTAATACACCAGAAAAATAGTCACACTGACCAAAAACGGATCTGATCTAACAAGTCTTACCCTCTTTCTTATCGATCGACTCCGAGCTGAACTCTTCACAGCTTCAGCCTGCGATGCAAGATCTGGTTGTTTGTACCTGAAGCTCCTGCGTACTGTCTGGTAATGTCTTACAGTCAGCTGGAAAACAATTAAATGAGAGTGGTATGAATAAAGAAAACGTAAGTCACAGTAAAATTAAACAAGGAAGGAGAAAACAGTAAACGTTACTTACACACAATGGCGTCATTATCGGCATCATGTAAATCTGGACTTGCAGACATAGCTCTGAGCAAATAGGAGGTCACAGCGATAAACCTCCGTGTCCCTCTGCGGCAGCGAAGCGCTCTCCGTGGGCGACACTCTCCGTCGGGACCCGGGAAAGCTCCTCCCGTCAGCGCAGGCCTCCTCTCGACAATGACCTTGCCACAAGCCTAGCTCCTGCTAGCTAGCCTCGCTTCTGTTAGCTAAATTAGCCGAACTTGCTTTGTGTCCAATAAAACACTTCGACTGCGATGGAGAGTCCAACTCACAAACTCACAGCACGTCGTCCGACAACAGTTCACAGTCTGTTAGTGATAAAACACGACACTGACGGACACACACAGCCCACTGTTAGCTGCTTTGCCATTAACTCTCTGCTCCTTCTTCCTCATCACTGATGCTCCGGTCAACCCGGAAGTGTCAAGATGGCGCTGCTCTGCTGGCAACATGGAGGAGGGCTCTTGTTGCATCTTGTTTGTTCGTTTGTTATGGCGTCCTTTGAGTCCTTGTTTTATGTTTTTCACATGTGGACCAAGTGTGCAAATTCGCTGGACATGACTCGTGATGGAAGCTATAAGTCGTGCATGTGTAAAAGGAACTGGAGGAGAACGGAGCAACTAGTGTTGACATGGCTGATTCTATCTGGTCAAGTTGTTCGATGCTATGCTGACAGTGGAGTGCTACCATCGCCTGACCTGCTGCATGAAGTGCTGGGAGAGCTACGACGACACCCTGGACCCGGCACTTAGCAGGGCTGGAAAGCCAGGAAACGGGGGAGGAGAGGCGGCATTAGACATCGCATCCGAGGAGCTACCAAGCTACCGCTACCACCTATGCTTCTCTGCAACCCCCATTCTCTGAAAAATAAGCTGGACAATTTGCGTCAACTGGTGGGAGCCTGTTACGTATATCGTGAGTCTGGTCCAATGGCTTTTATGGAAAAGTGGTTTGGCGAAGACGTGACGGATAACTACATTCAGATTGAAGGTTTTTCACATATTCGTCTGGACAGAGACGCAAACTCAGGCAAGACACGAGGGGGAGGGGTGTGTATGTACATCAAGGACAGTTGGTGTCGTAACTAGGCAGTAAGAGACAAAATTTGTAATCCCGATCTCGAGCTGCTGTGTGTTTCCCTGCGGCACACATTACCTCCCAAGGGAATTTACTAACTTTGTGTATATTCCGCCGAGTGGGAACGCCGGCAGAGCGGCTAATGTAATCACTGACTGTGTCCATCGCCATCTACAGACTAAACCTGATGCCTCCATGTTCATACTTGAAGATTTTAACCACTGCAGCCTTAACAAATCATTGCCTGGATTTCATCAATATGTTAAATGTAGCATGAGAAATAACAACACTCTTGATAAATGCTATGGCAATATCAAAGATGCTTACACAGCCAGAGCCAGAGATCCAGTAGGCGATTTGAGGGGGGATGAGGGGGGATGCCGTCCCCCTTGTTAGCAAAATTACCAAAAAGCATCCCCCTTGTTAACCTGCCATCACTCTCCGTCCGCTAGTAGCAGATAGTGTGTTACAAATTACAAGTGGTCGCGATCAGCTCCAACGCACAGCGAAGTCAAGCCGGGCACGGCAGCTTAGCGATCCAGCTGCCCGGTTTCTGTTCGACGAAAGCTGCAACAAGCTGCACAGCGCAGATTGCGCCAACAGGATGTTGGAGACACAGGAAAGGCATAGAGCATCCAGTCAATTTTCAAGATAAAACGCCCTGTACAGACTCCCGATTGTATAAAAACTAAAAAATGACCAGATAAACAAAAATTTGTGTTCTAAAACCAAAATGTTACTTTTTGTAACTGTTTTTAGTGTGTCTGTTCAGAACATGGTGGCTATGTTATGTTGCCAATTGTCATTTTTGTGCTGGTTTATAGTTTAACTATTAGTGAGGTAGCTGTTACATTTCCTGACACCAGCTGTTTTATCCCCCATTGAAACGCACTCTGCTGGGCAAACTGTGTCATTACACCAATTTTTAATTACCCCAAGCATGTTTTTCTTCATTATACTTTTTGAATATAAGGTTTTAAAACCTTATAAATTAGCCAGTAAATCGATAAAGGCAAATACAGATAAGTCGGTTGGGCTCTGCTATTTTGCACAATGTTCATTGCGTGTCCTTCAAGGAATTTAGACGGTAAAAAATCCCAAGGGATCATGTGGGTCATGTAACTTAAAATAGCCCTGCTTGAAGTGTATTGTGAGAAACATGAGAAAACCCTGCCTGAACAAACTCAGTCCACTCCATACAATTTAAAGATGTATTTACTCATTACTTTAATACAGTTATAAAAAGACAAATGTAGTAGGGAGAGAAGGAAGATAACTGGATAAAATGGAATTGTAGAATTAGAAATGTCACATTATGGTTAAGGTGTCCTGCAGCAATGTCCTTTGGGAGGTGTGCAGGTGTGTCGGGGCAGGATGGTGCTCCCATTGGGCCATCCCCCTTGTTAAAAATTAACAAATCACCCACTGCAGAGATCCCCCGAGTAACTCTGATCACAATGCAATCCAGTTGCTCCCCACATATAGGTCAGTTTTCAAGTCCAGTAAGCCAGAGACTCAGACTGTGAAGGTATGGTCCAGTGACAAAATGGAAGAACTGAAGGGATGTTTTCTTTCCACAGACTGCGACATCTTTTTCAAGGATGAACACATAGATAGTATCACAGAATCAATCACTGCATACATATCTTTTTGTATAGATTCTGTTATACGCCTGAAAGCTGTCAAACGATATCCTAACAACAAACCATAAATTACAAAAAGCATTAAGGAATGCATCAACAGAAAGAGAGCAGCCTTTAAGTCTGGTGATAAAGCAGGGGTCCAGGCTGCACAAAAAGATCTTAATGCACAAATGAAGGCAGCTCGGCAGCAACACAGGGAACGGGCAGAACAAAATCTGTTAGAATCCAACACAAAGGAACTGTGGGACTCTATCAGACAAATGACCAACATGGACCCAAAAAAGAAGCCCCTGCTTGCCCAGAATGAAGAGGCAAGGGCAAACGAGCTGAATGATTTTTACATGCGTTTTAATACAGATAATGGTAATGAATGTGCGGCAGTGTTAGATAATGTCATTTGTAATGTGAACCGGGACAGAATTGTGTTAGAACCACACACTGTAACAACGGTGTTTAAAAGCATACAGACTAACAAAGCAACAGGCCCGGACAATTTGTCGGCCTTCCTTCTTAAAACCTTTGCAGATGAACTCTCTCCAGTATGGCATAAACTATTTCAGCTGTCTATAGACACGAACACAGTACCAAATCTTTGGAAAAAAATCAATCATAATTCCAGTACCCAAAAAGGCATGTCCCCAGGAGGACAATGACTACCGGCCAGGGGCCATTACTTCAAATGTTTTCAAGTCATTAGAGAGGCTTATGATTGAGGTACTCCCTACAGAAATGGAACCTAGGCTTGATAAACACCAATTTGCCTACACTAAAAACCGGAGCACAAGTGACGCCATATCAACAGTAATGCACCTCACACTGAAGCACTTAGAGAGTCCTGATTCATGACTGCTTTTTGTTGATTTCAGTTCAGCATTTAATCTGATTCAGCCAGACATCCTTCTTAGGAAAATAATGGAGTTAAAAGTTAACCCTTACTTAATCAGGTGATATCATTCATTCCCAGTGTACGAAATACCAGTCAATATTGAGGGGGCCCCCCCCATCTCCTGATTGTTGCGCAACACCAATCAAAATTTTCTCAATATGCAGTAGGCATATAACATTACAATATGTCATGGATGGAAGCCAAGACAATCAGTCTATAGCCTACATGACAACACACACACACACTTAACAATGTTTGATAATCCAATATGCTATTACAGTGTTTCCCGAGATTTTTTTGTAGCAGCAGTGCTCTGAGTCGGTAACGTAGCAACACTAGGGGGGGCCGGGGACACCTCCCCCGGAAGAAATTTTTGAAAAATAACCCTTTAAATGGTGACTACTGGTGAGATTTTTGAGAGAAAAAAAACATAATTTTCAGGATTTCAAAATCAGAATCTAAGACATGAGACAAAATAGTGTAGAAGTTGCTGCTTGCAAGTTAACCTCTTGAGCATTAGAGAACATTTTCTACCATAATTTCTTTATTATTACAGATTGTTTATGGAAACAAAATCTGTTTCAGAAGTCAGTGGGTCACATGACAGGGAAGCTATTGAGGAAAAAAATAATTTTCTGCACATTAATATTCATATAAAATAGAGGAAGCACTAAAATACAATAAAAAAAGAACTGTGTCTCATTTGTCCAGTTTACTAACACAATCTGCTGCTGGTTTGGAGTCACTGGGTCACATGACATGGAAGATATTGAAAAAACTGCAATTATTTTGTATTAACATATTTATGCCAAGTAATTTAATGACAGTCTCTATTTCAGTTTCAGGCGATGCAGCGTGACTCTCTGGGAGGTGAGCTCACCGCCCTCCTGCTGCTGACACTGGGTGAACTTCTTTCCATTCGCCCACCTGCTTCGTTGTCCAACCAGCTGCGTCTTCGGAGCACGCGGCCTCAACTTCACGTTGTTCTTCTAGGGAGTCAGTGGGTGGGAGAGGATCCTCTGTTCTGGTACCGAGTGGGCTCACTGTGCTAGCTGCACCAGCATCGTCTTTCGGTGCCTCTTAGGGCTCTATCTTAACGATCTGAAACGCAAGTATCAAACGCAAAACGCAAGTAGCTTCGTGGGCGGATCTCAGACGCTGTTGCTATTATGCAGGCGGGATAAATGACTCTTGCGCCCGACGCACATCTAAAATGGGTTGGTCTGAAGTAGCTACATTAGTCATAGGTGTGGTTTGGACGTAACGTGCAATAAACCAATCAGAGCGTCATCTCACATTCCCTTTAAAAGCAGGCGCGCTTGTTCCATGGCGGATTGCTATTATAATGGCGCATTTGCCAGGCACATGCCAGGAGCGGTTCACAGCCGAGGAGACCGACATTCTCGTCAGGGCTGTAAAAGACAGAGAAGAGGCCTTGTATGTGGATGGGAGAAATCCATCCAAATTAGCTTTGGTTAAACGGGCTTGGGAGGAAATTGCCACAATTGTTTCTACGGCTGGCATCCCCATGACATCGCACCAGGCCTCGGGAGCAGTGCGCACGGGCCGAGCAGTGCGCAACGGCCAGCTCATGAGGGAGCAGCGCAAACACCAAGGTGCAGAGGATCCAGACCCACTACATGCCGTGGCAGCATTGTCAGATCCGGCCGCACTGCCCAGGATGCGGCAAGGTATTAATGCCCGTCTTGACCGGGTGGCGATGTTGCTGCGGCCTCTCAGGCGCATCAACTCAAGTCTCCAAACGCACCACCTGCTCCTAATCTGCTGGAATACAGAACTATTTAACGCATATTTTAACACCAATATATCACTACAGCGGCTATAAGTAAAATTTTTTGTAGGTTTTGAAGTGGAAAAACGGAGCTTGCATGAGTCAACTTCAACCAGCCATGACTCATTCTAAGGTGTTAAAGCGGAAAAAGCCAAAAAGCAACTGAGGCTTTATTTGTGATTGAATATGAGTCCTTTGTACAAAAGCATAATTACTACGAAAGAGGCACTTTTAAGATTTTACCGTAGTTTCGTTTTTGGGCAAGCTAATTTTCAATGGGGTGCAGGGGCACTTTTACGCTAATTTTAAAACACTAAGAAGGCTCGACACAACATGAAACTTTGCTCGTAGTATCACCAGGGTCTCTACACATGAACACGAGCATTGAGAACATTGTTTGTGTACGCAAAGTTTACCAAAAAGAAGGTTCCTGGACAACTCACGTCAGCAGTAGCACCTCCGGCGTGCCACCATCACCTAACAGGCAGGAGAGACACTTTTTGTCTGCCATGACGGTGGCGCCCCGGAGATGCAGCTACTAACATGATTTGTCAAAAAACCTTCTTTTTAGTAAACTCTGCGTACACAAACAATGTTCTCAATGCTCGTGTTCATGTGTAGAGACCCTGGTGATGCTACGAGCAAAGTTTCATGTTGTTTCGAGCCTTCTTAGTGTTTTAAAAATAGAGATATTGACGTGAGAATGTAATTCAACAAGAGCAGGGATTAATCCATATTAATTTTAAAACAAACACAGTAATTAATTATTTCCTATTATTCTTTAAAAATACACAATTCACATAATTCATTTACACATTTTACAGTTAAATACCATGTCTGATGATCAATCTGCAAAGTACAGTCGCTAGCCACACATTTACACATTTGCTACAGTAAGTACAGTAGCCTAAATTACAGCAACCAGAGGTGCACAATGTCAAAAAGAAGAAATGGAGGAAAGATTATATTATAAATATTTAAAGGGGCCATATTTTGCTAATTTTCAGGTTCATACTTCTATTTTGGGGTTGGTTTGGGAAATAAGAAAGCGATGCAGCAGTTAAGTTGTGGATGGCAGCAGAAACAAACCTCCTTGAGCAGGAATGGAAAAAGGAAAAGGGTCTTTTGAATGGCGGGTTCAGCTTCAAAGCCCTGCCAGATGGTTTTCTCCACAAGAACAAAGTTATTTGCATTTACTGTCAATGTGAAATAGTTACCAACGTAGTACATCCAATCTCAAATACCAATAAGGAATGTTACATTAAGGTCAATATGCCCATCTGTTTTTGCTTGTTGAGCTTGATTTTGCCATGCTATGCTTTCAGCATATTTTTTGAGCATGCAGTACCTTTTAAAGTACCTTTCTGGAGAACATTCTGGACAGTATTTATCACTGTTTTGAATTGTTTATTATTGTAATTAAAATAAACATACATTTGCATTAACCAAGCATATTTGTCCACTCCCATGTTAATAAGAGTATTAAAAACTTGAAAAATATCCCTTTAAGGTACATTTAGAACATATAAAAATATGCGTGTATTAGTTTGCGATTATTCAAAAGTTAACTATGGACAATCATGCAATTAATCACAATAAAATATTTTAATCGATTGACAGCCCTTAAAGTGAGTGACACACATAAGCTACAGAACAGTGTTTTTGTTGTAGAGAATTACTCGTTTGGTGTGGACCTTGGGCTTTTTCACTTTGCAGACCTTTTATATGCGTCATAGCACAATAAAGGAAAGGCAAAAACCCAAAAAGCAACTGCGCCCTCTTCACATTCTAAAACAATTACGGCGTCAATTATAACTAATCATTAATATGTTAACACTTAATTAAATGTAACATCAGTCTAAAACCAGCCTTTTCTTCTGAGGCTTTAAGGAAAGCTAAGCTTTGGGTTTTTCTTTTTTTCATTTTCATGTTCATTCGAATGTAATTTATATTAACGAACCTCGCAGTTTGTTATGAGCAGGTTAACAGTGTGTCAACCTCTGTTCGTCTCTTCGTGATGTTCTGTAGTGTTTCCTCCAGTCTCTCCTCCTGTGTCTCCCCTATTGGTATGTTGGGATTTTGATTTTGTGTTTCTCTTGTGATTTGAACTTGAAACCTTTTTCTTTGCACTTTGTTTAGTTTTTAGTTGCTACTTTTGTCCTCTCGACTCATTTTGTTTTTTTCTAAGTCTTCTGGTTTTTGTACTTTTCAGCTTGTTACAATAAAGCTTGCTTTTGTTTTCCCCTCAGTCCTGTCTCCCGTGTGCGTCTGCGTTTGGGTCAACATCCAGTTTCCCACATTATTGTAACACAGTGAATCCCCTTTAATTACAGTACTATTGATGGTCTGCTATTCTGATCCCTTTTAGCACATCGTTAAAGGGACATTTCGCCCTGAAAAATGTTATAGTCCACTAAGCACTACCTGACTATGTAGTCCATAAAATTTACAACCTAATTTGTAATAACAGATTCATTATCACAGTCTTGCAAAAACAGTCTCTCAAAGTCCAGCCATGTTCTTCTCAGGAGGTCTTCTGCTTGTGAGACAAATTGACACGCATTTGTATTTTTTTTTAAGATAGATTGATATTATGGTGTTGAAACAGTTGTATAATATAAAAACACAGATTTAAAAAACGCAGATTAATAACAGCCCTCTTCTTCTGATTTGCCCTGCTTGTTCTATTTCACACAAGCTTGCACTTTTTTGTCTACATTAAATGAAATGTGCATGTTCAACAGCTGGATGAACCTGCTCAATTGTTTGTGGGGCTACTGTGACACCTCTCCACCCTGCCAGTATGGATCCTCTGCACTTTATGGCCCCGTGGAAAGTATACCATCAGCGTGAGGAATAACAAGCTAGAGAGCTACAACAGCCAAGCTATCCTTATAGGGAGATACTGAGTTAAAAGTTGATCAAAATGAACAGCAAACATGAGTGCAGTAGCAGCTCTTTAATTTACCACCACTCTAAATTTCACCTGCACTGGCTTCACTACAGTTTAGCTTCTCTCCCACCACACAGCACTTGGGCAGCACTTAATCAGCACATGTCAAGCCACACCAACGCATACTGCACATGCTGTTGCATTTCAGTGGAACATGTCTAGGAGTGATTTGAGCCTCTCTTCTCTTTGACAAGAGAAAAAGCCTTCATTCAGTACAGTTTTACAGAATATCATTGTCACATACAGTACATTACAATTTTATTTTGCTAATGGCATGCCCACTTCTACAACTTTTCTCCCAGTCTGATCAGTGAACCAGGTGAGCGAAAATCATCATTTTGTTGGGAAAATTGCCATTTTAGGATAAGCAGAGCTATGTGTGTGAAAACACTCATCATGTTGGTGTTATCACAGGAGATACGGAGATTTACTATTGAAGCCATCAAAACCTTTAGAGAGAACTTTTGTGATCATACGTAATTGAAGCCCCCTTACAGTCACTGAGCTGAGCCTTCTTTCACAGCAGTGGCTCCTAATGTAGAAATAGGCTACTGATGATATGAACTGGTAAATTTCAATGCAAATATGAAATGCTGCGTAAGTTCAATCAGGAAAACTATTTTTTCGTTCACCTCTTTCCCTGCTCACTCCATTCACCTGACACCCAATTGTTTCTTCATGTACTCTGTCTCCCTTTAACCAACCAAATTCTGCCACAAACACTATCAGCCAATCACAACTCTGCTGTCAAACTTAAAATCACTCTCCTCTCTGTGGTCAGCTGTCATTTCAGGCACTCATGCGAATGGCATTCCTCAAAGATGATCCTCTTCTAGAGGATCAAGATCCCGAGATCGATTCCATTTCCTTGAGTGGCCAACGTAGAAGCACTCGCCTGGCACTACGTGCTAATCCTCCATTCCTCCACCGAGACCAATTTCCTCCTGTCTCAACTCCAGGACCATGGCATCGCCAAAGCCCCAGGCCTCCCTTTCAAGCAGCTCCATGAGTTGGAGGACCAAACCTTATCACACAATCCACCAGTGTCTGCCCAGGCCTGCAAAAGAACCAATCCAGCCTATTCCAAAGCACCTCAGCCGAAAAGGGAGGAACACCTCTTCTACACTGCCTTCCCAAGCCACTTCCCTGCAGAAAAGTTTCTGAAACTCCCAACTTATGTGCCAGTTACCCAGGCTTCTGTGCCACAGTTTGATAGTAGGGTAGAGAAGTTGTGTTTTTTCTGTCACCAACCTGGTGATCTAGTGGCTGATTGTGTGCAAGCAGCAAGCATCGGCTTTGAAGCGGCCCAAAGGTGTTGGGCTCATTAAGACTGTGTCACTGGTGGGTCAGCCTAATGTTTCAGGTGAGCCTGATGCATGTTTTAAGCCGCTCATCTCTAAAGCTTATGTTTCCCTCACAGGAAAATCCAGTGTCCTGGCACAGTGCTGCGAGACACGGCTTGCTCGCAGTCCCTCAGCAGTTGTACTACCGTTAAGTGTGGAGTCAGCCTGTGATGTGAATGCGGTAGTGAGAGGCATTGAATTGTGGTTGATGCCCTCATCCCTGCATGGTGTCCACATCAAGAGTGGATTAATAACTGGAGGAGCACCACACCTGAGGCTTCTTGCCACTTAGGCTGGTTGGTATAAGGTGCTGCGGATGCCAGTGGGCTGGCATGGCCGTAAACTGCAGGAGCTTGAGAGCCTGAGGGGCCGTCCACACGGACGAAAGCAATCTTTTTTTCCTCTGTCTTCCTCGGCATTGTTTCAAGAATATTTGCGTCCACACGGATCTACTGAAAACGACTGAAAACGCTGTAGTTCATATTCCAGGCCTATAGGTGGCGCTTGAAATTCACCAAAAATGGAGAAGAAGAAACGGAGCATGCGCTAGTAGACGGAGAAACCAAGCAAACAACAAGAAGACGAAAATAGCTAGTGCAAGGAAACCAGAATCGTTTGTGTGGACCGTTAATGAGGTGGAACAGCTTCTGTGACTCACACTCAACTACAAGGCAAGTAAGTTGCAAGAAACATGAACACAAGCAGTAGTTCGCCATTGTTGTTGTTGTTCTTGTTATGAGACTTCGCGGGGTTCAGAGGTCGAGGGGTGGGGCGATGGCGTCATCGTTTCGGGAAGTATGTGGATTCGCAGTCCACATGAAAAGGCGAGGGCTGTGTTTTCGGATTTTTTCACCCTGAGACCCAATTTCAAAGAAATGCGTTTTCAGGTACTGCGTTTTCAGGATCCGTGTGGATGATCGGCCAAAATGATGCAATACATATGCGTTTCCACAAAAGAGCATTTCCGTCTGGACGGCCTCTGAGCTACAGCCTGCAGTTTCCTTAAGTCAATAGCTACCTTGGTTAATTGGTGTATTTCGCTGGCGCAATAAATTCGTTTTTGGCTTACCACTACCAACTGTTCTGTTTCTTTTCTTTACACTCGGTTTTATTTTTAACTATGTTACTCCCTTCATCCCCTCCCATCATTCCCTGGCCTTACGGGGACGTAACACCGTCGCTAAAACATTGTTTTCAGGCACTCACCATCCCCATTAGGTGAAAAAAACACAGGTCCCGACACTCAACATGGAGTTTTGCAGCATAACACTGGATGCTGTCAAAATGAACGCATCCCTTCCAGTTGAAAACATATTTCTACACCGCTGAAAACATCACACAACAACAGTTGGTCTCCCTCCTTGGCCATCTTAACTTTACAATGTGTTGTGTATTCAGTTGCTACCTCACAGCCCTAGGGGTCGTTGTGGGTCAGTAATGCTGTATTGACTGTGTGCTGTATGTGTTGAAAGAAGAAGTTGAGCAGTAAACAAGTTAAGTTCATGTCTGAGTCTGCCATTTCATTAACTACTAATTATACGGCTTAACCCACAACAAATTGGCAACAAGTTAGCGAATGTTGTGCCTCTCCCTGCATTGTTTTTACCATCCGCCAGACAACCTGCAATTCAGTTCGACATTTGGATGAAAATGTTCACCAACTACCTGCTTGCTATTTGCGTGGAGGGTGATGACTGGCCCGACAAGAGGAAACGTGCTCTACTCCTGCACTGCTTGGGCGCCGAAGGACAATGTATCTTCTATACACTCACGCATGGAGGTACAAGTTATGAGTCAGCAGTGCGTTGTGTACACACTTTCGTCCTGCAGTAAACGTTGTGGTGGAGAGACATAAGTTCAGACGAGTGCAGAGACCGCATGAGACTGTTGCTGAGTATGTTGGCGCGCTGCGAGAGCAGGCGGAAACCTGAGTTTGCTGGAAGTACTGATGAGATGATACGGGACCAACTCATTGAGCACGCTAGCTGCCCAAGAATACATGTGAAGCTGTTGGTACAAACAGAGGGAAATCTCACACTGGACTTCGCAGTTAAAATGGCGGCTCAGGTGGAAGCGGCGATCGGACACGCACAGACTCTTACAGCTGAGCCCCAAGTTCCCGTGCACATCATGATGGCGAAGCCAAGACGCCAATTCAAGCCCAAAACAAGTAGTTATAACCCTGCCGAGCCTGCTGCAGCATTAAAACAGGACCGATGCTGTTTTCGGTGTGGCTCATCAACTCACCTCGCAGACGCTCCAGACTGTCCTGCACGTAAAGTGACATGCAGAAGCTGCAGCAAGACTGGACACTTTGCCCGTGTATGTAAGTCCAAGTCCAAGTCCACTGTCAAAGTTGGAGAAGTGGTTCTTCTTGAAATTAATACATTGCTGATGTTACAAGATGGACAGTTAGATCACAAGATTACATGTGCAGTGACTATAAATGCAAAATCAACGTCCTGCCTTGCTGAGCTAGTGGTGGATACAGGCTCTTCTGTATCTATCATTCCCAAGCACCTCTACAGAGAGCACTTCAGTGATGTACCACTGTCTGACCCACTTTCAAGCTTAGTGACATACACTAAGTCCAAAGTCCCAGTGGTAGGCTGCCTATCAGCTACAGTGCAGCATGCAGACACGACAGTTCTAGCTACATTATATGTTGTGAAGACAGGCACAGCTTTGCTGGGATTGGACTTATTCAGAGCATTTAGGCTCTCTATTGAGCATAACGCTGTGCTCTCACCTGCTACCTCCTCACCAGCAGTCACCTCACCTGCAGCTCCAGTAGCAGAGGTCATAGCCCGATCAATGACTGGGGAGAAACTGGGTCTTGCAAAAGGTTTCATTCACAGAGTCAAAATCAGGGAGGGTGTTCAGCCTGTCCAACAAAAGCTTCGAAGGCTCCCAGTCTCTGTCAGACAAGCTGTCTCCACTGAAATTGAGAGGCTGCTGGAAATGGATGGGATTGAGAGGATTGATGCATCTCCGTGGGTATCGCCCATTGTGGTCACACTAAGGAATGGTAAAGCGAGAATGTGAGTGGACTTCAGGAGCCAAATAAGGCCGTAGTAATGGACAGTCACCCACTTCCCCATATGGATGACATTTTCACTGAAATGCATGGAGCCACTGTTTTCTCCACCATTGACTTGGCGAATGCTTATCATCAGGTGTTACTAGCAGAGGAGAGCCACGACATAACTGCATTCATAATGCATGAAGGTCTGTTCAGGTTCCGCAAAGTATCATATGGACTGTGCTCAGCCCCAAGTGCATTCTCCAAGCTCATGTCCCTGGTGCTGAAAGACTTCAAGTGGGTCCAGAATTACCTGGATGACGTCATAGTTTATGGCAGGGACCAGCAAGAACATGACTGCAAACTGCAGGCAGTGCTAGCTGCACTCAAGGAAGCTGGCCTCCGCTCAATACAGAAAAGTGTCCTTTCAACCAGAAAAGCCTGCAGTTCCTGGGGCATGTCATTTCAGCTCAAGGTTTGCTGCCAAATGAGGATCACCTGAAAGCTATCACAGAAGCTCCAGCGCCAAGCGACGACCCTACTCTATGCTCATTCCTGGGGCTCACAGCATAGTATGCAAAGTTTGTGCAAAATTATGCATCTCTGGTTGAGCCCACGAGACACTGCCTGCGTGATGACACTTTCAGGTGGACAGCAGCTGCACAGGTGAGCTTTGACACAATAAAGACTTGCATTGTAAACAGTCCAGCACTGGCAGCCTTTGACCCCAGCCTCCCGACCATTGTTTCCAATGATGCTTCGGATTATGGTCTGGGGGCCATACTGACACAAGTGCATCCTGATAAGACAGAGCGTACAATTGCATTTGCTTCACGTTCACTCACACCGGTAGAATGGAAATACTCCATTGTTGAGAAGGAGGTATTGGCCTGTGTGTGGGCCGCTGAAAAGTGGAGGACTTTTCTGCGGGGGACAAGATTCACGCTGCGCATAGAGCACCAGGCCCTGAACAAACTGCTAGCTACAAAAGGACTTGGACGCACAGGAATGCGTATTGCACGATGGTCAGCCAGACTGCTGTGTTTCACATATGATGTGGTGTATCGTGCAGGTGCACAAAATTTTGCTGCTGACTGTCTTTCCATGTTGCCTCTCCCATCAGAAGAGGATGCAGAGACAGTGATGGAGCCAGAGCTGGTGTCTTTGCTGGATGCGGAACTGAAAGCTCTCTCAATGAAGGACTTCACTGTAGCATGTGAGGTATATCCAGAACTTGAAAAGAGGATGGCTTAAAACAACAAAGTCCCTACCTGCAGTGCCCAAGCCTTGCTTCACTGTCAGAGACAAACTCTCAGTCCAAGATGTGGTCGTTTACAGGGGCCCTCAGCGATGGTTAGTTCCTGTGGCCCTAAGAAAACAGCTTGTTAATCTAAGGAGAGGCTGCGGGACTTATACTGGTGGCCAAGTATGGACATGTGTGTGCAGGAAAGCATCAGGACATGTGTGGTGTGCCAGATGAATGATAAAAGTGCTAAAACACATGCTACACCACTTCAGCCGGTTCTGGTGGCCCGTGGCAGATGGTGGGAATACGACATCGGTGGACCATTTGAGTCTGCAACCTGGGGCTGCCACTATGCAGTGACACTGATCGACTACTACACCAAGTGGCCAGAGGTCGCCTTTTCTTCCTCAATCACAACCACGGTAATCAACACCTTCCAGGCTAGAGTGTTCTCAAGGTTTGGTTACCCTACAGACCTCATTAGTGATAACGGGACACAATTTACCTTAAGTAAGTTTGCAGAATTCTTAGCAGTGAGAGACATCAAGCACATGAAAGTGTCTCTGTGTTATCCTCAAGCAAATGGAGCCATAGAGCGCTGGAACCGTGTTCTTAAAGAAATACTCCTAACCACTGAGCAAGAGAGGAAATCGTGGAAACCCTTCATACAGGAGTTCCTGCTCACATACCGTGCAACTCCACACAGCACCACAGGGGTGTCACCCCACAAGCTCATGTTCAACAGAAAGATGCGCACAAAAGTGAACACTGGCCCAGCAAGCAAATCCACACCGCTGCCAGAAAAGAAGCTGCTCAATTGTGTCATCTCCAAACAGAATGCCTAAAAAGCCTACACAGATGTTAAAAGACGTGCACAGGTGCCATCAAACCCTTTATGCTGGAGGATGGACGTACATGGAACGCTTCTCATCTCTCTCTGGTCCCAGACAGTACAAAGGACATCATCACAGGCACAGCTGCTGCTCCAGCCCCTGAGCTAGAGCTTGCACAACCACCGGATGATACCATGCACGGATCCACTAGGATCAGGAAGAAGCCTGCTTGGCTCGCACTATTTTTACAGTCAATGACTTGATTTGAGGTATTGAGTATTTCCCATTTACCAGTAAGCTTCTTGAACAAGGGGGAAATATGTTGTGTATTCAGTTGCTACTTCACAGCCCTAGGGGTCGCTGTAGGTCAGTAATGCTGTATTGACTGTGTGCTGTATGTGTTGAAAGAAGAAGAAGAAGTTGAGCAGTAAACAAGTTAAGTTCATGAGTCTGCCGTTTCATTAACTACTAATTATACTACTGCTGCTGATTACACGAGCCCACAACACAATGTGTGTCACTGGCTGAGTTACTAGTCTACATCTCAAACATTCCATTGTGGAGGTGCTTGCTCCGTTATGGCTCGCACCAATTCTACCTTCTGTCCCTTCAAATCGATGATTAACTACCTGCTAATTAGACCTTACACAAGCCCCTCTCTCTCCATTATTCCTTAACCCAGGGTATACCCCTTTAAAAAAATGTGTTTGATCATCATTTAAAGCAAGTTCTTATCCCCCTCAGGGCCTATATAAAGCAACCTTCCCCCTTACCTCTATTCAACCAAGGCATTTCATCAGCGTCCCTGCAAAAACTGGGACGTTGGTCATCATCTCCCTACACCTCCTACATTGGCTTGATATCAATATCATATTCATGGTCTTCATGAACTCAAGCATCTTTCGTTGTAATTTCCGTTTGGTCACTGGACCTTTAATTTGTGTTTGCATTTGATTTTTGTTGACCACCACCGGTCTTAATCTCTGTTGGTCTTACGACTTGTTTTTCCGTTTGGTCTTTATATGACCTTTAATCATGTCATAAGCATTAAGTTCTATGCAATCTATTCAGGGGGGCAGATCATAATATGTACATCTTTTTTCCCAGCAATGCATTTCGCTATCTAATACGGATTATGCTTCTTCTGCTGGAAATGTGTCCCTGCGGTAAGGTAAGTATTGATATTCATCAAAATTTCCTTCCCGTCATTCTTGTCCATTCTAGACTTTCTTATTCTTTTTGTACACATGGAAATCAATCTTCATGTTCATTCCAAAAAAAATATGAGTCTCTCCTGGCTGAACTGAAGCTCAGCATAGATTATCTTTTCATTCACCTCTCCCCCTGCGCCCTCCATTCACCTGACATGGGTGTATCTTCATGTACTTATCACAAAGTCACCAGGAGAGACCTTTTTTGTGTTTTGCACTGTATTAATTTATTCTTAATTGTGTGTGTGTGAATCACTGTTTTGAAGTGTCTCCCTCTCTTGTGAGGCTGAAGGACCTCCCCTTGCAGCAACCTGGCACACCTGCAAGTACTAATCACCTTCCCAAATAGATAAAAAGGAAGAAGCGGAGCAGGACAGGGCCTGGGGGAATCCAACAGGAGCAGCAAAGGACGCGCTGGCTGAACTCCACTTCGTCCCCCCCCCTTACCTGCAGTCAAGGAGAAGTAAAGACTGGCTGTACAGCTTTGGACCCCTGGTAAAGACTCTTTTAAAAGACTGTGCCCCTTTGTCACCCCCATCTTTTTTTTAACTGTTTGTTTTTACCAAAACTTCCCCCATTAATAAACTTCTGACTCTGTTCTGAGCTGTTTCAGGAAGCTAAAGAGTTGGAAAAAGAATGTTGGGGTGATGACTGTGAGCGCCCGTCCAACCAAGTCACCACAGTGCCCCAGGCTGATGCCTTCACTCAGTGGAAAGACCAGATCAGAGCAGAACTGGTAAAGCTGGTCACAGAGCTGGGAAATTGTTTGAAGGAGAAACTGAGGAGCAGTAAGCAAGCTTCTGCTCAACCAGGAAGAGTCTTTGAACAGGCACGCCCTCAACTCCCAATGGCACACCCTCGTTGGGATGAACAAGGGCACCCCATTTGCTTGCATTGTGGACAACCAGGGCACCTCTGCCAGGACTGCCCTCAGCGCCAGCAGACCCAGCTGCCTTTAAACCCCCACTGTAGGGCGAGTGGATGGAGAACAAAAGAATGAGACGCCATCTAAGCCCTCTTTTGTCGGCGAATGTCCAACTGTGGAGGTCACAGCTGGAGGACAGACTATCCCTTGCCTCCTGGATACAGGATCCCAGGTAACCCTTTTTAGTGAAAAATGTTTTAAAATACATTTTCAAAACCATCAAGCAAAAGGCAAGGCAGACATTTGCTGGCTAAAGTTAAAATCAGCCAACGGTCTATGCATTCCTTATGTTGGCTATGTAATGCTAGATTTTAAAGTTGGGGGTGTCGAAGTCTCACAGAGAGGAGTTTTGATTGTGTCTGATGACTGTATGGGGCCTGAACATGGGTAACTGGGAATGAATGTGATTAAACCAGTATGGGGGACTGTTAACGGTGGGCAGCACCCTGGTGCTCCTATTCTTGCATATGCAGATTACAAGTTGCCATTTAGGTTGTACATTGATGCCAGCTTCGAGGGACTAGGTGCGGTACTCTCACAGGTGCAGGGGGAGAAGGAGAGGGTTCTAGCGTATGCCAGCCGAACTCTGAGCCCAAATGTGCGGAATGATAACAATTACAGCTCATTCACATTGGAACTACTTGCATTGAAGTGGGCTATAACAGAAAAATTTAAGGACTACCCGTGGGGGGCACAGATAACAGTATTTACGGATAACAACCCCTTAGTCCATTTGAATACTGCAAATCTGGGGGCTGCCGAGCAAAGGTGGGTGGCACAGCTGGCTAACTATGACTTTGTTGTAAAATATCACCCAGGAAAGGAAAACAGCAATGCAGATGCCCTTTCACAGAGACCCCAAAAGGCACAACCCCATGCAATGGCGGTGCGAGCAGAGGATGATGAAGCAGATGGACCTCAGGAATGGACAGGCCGCCATGGACAGGAGGGTTGTTGCATGCATATAAGAACTTTGTGAATAAATCCACTGGACTTTCACCTTTCTTTGTCATGTTTGGCAGGCATGCCTGTCTCCCAGTGGATGTATTGATGGGAGCCAGCTCAGTCGTCAGAGGAACCACATCAGGAGGATGGGTACAGATAGGGGAGAGTTCCTGCCTCAAGTGGAGGAGTTCAAGTATCTTGGGGTCTTGTTCACGAGTGAGGGAAGGATGAAGTGTGAGATTGACAGGCGGATCAGTACAGCAGCCGCAGTAATGCGGTCGTTGTATCGGTCTGTCGTGGTGAAGAGAGAGCTGAGCCAAAAGGCACTCACCTATGGTCATGAACTTTGGGTCGTGACCGAAAGAATAAGATCCTGGATCTTGGCCATCCGCAGGGTGGCAGGGCACTCCCTTAGAGATAGGGTGAGGAGCTCTGTCACCCGGGAAGAGCTCGGAGTAGAGCCACTGCTCCACCACATCGAGGGGAGCCAGCTGAGGTGGCTCAGGCAACTGTATCGGATGCCCCCGGGACGCCTTCCTCGGGAGGTGCTCCTGGCATGCCCCACTGGGAGGAGACCCCGAGGAAGTCCCAGGACACGCTGGAGTGACTATGTCACTTGGCTGGCCTGGGAACGCCTTGGGATCCTCCCGGCGGAGCTAGAGGAAGTGTCCTGGTAGAGGGAAGTCTGGGTGTCTCTGCTCAGACAGCTGCCCCCGTGATCAACAGCGCTACAACCTGAAACAGAGGGCCTTACCACTTCTACCTGGTGAGCGAGTCTTACTTAGAAACTTCCGCTGGAGGGCTCAAGGAAAGTTGACTCCCTGATGGATTCGGGAGCCCTTTGTTGTTGTGGCAGCACTCTCCCCTGACAGCCCTGTATATAGAGTTCGGCCAGGGGGTCATGAGGGACCTTAGAGAACTATTCATCGTAATAATCGGAGACCTTGCTTGTACCTCCCAGTAGAAACCCCCCCGGAAGCAGAACAGCCACAGGACACAACAATGGTGAGGGGGTTCCCTCTGATGCTTCATCTAAGGCCCAGTGGATACCAGTTCAAGGACCTGCACAGGGCCAACCAGTGGGACCGCCACAGCCGACAGATCCACAAGAGCAAGGGCCCGGGACAGTACATATGCAGGAAGTGGCAGTACAACTAGAACCACAAGATGAACAGGCAAGAAACAGTCCACCTCGCAGGTCAACACGGACAAATCCGGGGGTTAAGCCTGCCAGGTATTCTGAGTAGAAGCCAGTTGTCGGGGCGACAACGGGTTTTGTTGGGGGGAGTGTCACAAAGTCACCAGGAGAGACCTTTCTATTGTTTTGCACTGTATTAATTTATTGTTAATTGTGTGTGTCTGTGAATCACTGTTTTGAAGTGTCTCCCTCTCCTGTGTGGCTGAAGTACCTCCCCCTGCAGCAACCTGGCACACCTGCAAGTACTAATCACCTTCCCAAATAGATAAAAAGGAGGAAGCGGAGCAGGGCGGGGCCTGGGGGAATCCAACAGACACAGCAGAGAAGAAAGGGAAAGTGAAAGTGTTTTCTTGGTTTTGTGTTCTCTTTTGTTCTGTTTTACCTTTTGTTTTCTTGTGCTCCTCCCCAGTCTGCGTTCTGTCCACACCTGCACGGCATCTCCCTTATTAGCCTTTCCTTCCTTCACGTGTTTTTCCAGTTTTTCAGTTCCTTCCCTTTTTCTAGTGTTTTTCCATTAATTTCCCTCACCTGTGTTTCTCTAACTTATTCCACCTGCACGTGTTAGTTTTGGTTGTAATTACACCTGCGTTGGCCCGTCTGTTCAGTGTTTATCTTCAGTCACTCCTGTTGTCATCTTGCCTCTGTCCTGCATTCCCGTGTCTTTTCCCCTGTCTTCATACCTGCTTTTTTTCTTATCTTCTTTGGGATTTTAGATTGTCTGGACTGGCTTTCACTGAAGCTTGTTTTTGTGGTGAATCTGCCTGCTTCCGTGTCTGCATTTGGGTCTTCCTTTTGCAATGGTATGATCTTTTTTTAAAGCCCAACCAAGGAGAAGTTTTTGTGTGACCATTTAACAGCATCGATAACTGTTAAAAAGTCACATGCAAGATGTTTTCCAGTAAGCTTTATTTTGAAAGTCTCAAAACACACAACATTTTATGTTTTCTTAACCCCAGGGCCTTTCAGGTCCAAAACAAACACAAAATGGTTAAGTAGAGTGTCATAGTTTGAAGCTTAAGGCGAGTGAGAATGGGTTGGACCACTGCATGAAAAGTGGGATTTTCGTCCCCGTAAACGCCCGAAAATCTCCCTAATTTCCGGCAGTTAACGGCAATTTACAGCCTGCAAACGCCGCGTTCGCTGTGCCACAAATTGTCGGAAACGAACCATGACGTCAGTGGAGCTCCCGGAGGTGCGAACGGCTCTAATTTGCATATGAATCGCAGCGAAACCACGTCTGGTCACAGAATGTGTGGGCTGGCTTGAATATCCTCCCTCAGTATTGGATGAAACCACTACTTTTAAACACGAAAAATCATTCGTGATTGGCTGGCAGATCTGTCAGATCTGTCACTATTGGTCAACCTGAGTCATTATAAACGTAAACCACACCCCATATATATATATATATATATATATATATATATATATATATATATATATATATAATTTTATTTACTTACTTTCTATTTGTCAAATGTATTCATATAATATATAATATTCATCAAAGACATGAATGAATTTATTGAGGAAAGGAAAATGCCAGGAAGGTGTTGTTTATTCAAAGAAAGAGCTTTATTAACACAAACACATCACAACTATGTACAAAATATAATCCGCCCACACAACAACAGGAAGCTCACTAGAAGCCTAAAATCCTGCAGCACCGTGAAGTGTCTGTCTGCCGCCTCGGAGCTGTCGGTAACTGCCGGCCTTCTGCCTGAATTCGGTCCATTTTGCAGACGTCGGTTGTCGCTCTGCACTTCGGAATCGCCTCTATAATCTCGACTGCAGCGCGGCACGGAGCTCGGTGAGCTCCCGGCTCCATCCAGACACCCGCCGTCTTGTGCCGTCTTCCCCCTCAGACATCAGGTCCATGGCGGCGCACTTTCAAAGCTCCAACTCATCCTCAGCTAGCTCTCTGTAAAAACAATCAATAAAGACGATCAGTACTGCGCGATGCACTGCGTATGGACGCAAGACATCTATTAATGCACCCGAATAATAGTCACATTGACCAAAAACGGATTTAATCTAACAAGTCTTACCCTCTTTGTTCTCGAACGACTCCGAGCTGAACTCCTCACAGCTTCAGCCTGCGATGGAAGATCTGGTTGTTTGTACCTGAGGCTCCTGCGTAACGTTACTATCTTATAGGCAGCTGGAAAACAATTAAATGAAAAGTGGTATGAATAATGAAAACGTAAGTCACTGTAAAATTAAACCATGAAGGAGAAAACAGTAAACGTTACTTACACACGATGGCGTCATTATCAGCATCATGTAAATCTGGACTTGCAGACAGAGCTCCGAGCTAATACTCCTCGGTGTGATGCAAGGTTAGTCTGTGAAAACAACATGCTCGTAGCGATAAACCTCCGTGTCCCTCTGCGGCAGCGAAATGACATCCGTCGGCTACACTCTCCGCGGCGACCCGGCAAAGCTCCTCCCGTCAACACAGGCCTCCTCTCGACAAGGCCGGGCCGCTAACCGAGCTCCTGCTAGCCTAGCTTAGCTCCTGCTAGCTAGCTTAGCCGAACTTGCTTCGTGTCCAATAAAACACAAACACTTCGACTGCGATGGAGAGTCCAGCTCACACACTCAAGGCACGTCTTCCGAATATAGTTCACAGTCCGTTAGTAATAAAACACGACACTGACGGACACACACAGCCCACTGTTAGCTGCTCTACGCCATTTACTCTCTGCTCCTTCTTCCTCGTCAGTGACGCTCCGGTCAACCCGGAAGTGTAAAAACTCTTAGAGGTCATGAACTCTCACACAAAATAAGAATTACTTTAACTTCTTTTAAAGATTCAGAACCCATGAAATTATATTTTAGTGTCACACATTTTAAACAGAAATTATTTATATATTTCAATATCTTATTTGTCTCATATGTCATGCACATTTTAACTTAACAACTGGCGCTTTATCTTTAACTTGGTCTCAGGAGAGAGAAAAAAAGGAATAAATAATCTTTTTACATAACATTGGCCATTGCTAATGACATACACAGTAATTAATCTAGCATATTTTAATTAAACAAATCAATTCAAGCTAAAATGTAAGTCTATAATCAGGCTATACTGAGCCTCATCTATTTATACCAGAGATTTTCTTAAAATGAAGTTAATACCTTTTAGGAAAATGTCACCTGGGGAAAAACTCCCCCTGCTACCCTGATTAGCATTTGTATAGCTCCCAGCATTTTCATTTACATGTTAAAGCCTCCCCTAGAATCAGGGGGAGGGGGGTCATGGGGGGAGAACTGCCAAGCAAGGCCCACGTCAGTTTCCGACAATTTACGTCAGTTTTCAGTGTTGCCTGCAAATTGCCGTGAATTGTCGCAAACCTGAAATTCCACGACAATCTACAGTGCCGCACACTGACGAAAATCCCACTTTTCATGCAGTGGACTGGCAAAAGACTCATCAGTCAAACAAAATAAAGAAGGTACCCTGTGTAACTATCCTTGTACAATCTCTGGCACTTTCTGGAATTGGTGCCAGATTTTGATAATAATAGTGAAACTCACTGCAGCTTAGTGACGTGGTTTTTGTTGGCACTGATGGACAGCGGGAGCACAAGAGCTGCCTTTTGGCTCTCCCTGTCAGCTCCCAGCAGCTCTGTGTTGATCCCAGTGGCGGGCGATGCTGTTGTATAACTGTTTTATTCAATTGCTGTTGTATATATTTGCATTCTGTTTCTTAAAGGCTAAAACCAAGATGGGAAGAGAAGTAGAGACCCACTCTACCATGGTGTGGATGTCATGCAGGTCTTAACCACAATTCTTCATGCATGTAGAAGATCTCATTCTAAAAGACTACGATGTGCCATTCAGCATCTACACATTTTGATTCATTATCCATAGTTTTGTCGTCTATTGTATATTTTATTTCAGGAAAGATGCATTAACACTGTAGAGGTGCTGTCCTTTTACCTCTTTCCCAATTGTATCTGAAACATGCTATGGTTCGCGCACAGACTACAATTCTTGATAACAGTGTATCCTGTAATTACTATACAGCCATATTTGCTGCATTAGTATACATGTGTGGGGGATGACAGAGAATGGTAAATAAACTGAATGGTTATCACAATGTGTGAAGGATATTGATCAAAATTAATACATCCAGACTTTTTAGAAATGCAACAACTAGTACGGTACAAAGCTGTAACCATGTGGAGTTCATTAAATCTGTTGTACAGCTTGTTCATATAACTTTATAGCATAACAAATAGGTTTTTCAACACTTATTTTGTCCTTTTGTTTTTCAATTATTGTGTAAATTGGTGTCATGACTGTTGTTGATGTCCCTGCTTAACAATAGAACAATGTAGCTGAAAAGCAGAGGGAAACGTCTGGGTTTTTTTTTGTTTTTTTGCCCATGACAGGCATTTATTTACAACTATGTGCCAAAGAAAATTATTTTGTCTCAGTTAGTACATCAAGGGCATTATTTTCGATTTGAAATTGCTAACATGACTGTATCACAAAGGCCAACAAAGCAAATAAGGGTATTAGTAGGCAGCATTACAAATGAAAAGGGCAGCTTTTTTAATTTCAGAAAAACAGATTCTTCAATTTTGGCTTACTTGAGGCCTAAACACTGCTTACTCTATATTTGCATAGCAATTGCCTTGATGCAAGTTTGTTTAGCTAACTGTTGCGAACCGTGCCAGGGGTCCACATTTAATTAAGCTTGGTAATAAATTATCAAAGAATTCAGCTCAAAATATCTTCACCTCTAGGCATGGGCAGGCTTTATATTTAACATGTGCGTAAGGTTATATGCAGCCAACTACAGATACTTCTTAACCACATTCTGCCATGCAGTGTTTTGAATAATCCCTCTGCACAGCATATGGCTAACTGTTTTTCAAGAGTAGCACTGTGCTCTGTAATGGCCACAATGAGATCACCTCAGGCATCACAAAGAGAAAAATGCAAATAACTTCTTAATTTGGACCAGAATAAATGTTTTCTTGATGTCCAAAATAGTGGACTCAAATAATTAAGGGGGGAGTGGAGTGGGTTTTCTGAAATGTGGCTTGCAAAAGTAACCATCCTACTTCTTTATGGTTGAGCTCTTAATTACGTGATGGGGATGGAGATGGTGGCTCATACTCACAGCTAGAAATGATTTATGGGAGCCCTGAAAAGCCCTCTACGGGATGGGTGAGAGAGGCAAGTGGTGCGGCAGGGCCGCTGGACATGGTGGCAGTGCTACTGTGAGCATAACAGAAGGCGAGGACAGAAAAGGGGGGGTGGGGTGACTGGCACTCTGGGGCTGATGGGAAGCACTGCTGCCTTAACATACACCACAGGACTTTATCACCCAGGGTCTGCCAAGCCTCAAGTACCATTTCTGTGCCAGTGGTCAGACATACTAGAATAACAAAAAAAGACAAAGTGAAGGAGCATGAGACAGTAAGTGTGACAGAGACAGGGGAGGGGTGAAGACGGGTGGGACAGAGAGAAGTAGAGAAAAAGACAGAGAGTGACAGAAGTGGAAAACATGTACGTCTACAAAAGGAGTAAAGATAAAGGTCAAAAAGACAGAAAACAAGAAAACAAAACAAAACCAAAAAAAAGTATCTGTGTTGGTGTGGCAGAGTGTGAGATACACTTTGACAGGAAAAAAATCAGTAGTAAGGAGGAAGGGATGATAAACCAGAAGCGAGACGGAGAGATGAAAGTCAGTGAAGACCTTGAGCTTTTTGTTCCTCCCTCTGATGGTACTCTGGCACTGCTGGAGCTGCTCGGCTGCCTCTCCATTTCACAGCCACACTAAAGCGTGCCTCAGCTTCGCACATACTTTATCCTACCTCTTGGAGTGGGAGGGTTGCACAGAGAAAAAGATAGAGTAAGTTATCTTACAGAATTCAGCAGTCTTTTCAAAATATGCCACACATCTTGCTTGTTGCTTTATTACCAGCTACAGGATTCCATATTTACCTCATCCTTGTAGATAGAGTAAAAATACTGTATCAAAACAGAGCCCCGGAAATACAGGCTACACATACAAGCAGCACCTGCTTTGGCTGATTTGCTTATGAAGCTAACGTTAGCACCATGAATTGGTTGAAAATGCTGCTCCCAGCTAGCTTTTAAGGTCTCTAGCTGACAGGAGTTCACCTAAAAATGAAAATTCAGTTAACACCTACCACCCCATGCAGATGGGAAGTTTCATGAAAAGATGAAAGTACTCTACATCAGAACAAAAATAAATTAAATCAGAAAAGTTCAAATCAAGTTTGAGTCCATGTGAAATGACATGCAGTTTGTTTGAGTGTTTTCTAAGTAGGGATGCACCGATACCACTTCTTTTCAACCCGATATGATACCGATACTTAGATCTGAGTACTTGCCAATACAGAGTACCGATGCCGATACTACTACCACCAAAACAACCCCAAAAAAACTATAAGGCAAAATGCAATTAATTGGAAGACAGGTTTTATTTTCTTCTCTGCTTGTTACAACAAATGATAAATGAAAAATAAACATTTTCTGTGAAATTTTCTGATATTATTGCAGAGTTTCCACATTTTAATCAAACAAAATATCAATTAAGCATTTTGCACTGTCTCCAGCTTTCAGATTGACACAACATTGATGAACCTATTGCAGAGTGTCCATATTTGAATCAAACAAAATCTCAAACTTCAGTCAGCATGCAATGGCGTGGTCTCTGAACTAAGTTTTTTTTGGGAAAGTGAGTGGCAGGTTCTTTTTGATGAAAAGAATCATCTCTGCATGATTAGCTGTGAGCCTGTTTCTTGCTCCTCCGCCGCTCCTCATGGGCTCCCGTAGTTCATAGTGGCCCCGCCCCCGCATTGACTTTCCACAGAGAAACAAACACAACAACTTGCAGCGAGCCAAGAGCCCGTTCCTAAAACGGCACCGTCTCGTTAGTAGCTTGGTTTTGTGGCGTCGGACCTCGAACAAACCACGGTCCGCTGCACAGTTTGTTGAAAAGCTGTTGTGACTAAAGACAGCGGACAGACACATTTATCTGAGCCTCTCAAACAGACGCACGTATCAGAGTGGGACACTTGTTGCTCTCTACGAGAAGACCGCGGCAGCCCACCCGGGCTATAAAGCAGCTAACATTAGCAGAATCATTTAATCATTGTGTCCCGTATGAGAAGGAAGAGTCCCGGTGGACAGCTGTTACGGATGCAGTCACGTTGCATATCGTTAAAGATATAGGAAATAAACACCCTTAATTTGAAAATGAGTATAGTGGCTCTGAGCTAGCAGTATAGCGGTGCAGCGCCGCTATTCCACCGTCTGGGGAGAACACTGATTGGTTCTTGGTATCAGCGAACTTTAACGAGTACGAGTATATTAGAACAGTATCGGCCAGATACCAGTATTGGTATCGGTGCATCCCTAATTGTAAGTTTGGATGGCAGATCGACTAAGATGATCAAATTCATCCAGCGTGCTAACGATGCTTTCTGAAACATTTACAGCTGCGTGGCTTCCTCTGAAATCCTTAGTACACAGAAGGTAACTGTCAAGTTCCCATAGGTCTCAAATAAAATACGCTGTGATTGTCACATAACCATGTGTGGCCATCGACGTCCAAATTTCTGTGGTGATAGCGAGTGTCTTATCCTTCAGAGTAGTCCATGTTTTCCTGTGTGGCGGAAAGACCCCTCTCCCGAAGACACCTTCTCTTGAATGAACGTTCCAATAAAATGTGACACCCCTACTGTACAATAGATGTTGAAACTGACAGTATACAGTATAACCATAAATTATGATGTGACATGAAAAGACTTCAGATCAGAATGAGGCCATTAAATGTGAAAAAACAACTTGATCTAACTTTATGATGACAATATTCCATGTGTGACATTCATGACAGGTTAGCCAATTATAACACATTCCTAGCCAAAAGAAAGACATGACCATAATATTGCACAACCTATAAACACGCTTTAGATGCATCTTGTGTTTAGTGTGAACAGAGAAGTTACAACTCCTCTGGAGTAAAGTACAAATGTTTTTACTAGTCTATTCAGTGTCACAGTTAGTCATGACGAGGATGAGCATGCACAATACTGGAGCACTGGAATTAGCTCACTGAAATGAATGCAGCCATGATTATATTTTACAAACTGTTCTGTCCCTGCTTTGACAGGTCAAAATGTCAGATGGTCTTTTGCACCCTCCCTCCCAGGGGCATCTGTGGCTTTGTGTTGTTTGATAAAACTGCACATTTTACAGTTTCCTTTTATTTTGATCAGCCCCAAGGCACACCTGTTCAACAATAATGCTGTCTAATCAGTATCTTGATATGCCATACCTGTCCAGTCGATAAATTATCCTGGCAAGAGAAGTGCTCAGTAACAGTAACACTGTCCTCAAAATCTGAGATGAATAATTATATGTATGAATGCATAAAAAAATATTAATTCAACTTGGTTGAAGACATAATTAATGCTGTTTCAATGGGAATTGTTTTTTTTTTCACATTTAACAGCAACTCTCTGACCACAATTCAGTCTGAAACTAGCTACTTTTCCTATATCCCTTAGATGCATGAGTGATTGGACCCTACACTCTTCCATAAGTGGGTCAACAACGACCCGTATTAGAATCAATGTCTTTTTGTGCCATTTCTCTCATTTTTGTCAAGAATAATCATTAATGTGAAGTTTTGTATTGTACACACAAGAATGATTTCATGTTTGACTTATTTTTATTTTTCACTTTTTAACATTCGGGACATATTCAAACATTTTGTTTTAATAACTTAACATTTTGAACTTCATCCAATAAGAGCCCTTACGACTCATTCTGTTGGAAGTGATTTGAACATCACTTTCTTCTTCACAGGACGAATCTTCTGTGTGTGACTTGGATTTCCAGGTGGCTACCACCTCCTGGACAATCGTCTGCGTCCTCATCATCTGAGATTTCAGATTCTGAGTCCAGCACCGTAACTGGCCCGCCATCATCCAGCATCTACATTACCATTTCCTTTGTGTATCTAGCTGCCATGACACCTTGGATGAAATAACATGAAATGAACTGGTGTGAATGAATAAATAAATGTAAACACATGCATGTGTGTGTGCACACGTGCGCGCAGACACACAGACACTGATACAAAACATACAGAAGCTAATGTTAGCTAGATTAGTTAGCTAATTTGAGTTAGAATAAAATACATGATAGTAACATACTCTGTCACATAATAGTCATGAATGACACACAGACACGTACAGTACATACAGTAATGTTAGCTTGCTTGGTTGGCTAACTAATGTTAAAGTAGGCTATAACACATGATAATGACACATACTCTTCCACACACGCACACACACATGTAAAGTGTGTGGTCCAAAATAAATACATTCCTCACAACCACAGCTGGTAAGAATCAAAGGTTCTCATGAAATTCCAAATGCATGCGGGTCATTTTTGACCCACTTATGGAAGGTTGGGGTAGTAATTCAAAAACTCAAAATGTTTAAAATGTATAAACGGTAAATTAAATATTTCAATGGCATCTTATCAAAAACATGTTTCTCTACCTGGAATATGAGGTTTCATTAAGAAGATATTGCAAGAAAACTACGTCACTGTGTCATTTTTGACCCACTTATGCATCTAAGGGATATGGGACTTTGTTTGTAGGCAGTGTGATTAGTAGCCCAACATGCTAATAATTGCAGCTTGTGCAGTGGGACACTTACCCTGTTGTTGTCATGATTTTGGTTTTAGATATTATTCTCCACTCTGTGTACACTCCGTTTGTATCTTTGTATAGCCACATGAACACCATGTTTAGCATGGGGAGAATTCCAACACTTGAAGGGCCTTATCACACCTCATTAAGGATGCTATGCTATGATTGGACATTTGCAGTTTGGGGGAGGTGTTGAGCAAACATTCACTTAGTCAGGGTCACTTGCACATTGCAAAGCTAGACAACTTCCTTTAAAGTATCACTAACAATTAAAATATCTTTTAGCAGACTGTACGTGGTGAAGAATAAATCAAAGCCATAGTCTATTAAAAGTGAAATCAGGCGCACTGTGGTGGGACTGCAGGCCTAGTTTGACCCTATCAAGTCTTAATGAGGTCCGCCGAGTCGTTAACCCATACATTTAAATAACATGCATCAATATTAATAGCTTATTAATGACTCAAAGCAATTATGTATACTGTGGACTGGACAGAGAGTGCTGAGCAGGGGCATTGAGAGACAGAGAGAAAGACAGTGATACTTTTAAAGGGTGTGTATGCATATATGTATGCATGATGTGTGCCATTCTGTAAATTCTTGAATAAAAGCCAACATTCAAATATTGGCTGAGTTTCAAAGATATTGGGTTGGTGGGCATGAATTAGCAAAAGCTATTCCATGACAGAGATTACATGAGCTTGTCTTTCATTCCATGACACACAAACCCTTCTCTCGCCCCCAATTGCCTGCACTGTAATGGCTCATATGTTAAATCAAGCATAATCTACATTTCCATAGCAGTAATTCCATCAGTAGTCATGTCATACTCAAAATTTTTACTACTTGTTTCTCATTTTTCCAGTTATGGAAAGTAATGTCAATGCAATTGCTGGTTGCAATTGAAATCAAATGTTTTTTAAGATACTATGATTAATACATGTACTCCCCACTTCAAATTTAAAGCCTGACTGCAATAGGAGGGACTATGGCAAGAGGTCTTCACTAAATTGCTTTAAATTCTTAGAAATTTAACTCAAGTCAGCTAGACGCAGAAGGGTCAGCAATGACACCATCTTGCACTTTAAATCAGATTTGGATAAGCCACACAAAGGTAAGATTTAAGTCTTGTCTGTAGCATGTTCAAAGAGTTATAAGGAAGAATGTGGTTTACTTTCCACCTAAAATAATTAGCACCAAACAGACAGCTGTTGTCTTTGTTTGGTTTGTGTGAATTTTAGCCCATGTATAGTTATCTTTAAGGCTAATAGAAGCTGTCTGACTGTCTCTCCATGGTTCATTTTGGATTAGGTCTCTTTTTCTGTAAAAATGTGTTCATGCATGGCAGCATCTAGTCTTTTTCAGACCAGTGAAGATCTCTAATCATCCATTTTGAGCTGCCGGAAGGTGTGAAGCATACTACTGCTCACTCTGCAGGGAGTGCTGAGTTCTATTGGCATTAACTTAATAGAAATTGTGAAAAAAAAAAAAAAATAAGGCTTATCCCATAAAGTAGTCAATTAGTCGCAGGTGATTTATGATATTTTTGGAAATACATTACCAATTCTGGTCAGAAAGGTCTCCAGTACCCAGTGATCTAAATGTGTCCCAGTGCAGCTTCCCAGGAACATTTTTTTTTTGTGTAAAGACAGAAATGCCTATTTTCATTTTTTGTGCAGTCTCAAAGTAAGTGACAGTACAGAGAAAATATCAGTAAAAGCATTAACAACCTTGAGTCCTGTCAGCTGAATTAGGCTACTGATCAACTGTTTCAGATTGAAAAATGCACTTAGCAAATGTTGCCCCTTGAATTTGTGTATTTCCTTCCTGACACAGGGCTTTCAGAGCTTGGTCACTTTGTCTCTGGTGACTCTTTCTTCTCTTCATTTTCAGTAGCTTCCTCCTCCAGTATTACTTCTCAGAAGCTCTTAAATTTGTTCACTGTCATTTTCAATTAGTGCTTCAGGTGAGACTTTTGGGCGGAGGAAGCATGCAGAAGTAGATAGGGGTGAAAACGTCAAATCACTTCGATCGAATTTGCCTTTATCTTCATTGCCAGGGAAGCTAGCTCCCTGTGGCTAGAGCCCTAGGCTATTGAAACTCAGACAGATGAGTACTAAGCCGAGGAGCCAGGGATACAACATGGTCCAGCCCCAGTCACAAAGCTTCAGTCTGTGCACTCTGTCATATGAATAAGTTAATGAGCATGATGGCCACAGCTGCCAATGTGCCTTCAGTGAGCGACGTGTGTGCACGTTCATAGAAGAAGGAAGCACTTTGAAGTTGTCAGCAGTATCTTTTACAGCTGTCATTCACAAGCATACTGCAGTGTGCATCCTTTTATAGACTCTTTCTCCCTCATTTATTTTATCAGGTTACCTGTTACGATTTGAAATACGACATATTGCCAAACAGGCGCGTTTGCTTTTCGCAAACAACAAATCCTCGGCGTCTCGTCAGTCAGCTCTCTCCGCAATAATGACAATACTGTCAGTGGCCCAAAGCTAATTTGAGTTTGAGTTGTGTGCTCAGCAAAGGGGAGGAGCAGATCTCTGAGAGAAGTCAGCGTTTGCCACTGACCCAGCCCATCCCACCAGCTACCTGAACAAATGAGTCTTTTAACTAGGGAAGGTGTGATATTAGTCATGTACTGGACCATCATCTGCCAAAGATGACTTGTGGGAGAGCCTGACAAGCAGTCTTCGGTAATGTTACTTTTAAAAGTAGCCCATTACATACAAGATTACTGCCAAAGTAACTTGTTACTTTAGCGTGTTATATACTGACAAAAGTAACACGTCAGAGTACTTTTGAGCTATCAAAAATATAACATTTACAGCTCTTCATTTTGCCAACAATCTGACAGCAAACTGAGCGGAGGCATACAGTATTAGGCACCGCTGTTTCAATGAAAACAATGCAACACAGTCTCTTAAAGGGCTCTCTGACAAGCACTTATCCTCCAGGCACAACTTGCATGATGTTCCTCTTGTCCTTTTCGCCCCAAAATTCAAAATAATAAGAATAATAGTTTATGCTGTACTCTCAGCCTTACAGTACAAAGCTTTAAGGGATTTTCTTTTATTTTTGTGGCGACAAAAGAAAAAAAAGGAACAACCATTTTTTTTTCCAGTAATGGATTACTTTTATGAAAAAAACTAAATAATGGACACAACAAATAAAGTAATGGATACTCTAAGCAGCGGTACTCAACTGGTCTGGCTTCGGGACCCACCATCACCCCTTAATGACAAGCCGCGACCAAAATCGAGGAACATTTTCAACTTCTCAAATGTATTTAACATAACACTTCAGTAACTGTACTGTTCAAACTATTCAGTCACTTATTCAAGCAATAAAAAAAATAAAAAAGTGCAACTATGTGTGGCAATACCAGTTGAACTGCGAGTGGCAGATCTAGAGAATCGATGTAACACCAACAACGCCACCTTAGGACTTGCACCTAAAGAGTATACTCATTTAACTTTAATTTCTCTGAGGGTTTCCCAAAAACAACCCATACACAGGTTCTTACACAAATGAATACAAGCATGATGTACAATAATTTAACAACCTTTATTAATCACAATAACAGTTTCATTTTATCAGTTATGTCTCTAAAACATTTATATGGTTCTTCTCTTTAATCTCTAACACATATAATGTTCCGCTGTCACCATAAGCAGCAGTTCAGTTAGGAATAGAAGGTTTAGGCAACAGCTAGCTCGGACAGGTCACTGCACTCAAAGGCCCCAAAAGAGACGAAACAAAATATATTTACAAATCACTGCAAACTCAAAATGAAAGAAAAACAAAAGAAACCATGCAACATGTATACATTTAGCAGGTCCTCCACTATAACAGCTGCAATAACTTCCCACCCCCACTAACGTCTCACAGTCTGATTGGGGCGGACCACGCTACACTTTTAAAACGAGCATCTATACGCAGAAAAGCAGAGCGGCTAATTACTGGTTAGCTAACTAGCAAGGCAAGGCAAAAAGAAAGAAAAGGGGTTGGAGGCAAGGCAGGGCAAACAGCAGCCTAACGCCAGACAAGCTTTACAAAGAAACAAAGTCAACTGTTAGTGACAACACCTAACCAGCAGACACAATAGCATTTAGCTTACAGCACTGGTTACCCGTGTCCTGCACACATCAGTTCTTGTAGCTGCTAGCGGCTAGCGGTGGCAGCAGCAGCTAACCGGACAGGGACACACACACCCCATCTCGGCCCAATGCGCTAACCTACAACAGAGGACCATCAGCACAGCATCGTATTACATCTAAACGCCACGGGACTGTGCTTCATACCTGCAGAACGCATACGGCACATACACGCCTGGACACTACGGCGTGGCGGAGCTGCAAGCTGGCAGCACTCGCTTTGGCAGAGGAAAGGGAGACTAAACGACCGGGGGGAGTATATGAAACGCCCCGCATTAAGCCTGGTTTATGCTTCTGCGTCGCGGCGACGGCGTCGCTACGTCGTCGACCCTACGCCGGCATTGAGCATTTCGAAGTTCTGCGTCGAGGGAACGCGTTGTTCTGCAATTCACCGCCAAGCCGCTAGTGGGGTGTGGCTGTGTCTTTGTTTGGTTTCGGGGGGTTGCTATCGGATTCCTTGGTTTTCTTCCGGTCAGACAGTAAACAATGGCCCCAGCCCCGTGTTGTGCGAAATTTCCTGCCAGGAGTTGTTTGCCATTTGGCAATCCTTGTAATGTCTTGAAGACGAGTTGTAAAGGTGGTCATATTTTCTGACCTCCTCGATAATTCTCTCGTCTGCCTGGTCCATTTTTTCCGTGCCGCTCGTACCACAAAAACTTTAAAAATGGCGGTGTTGTTATACTGTTGACCGGAAAAGCAACTGCCGGAAATGACGTTCTGAGCGGACCAATCACAGTCCTTGCCGTTCGCGTTTCGACGCGTCGACATGACGCATAGTTAGGATTTTTTTGGAGGCGCACGTCAGGCTACGGCGTAGGGTCCGCGTAAGCATTAATCAGGCTTTAGCGGATGAGGACGCGGCTGCACTACAGGTGCCGGTAAGGGACGTTCCCCGCGAATGCGAGCGTACCTTGGAATGATACAACATCTGTACATGCTCACTACCAAGATCTTGGCACAGTTTTTGAAAACATTGGGTATTTTCTGCACTCCATTCAATCTAGTTTAACACTTGGATGACATCTTTTAATGTTTCATGAAGCACTGGTACCATTTCCTTTACTGCTAAGGCCTCCTGATGCAAAAAACAATGCTTCCAAGTTGCATTAGGAGCTCTCTCAAGTATTCTCCTCAATACCCCAAGTTTTTTCCCGTCATGGAGGCAGCGCCATCAGTTGTGATAACGATGCACATGTCCCAGCGGAGGCCCACTGAACTCAAATACAAGTCCACAGAGCTCAAAATGTCCTCTGCAGTCGTAGTTGTAAGGAACTCTCATGAGCTTATTTGATGGCATCCGACATGTTTTCAATTCGCCTACTTGTAGCATCATTTGACAGAGGTATAGTTTTCAGTTTATCCTCTGCGGATTGATCCAACATCTCTGTGGCTGTGTCTCAATTCAGGGTCTGCACACTTTGAGTGCGCATTTGAAGTGCGATTACGTCATTATTCCGCGGCGAAGGGTGTCCCAAATCGAAGTGTTCTCATAATGCACCCCACAAATGCGCACTCTTTTAGCCTTTTTTTTGAGTGTGCACCGCTACCACACTTCGTGGTCTCACATGTCCTAAGAGTCATCGCGCGCCCGAAGAGAAGAAATAAAAAAAATAAATAATGGCGACCTCAAGTGGTGCAGATCTCGCATTTAAATGTAAGTATTAAGTCTATACTCGGTTTTTACTCCTTTGAACATCCAACGCCAGATATATTTAACTTCAAGGGACATTAAAACCTCAACATTTCAGTTAAAATACGTTGGTAATGCTCAGCTTGATGCCTTTGGAAGTAAAGCCTTAAAAGCCTTCACTTTCAAACGTTAGACGTTCAGACTTATATCTTATATCTTATTGTGGCTGTGGAGATGTTAGAGACTATTTTTACTTCATATACATAAATGGACCAAGATAAACAGATTTAGATCAGGCTGCTTTTGTCTGTTGACGAAACACAAAACATATTTTACATTTCATCTGTTTTAGGGAGCAAACAGAGAGCTTCATTGCTGTCCGAGGTCAGAACAACATTAGTTCACAGGGCGAAACATTCAACCGGCTGGATGGAAGTAAGGCAACAATACATAATAATAAATAATAAATAGCCGATTTGTCAGCCCTGATGTCACTTTTTGTAAATCTTTGCATCCCTGTGTTAATGGGATCTTGTGTTTACCTTTTCTCTTGCTTCGAGGAGGATGGAGGACATGAGGCTGCAGAGAGGATGGAGAGGCTCTTCTCTGCTCCTGCTCCTTACATTATAGCTGTTGTTATTTAGTTAATGTATGAGTTCTTTTTAAATGATTTGTTCATAATTGTTTATTTTATTTAATTCATGAAATAAAATATTGTTCTATTGTTGCATGTTGTCTATTCCATTTAGTATGAACAGCTTAAGTACAATTTATAACAGCAAACGGCATCAAGTGCTACTTTTCAGGGACAACAAGGGATTGAATGTTTTCTTTTATTATTAAGGTCTTAACATTTACAACCATTGACAAAATTACAGCATAAATAACCATTTACAGATTATTATTCACTAACAAAAACAATTATTATTAAAAACAATCTTAAAACAGTTACAGATGATGGACAGTAACAGGCTGAGCAGGAGTTCCTGCAGTGCTGCTGGGCTGGATGGTGTCAGTGGGACATCATCTGGGTCGGTACTTAGGGGGTTTGGGGGTCCAGCCTCCTCTGTCCAGCACATCGTCCATCAACTGGATCTGCAGTTCTGACTCAGATGGCTGCCATGTCACTAAGAATGTTTTAAGAAAGAGGCAAGAATTATAATTTCATAATATAAAAATAATAATAATAATAATAATAAGAAGAAAACAACAACAATAATAATAACAATTATTATTATTATTATTATTATTATTGTTATTATTATTATTATTATCATAAATCATTACAATAAACAAAACTATCTACCAAACACTTTAAATAGGAATAATGCCTTTAAAATTAAAATAAAACCGTATGTGGCGATCAATAGTTTATGTTTCAGCATTAACGTAATGTATCGGTATGTTAATGACCCCAAACTGTTAGCTAGCTAATAATGATAATATTGATAACATTACTGTGGGTTCAATAACAGGTTTACCTCTCCACGGTCCTCTCAGCCGGAGATAAACCAGAGCCACTTCTCCTCTTCCTCCACATTGAGGAGGATTAAAAAGGATATCAGGAATTCCTGTAGCTCGAACAGATCTGACAGTCAAACTTTACTCTTCTTGTCACTTTCACGGACCTGGGCGGCATAAATAGTGACGTACGGGTAGGGGCGGGAACATCTGGTGACGCAACCAGGAAATGCTGCAAAGGGTAGACCGTCCCATTTCACAACAGGCTGATGCAGCCTGCAGGGCGCACCTAAGTGCACTCACTTGGTGAGACCGCAAAGGGCGGGTCCTTGAGTGTGCAGACCCTGAATTGAGACACAGCCTATGACTATGTCCATGGCTGCAGGTAAGATAAGGTCCTCTGCAATGGTGTGGGGCTTCTTTAACTTAGCAATATCATGTGGTTACCACCTGGTAAGATGCATGGAGTGCCTGGTCTTGCTTCGAGCACGCAGAAGTAAGACACTGTTTAGATGTCCTCAGGTCCATTTTTTGCCCGGGCAAAGACCCGTGACCCTCTAAAATAGGGGTCCACCATTTGAGAACCACTGCTCTAAAGGATTACTAACAAGTAAAATGTTACCCCCAACACTGCTAACAAGTACACTAACTTTGTTAAAAAGTCACTTGACACTTCTTTGTAGGTCATGATAAGTTGCAGTGTATGTACAGTGCAGGGGTTCTTCTGGCTCTGTACCCAGAGAGTTAAGGCAAACACAGAAAAAAAGGACAGAGACTTCATTAACCCTCTAGAATAAATGTCATCAAGCCATGAGCAACACAATGTAATATGTGTTAGTGTTTACATGCATCTTAAAAAGATTTTAAAAAAATAATAAAATAACCAACCATAGTTCAATGACTGACATAATCCACCCTGCTACTGAAAATGAAGCCCCCCTAAATAGTTTGGTGTTTTTATTAAAAAGAAATATTATTATTGTTATTTGAGTTTAAATAAATAATCATATAACCTGTTATTATTCACTTAAGTATGATCATAAATCTGTCAAGTTTCCCTTCACTTCATAGTGTAAGGTAGAGAGAGCCCCTTCAGTGTGTAGTTATGTAGCTATGGCGCCGTACTAGGTGGCAGCCTGTTGCAGCAGCTCCCGTGGGCTTCCAAGTTTTTTTTTTGTATTTCTGTTTTGATTTTCGATGTGATTTTTGGCAACTCTTCTCAAGAGACAGTGAGAAGATGGACACTTCCTTTTTTAAACTTTTTTGTCTTTTTTAAACAAGACGGACGAGCTTGTGGTACTTTGTAGTTTTATGTTTATTATGCTAACCCTAGCAACGGAGGGACAGGAGCGCATCATTGAGCGCATTTATTACACACGCGACCAGCTGATTGCGCTGTGTAAACCTGCACTGCTGTGTGAACCTGCACTGCTACCCGGAGCCAGACCTGAGGTCCTGAAGGAGCTGCGGAGGAGACGCCGTGGCTGCAGAGCCGGAGTGAAATGGAGGGGGAAGAAGAGGAGACACAGACCGGCTGTACCGGCGATCGTCATGGGAAACGTGAGGTCTCTGGGGAACAAGACTGACGAGCTCGCCGCGCTGATAAAGGCTCAGAGGGAATATCGTGAGTGCAGTGTGTTGTGTTTCACAGAGACATGGCTTCACTCAAACATCCTGGACCACAGCGTGGCGATTCCCGGCTTCAGCACTGTTTGGGCGGACAGGGATGTGATAAGCAGCGGAAAGAAGAAAGGAGGAGGGATTGTACTGTATGTGAGTGAGAGGTGGTGTAATCCCGGACATGTTCACGTCAATGAACGTCTCTGTACCCCGGACATTGAACTGCTGACTGTGGGGATGAGGCCTTATTATTTGCCCCGGGAATTCACGTACGCCGTCATTATCGGTGTGTACGTTCCTCCTTCAGCTGATGCAGCGCTGGCCTGTGACGTCATCTACTCCGCTGTTGCCCAGATACAGACGCAGCATCCTAACGCATTTATTGTCATCACTGGAGATTTTAATCATGTCTCACTGGACAAAACCCTCCCAACATTTCACCAGTATGTTGACTGCCCCACCAGAGACTGTAACACACTGGATCTGTTGTATGCAAATGCTAAGGATGCATACAGTCCCACAGCCCTCCCCCCTCTTGGGAGATCTGACCACAACCTGGTTCTGCTGACCCCTAAGTATGTCCCTCTTGTTCAGCGGCAGCCTGTCCACACTAGGAGTGTGAGGAGGTGGACTCAGGAGGCTGCTGACGCACTACAGGACTGCTTTGAGTCGACAGACTGGGATGCACTTGTTGAGCCACATGGAGAGGATCTCGACAGCATGACCGACTGCATCACAGAATACATCAGGTTCTGTGAACACACCACCATGCCAACCCGGACTGTACGCTGCTTCCCTAATAATAAGCTGTGGATCACCAATGACCTGAAAGTTCTTCTTAAGAAGAAGAAGAGGGCGTTCAGGTCTGGAGACAGGGAAGAACTGAGGAGAGTGCAGCATGAACTCAGGGATATGCTGAGGACCTGTAAAGACGCCTACAGGAGGAAGCTGGAGGCCAAACTTCAGCAGAACAATGTGAGGGATGTGTGGACTGGTATGAAGCAGATCACTGGGTGTAAGGTGAGCGGCAGACAGTCATCGGGCAGCCTGGAGAGGGCAAACGAGCTGAACAGATTCTTCAATAGGTTCAGCTCACAGCCTTCTGTCGTCTCCCTGACACCTCCAGACCCCCACACACCCTCACTGCCCCGAATGCTTCCTCCCCTCCCCCCTCACTCCCCTGCCGTGAGCTCTCCTGTGCAACACCTCTCCTCCTCCTCCTCCTCCTCCTCCTCCACCTCCTCCTCCTACCTCCTCCTCCTCCACCTTCACCTCCTTCTCCACCTCCTCGTCCTCCACTGAAGACACCAGCAGCCTCCCCCGCATGACTGTGACTGCAGGCCAGGTTAGGAGACAGCTGGAGAGACTCCACCAGCAGAAGGCTGCAGGCCCTGACGGTATCAGCCCCAGGATCCTGAAGACATGTGCCAGCCAGCTGTCTCCTGTCCTACAACACCTCTACAACCTGAGCCTTGGTCAGGAGAGAATACCGGTGCTTTGGAAGACTTCCTGCCTGGTTCCTGTTCCAAAGAAGTCGACACCATCAGACCTCAATGACTATCGACCAGTGGCCCTCACATCTTACGTCATGAAGGTGCTGGAGAGACTGGTTTTGGCCAACCTGAGGCCGCAGGTGAGAGCCCTGCTAGACCCTCTGCAATTTGCTTACCAGCCCCACTTGGGAGTTGATGACGCTGTCATCTACCTGCTGCAACGAGCCCATTCGCACCTGGATGGTGGAGGAGGCACTGTGAGAATCACATTCTTTGATTCTCCAGTGCTTTTAACACCATTCAGCCACTGCTACTGGGGGAGAAGCTGCAGGTGATGGGTGTAGGCGACACAATGATCTCCTGGATTACTGACTACCTGACAGGCAGGCCACAGTTTGTCCGTATGGGCAGTGTTCTGTCTGATGCGGTGGTCAGTGATACAGGAGCTCCACAGGGGACTGTACTGTCTCCTTTCCTGTTCACCTTATACACCACTGACTTTCAGTACAACACCGGGTCGTGTCACCTGCAGAAGTTTTCTGACGACTCGGCTGTTGTTGGGTGTATAAGTGAGGGACAGGAGGAGGAGTACAGGGCTCTGGTAGACAACTTTGTGGAGTGGACTGGACAGAATCACCTGCGGCTGAACATCAGCAAGACCAGAGAGATGGTGATAGATTTCAGGAAGAAGAGGAAGACGGCTTTCCAACCCCTGTGCATTCTGGGAAGGGATGTGGAGGCGGTGGAGGATTATAAGTACCTTGGTGTTAACATCAACCACAGACTGGACTGGAGATCTAACACTGAAGCTGTGTACAAGAAGGGGATGAGCAGACTTTACTTCCTGAGGAAGCTGAGATCCTTCAACGTGTGCAGCAAGATGTTGGAGATCTTTTATCAGTCTGTGGTGGCCAGTGTGCTTTTCTTTGCTGTGGTTTGTTGGGGAAGCAGCATCGGAGCCAGTGACACCAACAGACTCAACAAACTGATCAGGAGGGCTGGCTCTGTGATTGGCTGCAAACAGGACACTCTGGAGGCTGTGGTGGAGAGGAGGACACTGAAAAAACTGTTATCCATCATGGATAATCCTCTCCACCCTCTCCAACTCACACTGGTCAGACAGCGGAGCACCTTCTCCGGAAGGCTGCTTCAGCTTCGCCGTCGTAGCAACAGATACAGGAAATCTTTCCTGCCACAAGCCATCACTTTATACAATAACTCTCTCACCTCTGCCTGACAGAGAACTCTGGTCTCTCTACTGTTTTGTTGTATATATTATTATTGTTTATTGTTTATAGCACACTGTGCACTGTATATATACACTATGTATATATTGGATTCTATTTATGTTATGTACGAAGTGTTTTATTTGTGGACCCACTACTGCTGTAACAAAATAATTTCCCAGTCTGGGATCATTAAAGTATTTCTATCTATCTATCTATCTATCTATCTATCTATCTATCTATCTATCTATCTATCTATCTATCTATCTATCTATCTATCCATCTATCTATCTATCTATCTATCTAGTTATCCAATCCATTCCACTTGTTCATATAGAGAACGCCCACATCACTGAAAATCCAGTCCACGTTTTCCCTGCGACCTTGCTTGCACTCGGTATCTGCAGCATGTGTACCTTAATAATATAATAATAATAATAATAATAATAATGCATTTTATTTATAGGCGCCTTTCAGGACTCTCAAGGTCACCTTACAAAAACAATTACAGAACAATAACAATAATAAAAACAATTAAAAACAATTAGGATAAAACAATTCAATACAAAATGATAAGAGAAGACAAAACAGCAACAATAAAATCAGACATATTATGAGGGCAAGGCCAGTCTGAACAGGTGTGTTTTGAGATATGACTTGAAGGTTGACAGTGTTGTTAAAGACCGGATGTCCTGAGGGAGTGTGTTCCAGAGCCGAGGGGCAGAGCAGCTAAAAGATCTTAGTCCCATTGTGGATAAATGTGCAGAAGGGGTGAAGAGGAGCGAAGCAGAGGAGGTCCTAAGTGTACTTGAAGGTATATATGTTTGAGGGAGTTCGGTGAAGTATGGAGGTGCAAGGTTATGGAGGGCCTTAAATGTGAGAAGGAGAATCTTATAGTCGATGCGGAGAAGGACCGGAAGCCAGTGAAGCTGTTTGAGGACAGGAGTGATATGCTTTGTGGACGGCGCTCTGGAAATGACACGTGCAGCCGAATTTTGGACCAATTGGAGTTTATTGAGGGATTTCTGTGGTAGACCATGTAGAAGACCATTGCAGTAATCAAGGCAGGATGTGACAGGGCGTTAACCAGTATGGAAGTGCTATTAAGGGAGAGTGATGGACGAAGGCGATTGATATTGCGAAGATGAAAGTATGCAGACCGGGTGATGTTATTAATATGGGCAGTGAAGGAGAGGGTGCTGTCCAGGCTGACACCCAGACTCTTGACCTGAGCGGAGGGATAAACAGCAGTGTTGTCAATGTGAAGTGAGAAACTAGTGTTAGATTTGGACAGTGTGGATTTTGTAAAAAATAGCGGGAGTTGTTCCATGGATTTTCAGCGCAGTGGATTCAAATGATGTGTCAGGGGTGACTGGGAGAGAGGAGTATTTCTCGTTGTCGAGTATTGCCAGACCGTCCCCGCGTCCTGAGGCACGAGCTTGACAGGTGTAGATGAAGCCGTGTGGGGTACATAGGTTGAGTTCAGTGTAATCGCCGGGTTGCTGCCATGTCTCAGTCAAGCACAAAAAGTCAAATTTGTGATCATTCACTAGATCGTGAATGAGCTGAGCAGGCCCATGGAGATTGTTGCTTTCACTGGGACCAGTGCTAGTCGTCCCGACTAGGCTAGTCATCAGAGAGTTATCTCTGCCTCTGCTACTGATGGTTTTAGGGTGATGGTGTCTGTTGGTGACATGGAGCTTTGTGGGGTGGAGCCAATGGTCTGGGCAGGGTCCTGCTGGAGAGACCATCAATTGGTGTTAAAAGCAATGAAGTTAATGAAGTTTTGGGTTAGTATGCCTGTTCCTTTTCTGTTAAGATGTAGCCCATCATGCTTAAACAAGTCCCACTTAGTCCAGAAGGAGTTAAAATTACTGATAAAACCAAGACCAGTGGCAGTGGTAAAATTTTCCATCCACTGGTGGAGACTAAAAAGACGGCTAAAACGCTCAGAGCTCTTTATCAGAGAGGGGGTGGGACCAGATAAAATAAACCTCCTCCCCAGACTTTCAACTGAGGTGGCCAGAGACTCATGGTCATAGTGAAGTTTAATTGACTGCCTGGACATGAAGTCATTTGTGCCAGAGTGTGAAATTACAGTGTGAACAGAGGGATGAATGTCCACGGAGCTGGGATCAGTTCAATAAGATCGGCCGTTTTACCTCCAGAGAGACAGTAGGCTATTGCACCAGGGAGCCTTAAAAATCTAACAATGGAGTCGCCGACAATTAAAATCTCAGGTTGGACCGAGGTTATTGTTGTAGACGGCAAGCTTTGAACTCAGGTGATGTCCAATAGGAGGCGAGCTGGTTGCGGTCGGGGGGGTGGATGATTGCACACCTGGTCCGAAGCCCGCACATCAACAGGTGGCTTTCGTGAAGAAGCAGAGGACGCCGGTGCTGACACGGAGGTCTCCAAGTCTGCAGGTGACAGACGGGGTCGCTTGCCGCCGGGGGCCGTCGGGGAAGGGGAGCCTGAGGAAGAGGTGAAAGTGACAGGTGCATGGCGCTTTCTCGATGCAGGCTGGGCCAGGATAGTTCTGTGAGACAACAGAGGGGGAGCGGAATCGGGCGTGTCAGGCTCGGCGAGCGGTGAGAAAAAGTTACTGAGCGGGATGTCAGCATCAGGTGGGTCGTAGAAGGGAAGGGAAAGGCGCCTGGTGCCGTTTACTATCGAGGCCCAGGTGGGGGACTGCAGTGAAGACAGGCCGGGGACATCGGGAGGAGTAGTGGATGAAATTGGTGTCCAAGGCAGCTGGTCGAACGGGGGCTCAAGATGCGCCAGCCGGGAACACAGGTCGGATTGCCACTGATGGAGTCGATGACCTCTACGGACCTGAGTTCGGACTTCAGCTCCATGGACACAGCACTATCCATAATCTCTGACGGAGCCATCAGAGGAGCTGAAAACAGAGAAAATCACAGAGCCAGCAAGACGCGGACAGACGGAGGTAGAGTTTTGAAGGAACTATCAGCTGGAGAGTGCAGGGCCTGGAGCGGAGACTTACACGCCAGGGCTCCGTGAAAGGAGCCTGAAGCGGAGAAATCAACTCAGAAAGTGGATAAGGTAGGCTGAATGGAAGGAAACTTATCGGCAGGGGCCTGAGTGAGGCCCGCTGCGGTGAGATCGGCTCGGGTAGAAATTCCGGTTTTCGCTGATAAATTACAGCAGGTTGAGAAGTTAGCAGTAGCTTGTTCCGCTAGCCGCCAACAAGTGTGTGGGACAGGCGTGCTGTGAGATGGAGGGTGATGTTACTGAGTGTTTCCTGTGGGACTGATAGCTGGATTACAGCGAAGCTGTAGCACACAGAGAGACTAGAACCGCATCAGGAGAAGAACTTGAATGAAGAAGAATGGATATAAGTACGTTTTTCAAGAAAGTAAATATTCATCACTGCTGGTAGTAACAATTAGTTAGCTCCAGCCCCCAGCTAACAGCAGAACGTCCCATGGAATTAATGAACCAAGTGCTCCCTGTTTGACAAATAAACACCTATCTTGCACACTATAGACAATCTCTGCGCACTTCTCACCTTTGTTGTTTCGCAGTCAAAAGGTACAGTTCAGCTCTAAAAGAACGCTGCTACTTAGCTAGCTAGTTAGTCTGAACTGCATTGTGAAGGCCCTGGTTGTTTATAGAGTTAAGTGTGCACTCTTTTTACCATATACTATCTTTGGGTGACTTCCTTCCAGAGCATCAGCTGTGTTTCTCTCTTTATGCATGGATGCACACCGTGAAACAGGAGCTGAGCTCATTTACGTATGATTATCATCAGTGGATAATAATAATAATACACTAATAATAATCACTCCACCACCCCTATTGACCTGTAGGAGTCAGGGCAGAGGAGCACAGGGAGTGAGAGGGGAGAGACCTCTACTGGAAAGGTGAGTCTGAAGGATTTCACAGGATAGAGTCATTTGTGATGCAGACAGTCTTGGAATTTTTTTTGTGAAACTCAATATAAATATGAAATATGAAACATTTCAGTCAAGGTGCACCATATAAGACTTATTTAACTTGAGCTTTTATTGAGGAGAGTAATGATTAGAAAGTGGAGAAAGATATAAAAAGCCAAATTAGCCTGACCCAAATATTTTCAAGAGTATCTTAATATTACTTTAATTCAAGTAATTAAGTTATATTTCAGGGCTTGAAATTACAACCATTTTAGTCACGTATATGCCCAAAATGTAATCTGTGCAACTTCAAAATATTTGGGAGCAAACAATTATTGTGTTGTTAGCAAAAGTCATGTTCATTAGCCTCTGTGTTGATCAGTTATTAATTCAACTCATTGTGTTTCAATGTATCTTGAAGGGTCAGGCAGAAGGAGATGCTGAGGGAGAAAAAGATCAACAGACAAGGTCAAGTCAGAGGGAGCAAGGGGATCCAGAGATGGATCAAGAGGCAGAGGAAGATCAAGTTATCACAGAGAGAGAAGGAGGAAGGAAGGAATAATTCATTTCTCAGTCTTTGTTAGCGGTTTGTGAAATTCTGCGCTTGCGCGTTACGTTCGCTCACATCCTGTGCATCTTGAGGGGGCTAAGCCTCCCCTGTCCTGATTTTTGATTTGTACTTTGCCTTTTTTTTCTTTGCACTTTGTTTAACTGTTCTAGCCATGGTTGCTAGTTTGCTTTTGTACCCTTTTGTTTAGTTTTTTTTTGTATCTGGCTCCCTTGTTTGTTTGTTTTTTTTTTGTTTATTTTTATTACTCAGCTTAGAAAATAAAGCTCGCCTGTTGTTTCCCCTGATCCTGCCTCCTGAGAGTCACTGCCTTTGGGTCCACCTCCTATTTCCCTCATCCCTGCGACAGATTGCCTGTTTGACATGCTCTGCTTTATGAGACCCGCGAAATTTGTGCGCATACTGGCACGTTGTAAATCAAAAATCAATGCAATGTAATGCCGAGTTGGTAGGGGATACCGGGGATTCAAAAACCTCCAGATGACGAAGAAAACCCCTGATCCTCTACCACGGAGATGAGCTGGTTGTCCAGAGCGATTAATTCAATTACCTTCACTGTAATATTTTATCGTATCAAATATAGCTCTTTTGTTACCCCCTCGCGAAACTGTCATATTGCAGATGTTATATGTGGCAGTTGGACTACTTTCGCTTTCTAATTTAAGTTATTTCCCCACCGCAGACATTTTATCCACAGGTTTGCCAGAGTAACGTTAGGCGCTTGTCTGCATTCTGACGTAAAAAAAAACGGACTTGGGTCCACATTCAAAATTGCCAATCCCAGATCAGTGGAAAAATTGCCCATATCGGCCCCGATCACCATCCAGCAGATCGGATTGGGACATCCCTACTATAAACCATGCGCACACACAAAAAATTTACTTCTGGCACTTTCCACGCACGTTTCCAAATGTATACAAATCTACTGTTGGTAAGACTGCGCATATTAGTACAGATCTTTTATCCTGCACTTTACATGCAGATTTACAAACATATGCAAACCCAAAGGGAGAGAATGTTGGAAGTACACATCTTTAACACCCGCACACAGCCTTTTTCAGTCTGATTATTTTGATGTTGTGAGTGGGCTAAAGATGGATGACATTGTGAATTAGGGTGACATTTTATTTGGAGCCATTTTTTCTATGGTTTAAAAACCCTGCACTACGATCAAACAGTGATGCATGAGTTGTTCCCCTTTTTTTACACTGTTAATACTTTAATAATCCTGTTATTATTATTGTTTTTTTTTTTTTTTTTATTTGAACTGTCCTTCGTACGGAAGCCCTAAAGGGCCATGCATTCATACATTTTATTTCCTCCGTTTTCCCGAGATAACGGAATAATTTTCTCAAGATCTCGAGATAACGAAACTTCCTTTTTCCCGAGATAACGATATAATTAATTTGAGATCTTGAGAAATCAAAATGATAGTGTAGTATATTAAATCATTACAGGAAACATCATTCAGTGTAGCAATGTCAGAGGAGCAGGAGCATATCGATCACTGCGTCGCATATCTTTTCAATCAAGGCCTGACACAGGCTGAAATAGCATTATGCCTTGCTATTACAAATAATATATACATTAATGTGCGTAATCTAAGAAGACGGTTAGCCAGGCTTCAGCTATATCGGCGGCGCAATCTAATGTCGTTGTTTACTCCATAGCTGACCAGCTACAAGGTCCCGGGCATCTACATGGATACCGGATGCCTGGGACCTCGTAGCTGTTCAGCTATGTAGTTAACGACCAGTGTTGTGGGTAACGCGTTACAAAGTAACGCGTTAGAGTACTCTAATTACTTTTTTCGTGTAACATGTAACGTAACACGGTAGTTTCGTGCGTCAAGGAATCAGGAACTTCGTTATTTTTTTCAAAAAGTAATCCGTTATTTTAAGAATTTCTCCGGATAAGGAAAGGAAAATCCCGACTGCAGCCTGCTTTTTGTCAGACAGTACTGAGCCACCTGCGGATGTGTCAGCGGAGGCGCAGCGCTGTGATGCGTCTGTGCCCTGCTGCTGACCTACGTTACCTGTGTGTGTGTGTGTGTGTGTGAGAGAGAGAGTGTATCGAACCCCCGGCAAGATGGCAGAGAGGACAGCTTTTGCATCGTGGAAGTACGCACATTATTTTCAACTCGCCAGCGAAAAGGACAAGAACAACATAACGGTACATATATGCACACTCTGCGTTGGTGAAAAGCTTCTGTCGACCGCAAAAAAAAAAAAAATAATAATAATAAAACGCTATGTGGCATATTGCTGACGGTCTTTCCTGTTATTGTTATCCTGCAGAGTTAATTTGGTTGGATGACTGACGTTATTCATCATTGTCACGACTTCTCGGTGCATTTAAAGGAGGCTGTGTGTGTGTCAGTTAAGTTGCAGCATGTGTGAGGCTGCAAACGGCTTTTCATTTTTGGTAACGCATGAGTACTCTAACGCGTTACTTTTATTCATAGGTAACGCTGTAACGTAACTGATTACTTTTAATTGATGGTAACGTTGTAACCTAGTTAACTACTTTCCAAAGTAACGATACCCAACACTGTTAACGACGACATCAGGCTCACTGACATTGCGCCGCTGATATAGCTGAAGCCTTGCTAACCGTCTTTTTAGATTACACACACTAATGCGTATATTATCTGTAAACCCATCGGTCAGCGTGCCATGCCACGCCACTTGCGTGTGATGGAAATCTCAGATCTATCATATCACAGTCAATATCTCAAGAAAACAAATGAATTAACTTGTTATCATGGGAAAACGGAGGAAATAAAATGTATGCATGGCCCTTTAGGGTTTCTGTACCTTTGGCTGCTGTGATGCAAAAATCCCCCTGTTTGCGGGACTAATAAAGGAATTTCTGATTCTTTACCGTCTTCTGTAATTATGTTTGTCAGTGTGCATTATGACAATTATAGTTATCCTTATGTAAATAAACAAATACTTATGTTTCTGAATTATTGAGGACTAAGAATCCTTCAGGTAAAACCCTTTTTTTTAACTCTTCAAAAGTTTGTAGCTCTGAACTCACAGCGTTCAATGCTTTGTTCATTTTGTTGCTAAAGCCAGAACTGAAGCCTCCAAATTATACTCTTTTTCGTCTGTCAGGTTGATCAATCATTACTTCAAGTTCACATTCCGCAAATTTACACTTCCTGTTCTTCAACAGGAATGCTCATGCGTTAAATTTCATGATGATTGATAGGGGTGTCACGATTCTCCAAATCCTCGATTCGATTACATTTTCGATTCTAAGGTCACAGTTCGATTCGATTCGATTCTCAATTTTTACATTTATTTTTTTTAAAGCACAGGTTGCTATGCCATTTTTAGACTAGACTGTTATGCAATATAATATCTGAACTTTGTCCGCAATGTACCACACTACATTGTCAAATTTAGAACATTTATTAACAACATAATGTAACTATAACTTACATTAGTAACTTACATCAGTCAACTGGAAGCTTAAACAGAATAACCTGCCATCTAGTTTCTGCCGAGCTTGCAAACTGTTGCTTTTTTGTCGACAACGCTAACGTTGTCAACATAACTCACTGGAAATCTAAAATACTTCCACACCGGCGACTTCAGTGAAAGAGGAGGGGGGTTCAAGTTCTGTCGATGGGTCTCCTGCATCTGCAGTTGCCATTGTGTTGCCATGAGTGGCATAGCCCCTTTCAGGAATAGGGCGGTGCGTGAGGTGTGTGTGCGTAAGGTGCGTGAGGTGTGAGTGGGCGAGCGAGAGTGAGGGAGCGTGCGTACATGCGGACAGTGAATGAATGGGAGAGGAAGGAGAAGAGAAAGGAGTAGCAGTAGTAGCGGCGGCAATAAAGTGTACAATATAGTCTGCAGTTTGGCTGAGGATAAAGGCGACGGCTAGATACAGCTAAGCTCCCTGGTATTATTTCCCGACCAGCTTAACACGTGAAAGGGGGTTCACCCCGAAGGTAAACACAAACTTCGGCCCTGGAGGAAATCATCTCCCCTGTGCTTCCCGACCACGGTTCGGGAGCTGAACAGGAATGGTGTAACACCATGCTATCGTTTGGCTGGCTGTAGCTAATAGCTACTGGCTGAGCTAGTAGCTTAGTTGGAGGAGGTTGACTCGCAGCACTTCAACACGTGTTTTTTTTCCACTTGGCAAGCCGACCGGATGTGACATGGAGGTGTGACAGCATCGACGATTCCATTGTTTAATTCGAAGTTCGACATTGTGACTTAATTTCGGTCAATTTAGATTTAAAATCTACATTGTGACACCCTTAATGACTGAGATCTATGAGGAAAAGACACGTGGGAACATACGCACGTGGGGTTTTATAAATGTGATGAAAAGACTGTGTATACATGTTTCCTGTTTTGTGTGTACAAAAAATTTCTTATGAACGTACAGAGATTCATACATTTGGCCCCTGGTCAAGCCTCAGCAATGTGTGCTTCCCTTTATTTTCATGAGGGTCAAATTATGCTTTTTTTGAATGTCTGATAATCTACCTAGTTGCTATTATCAAAGATGTCTTTGTTTTTGTCTATTTTTAGCACAGGATGAGAAGGCTCATACCGCATGCTCACAAAGACTTATATCAAGCACAAATGAATGAAATGAATGAAAACAGCAGCATCCAAGTAAAAAGCTCACTTATGTGAACAGGGCCAACCTGGGGGTAGGTGAAATAGTAGAGTCCTCAATTGGCTTTGGAAGAATGTACATAATGTTGAATTTATAAAGACAAACAGGTTAACATGGAGGACATGTTGAGTGTTTACTGGGAGCAATTGTACTGAATTGAAATTAAAGGTGGTCTTATTAAAATTGATAAAATATCCTCCCAAAACCAAAGTGACTATTTGAGAATTATTTGTATGTGTTGACTGCATTTGTGACAGTATCAGGATAGATTGTGACCGGGAGGTGTGGGAGCTTCAGTTGTTGTAAACTCATATAGTCATGACTGCAGGGCAAACAGCAGTGAGTCCATTCATATGCAGCACTTCGCAGACATGTCTATGATAGCAGCAGTGAAAATAGCCTTTCTCTGGCTTGTGTTATTCTGAGGTGTAGGTGCAAGTTTGTGCCTTCACAACACAGAGGTAAATGACAGAGTTGCTAAGTTCAGATGAGTCCAAGCCAAAAAGGTTCACATGGGGGTAAAGCAGTCCACAGAGGGAGAGGACAGCAGAAAAATCCCAAAAGCTGGTCCTAAGCAAAGGCTTAATCCTTTTATGTGAGGCCTCTTTTCATGTTGTGAGTGACAGATGCATGTGTGAACACCTACTGTAAGCAAATGTTTATGTAGAGGTTTGAAAATCTGCAGCATCAAAGCTTTGAAAGGGGCAGCACATTGCTAAATCCAAGAGAATAAATCTAATTCAGACTTCTTTCATTTCTACTCTCAGTGAAGTACAGGAGTAACCTTTAAGAGCGGTTCTCAACGGGTCATGTGATTAAGTACATGTATGCTCAGTAGTTACTTTGAACTAGAGTCCTGCATTGAGAATGAACATAAATGTAGTCAAATTAAGTCAAAAATAAATAGTGGGTCCCTTGAAGTTTTCCCACAAACTAAGAAGCTCATGACAACACCATTAGTCCCCAGTACGCTTGGCTTTTTATAAGAAAAGACACTTACCATCTGTAGAGAGCAGCAAACCCAACATCTTCACATTAAAAAGCATTTGACTGGCAAACAATGAGTTGACTTTTATTGTGAAGTAGGCTAGTCACAGGAAATGCATCGTTTAGTGAGTGTAGCACTGCTATCATTCATCAAAAATGACACAGACAGAAGAGCGGCAGGAGACAGGCTGCACACCTCTAACTTTCAGCAAGGTTACCAACTCCGTTTTCCTCCTTATCAGGTTCTCTATGAGCATCAAATTTAAATAGGAAAATAAAATTATAATTAACTTAGTTAACTAACTAATTAAAAGTTTCGTATTGTAGAAATGTACAGTTCCAAGTCTTTTGTGATTATAAAGCAGGAGTAAGGTATTAAATCAAATCCTCAAATCAACCCTCAAATGCCCACAGCTTGTATACAGAGACTGTACCTTTAAAACAGACTGTCTGAACTTCTGTAAGGTTGTAATGTACCAATTACATAGTACTATGTGTAATTGGGACATTACACATGTTTGGCCTTGTGCCACATGGCCTCAAAACAAAGAGAAGGCCTGTAGGAGAAATCAGAAGCCTAACTACTAGGGCCTTACCAACATGAGAAGTTCAAGAACAAAAGAGCAGAACCGAGGCCCAAAAGGTGTGAAGAACTGTAACTCAAAGTTACGACCTGCCCCCAAAACTTTCACCCGGTCCCTATTGGCTGTGAGCCCAGAAGCTCCGCCAGGATCAAAATGACATCACTTCCAGTTTAAAGGTCAGGAGACCTCACTGCACCTCACATTTCTAGGTAGCTAAGTTGTGGAGAGACTCTGGTTTCACGCAGCCACTGCCGTAAGGGTGTAACTTTGAGAAATGTTTTTCATTTTGCTCGAGCTAAGCTTCAGTTCCCTCCTTGCTGGACGAGACAGAGACTGTTTTTGTTTTACTTTCATTTTTGTTCGAATATTCGTCATCATTGTTTTGGATCCATAAAAGAACACTGCACATCCCAGTCGTTCCTCACGGCCTGCAGAAGGAAGAGATTATGTTCAGACGGAGACGAAACCCCCGAGGTCCGGTCCTTCCATCAAGTCGACATAACGCTGTGATACAGCCTGCCTTTTAGGACGCTAAAGCTGACCCCGCACTCGCTCTCAAACGAGTTGGAGTTCCGAGTCAGACGGGACACGCTAGTCGCAAAGAGCGACTCAAGTAAGAGGCTTTTGTTTAGGCAGAAACAAATAGAATATGGCATGCTTTTGTTGTGCTTATATTGTTTTGTTGTGAAAGAACCGCCAAGTCCTACTTATGGTTAACTGTACTGAATGCTAACTGTGTTATTGTGCTCGCTAGGAGCTCATTCAGGCTAATCCAGCCTGTACAGTCTTACCGCCATGTGTGACCACAGTACGTCGTATTCCGGCTCGATCAGCGGACCACTGAGGCTGCACCACATGGCTGTTGCGTTATCTTTTGTTGTCTGCTAAGCGCTGCTCAGCGTCTTCCCTTTTACTAACACACACACAAGTAGTCTTACGAGCGAGCTGTTATAGTCTGAAATTGATTAATTTCAGAATTTATAGTTAATAACACCGCTATAACATAAAACACATGTGTCCAGCGATATCTCCTTTATTGACTTCAGAGGCGGACTCCTCTCGGTAGCACGATTAGCTTTTTGGAACTGTGGGTATTATCCCTCTAAATTCACCTCTCGTGCAATCAAACTGCACACGATACCAGAGACGACGTAACCGCCATCTTTGTTCAAACTCGCAAACGTAGTGATCTCCTTTCTATGGTGGCCGGGAGGTGCAAACCAAAATTACAAAATGTGAAACACTTTTACGAAGCGTGAGACAAATTTACATTTTGGAAAACATTTTTACACGTCATAAAACAAAATTACATTACCGAAACAAATTTACATTTCAGAAAACAAATTGACATTTCAGAAAACAAATTAACATGATACAAAACACTTTTACAAACTCCGAGACAAATTTACAAGTGGTGAAACACTTTTACAAGTCCCGAAACAAATTTACAGATAACATCAACCGGAAAGGGAATGTACCAACTCCGGAGTTGAACCGGAAGTGACAACTGGCAGCGGCTTATTCGAGTTGTTGTTGTTGTTCATGGTGAGTTGAAGATGGACAGCCATCGAGTGAGGTTTTGCCCGTTTTGTGGACAACATATGAGCCGTTTAACACGGTTTTGTTCTTCGTGTGGTCGGTCTTTAGAGTTTTTAAGAGGAATGGACCAGATCGACGGACCAGATATGCTGCAGCAGTGCATAAAATATTTTAATGAGGGACACTCGTACGCTGTAATCGTGGACATGATGTCATGTTTACACAAATTTATAGCCTACCATGGTGATCTAGCCGAGTTAAAAGAGAGCCACCTTTGTAGTACAGGGAAGCCTGGCTTTAGACTCAACATAGCTCGCTGACCCACTAAACTGGCTTCGCAGTACACCCCTCAGCTTAAGGTCTCTGAAAAGCAAACTGAATGGAGCCGGGTTATATCGCAGAAAGGATTACTCCTCTACTCCTTATGTGAACACCGTGTAAACATGACATCATGTCCACGATTACAGCGTACCAGTGTCCCTAATTAAAATATTTTATGCACTGCTGCAGCATATCTGGTCCGTCGATCTGATCCATGCCTCTTAAAAGCTCTAAAGACCGACCACATGAAGGACAAAACCCGCTTTAAATGGCTCATATGTTGTCCACAAAACGGGCAAAACCTCACTCGATGGCTTTCCATCTTGAACTCACCATTAACAACAACAACAACTCGAATATGCCGCTGCCGGGTTATCACTTCCGGTTCAACCCCGGAGTTGGTACATTCCCTTTCCGGTTGATGCTATTTGTAAATTTGTTTCGGGACTTGTAAAAGTGTTTCACCACTTGTAAATTTGTCTCTGTGTTTGTAAAAGTGTTTTGTATCATGTTAATTTGTTTTCTGAAATGTCAATTTGTTTTCTGAAATGTAAATTTGTTTCGGTAATGTAATTTTGTTTTATGACATGTAAAAATGTTTTCCAAAATGTAAATTTGTCTCACGCTTTGTATATATATACATATACATATACACACACACACACATATATAGATATATATATATATATATACATATATATGCACGTATACACACATATATATATACATATACACACACATATATATGTATGTGTATATATGTATATGTGTGCGTATATATATGTGTATGTGTGTATATATATATGTGTGTGTATATACTGTATATGTATGTGTGTATATATATTTATGATATATATGTATTGATAAATGTGTATATATACATATATATGTGTATGTGTATATATATATATATATACATATATATATATATATATATATATATATATATATATATATATATATATATATGCACAGTTCATATTTAGAGACAACAGAATGTGATGGCTGTCGTCACAGCAACAACTTCAAATTTGGATATTTTGTAATTGCTTCACTTCAAAACGGTCACACAGTGGCACATTAATGGTCCAGGTTTATCAAGAGTAGATGAATAGCCTAAATGCTGTCTTACTGTAAATGCTCATGTTCCATTTTCCTTCTAATGTCACCATTAAATAAATTTGAACTTTGTCCATCTGGTACATCATAGTAAGACTTGCCCAATAACAATACAATACAATTACAACAGTTATTAATTATTATGATGACAACTGTGCTTAGGTGCATGATTATATCACAGCTGAGGGGAATTTGCTGACTACATTTATATGCATACAGACACATAAGATGATGCATTTTCTTTTAGCAACATTATTCACAATGAATGAAAAACATTTGATAGTACAGATAACACTGGACACAGCAGTCAACCACTTCTCCATAATCACCACAAGTAGGGTGATAGAACTGAGCAATTTATTGACGACATCTTTCAGGGTTGTTGCGTTACATGAAGGATTTTATATGTTTATTCATGTTGACAACCCCATAGGTGTGGCCACACGGCTGCTACTTATCCGAAAGTATGTGATACTTGAGTAGAAAAGAGGCACAGGCGCTTATGGATATGGAAATTCATCGAAACACATGTCATATACATCAGCGTAGATGAGAGCCAATTAGGGCAAAGTCCTGACGTCATGAAGGTGGGTCTAGACTCGCACAGCACCTGGAGAGCAACTGCTCTGCAGCCACCTTGCTCCCGCGATAACTTAAGGTCATGTGACATCGGATGCGGAGCAGAAACCACTCCCATCCGGGTCATCATGGACACATTTTAACCAGCATGCATCACGATTTAGGCAGCACAGCGTGATCTTGAACTCGCCTATCACCTCGGGATCCGTGTTCTCGCGTGACTTCACCAAGTCACGTTCAGTTTCTCCGACGAGATCTCCCCCCGAGTCACGCTCACTAGTTTGTAGTCCAGCGAACGTAACTTCCCAAGCCGCATTTGGCCATCTTTGTAGTGCGCACACGCACACACACACACACACACACACAGGTTGAGATGGTCAGTGCTCAGATTTACACCTTCCATCTTACCTAATTATTTATTTTTCATAATATTGACAATTTGATTAATTTCAGGCTTTGAGACTAAAAGGTATATCTTTTGATTATTGATCCCTGATTCCAGGGTGGTGCCCCGTGGGTTAGGGTTTGGGTTAGGGGGTTCCACAATTACCTCTGGTTTGGTTGGAATAAACCTTCAATTCACCAAGTAAGATGTGAAAAAAGTTCCTGCTCTCCACGCTGTTATCACCAGCTGTAGATATCCAACTCTCTTGAGCGTCCAGCATTCACTCACAATGCTCCCCCTTAGGTTCAAAGTACCAGTCTTGGCAATCTCTCGGGCCACTCAGGGCTGGTCGTATTCTATAAATTAAAACTTAAGTTGAAACACCCCAAAATGATTTACAGTGTGGTAGCCAAAAATTCACTGCAAAATAAATATAATTCTGAACTTACTACTGGTGGTCTGTGGTGGAGTAATGTGAGCTATTTCTGAGAAACCTCATAATGTATCATTCTGCTCTCTGAACTGGTAAAAATCTGCATCTTGTGGTTTGAAGTAGGCACGAGTACAGGTAATTACAATTATCAAGATGAGATAAAAAATGAATTTGCATTTGAAATCTGAAAGAGATAACATTAGGCAAACTTAAGCAATACTGTGTACAGGGGATAGAGAAGAATTTATTTTTCATGTACTAAGCAAAAGATGGCCCAAACATGTTAGATAGAAGCTCAGTGTTGAGGATCAGAGGGCTGAGGCAGTCTTTGAATATGCCATGAAAGCATAAATCTGTGCCTCCATGTGGTGTTTTTCCTCTGCTGTGTCCAGATGTTAATTGTCACAGTGAGCCACAATTACAACAATCAAAGCCCTCGTGTTGTGGCAGCCTTTTCCTGGACACATGAAAACAGTCAGGGTATTTTCCACCTCAAAAGGAGCTGTGTGGATGCTCAGCACATAAAAAATAACATATGGTCCTTGTAGATTCACTGTCAGTTTTCAGAATGTCAGGAAAAGAGTCACTGGACTCTCTGACATCATTATTTCTTCCTGGTCTCCCTGCCTTGATTGAGTTCACACAGTCCATAGGAACAAATGGCTCTGGTTACTGGTTATGTCCAGAGCTAAATCCCCTCATTTATCTTGGCGCACATGCTCGCTCCTGGACATGAATTGAGATGGTTTCATAAATGGAAATCACAACAAGGGAAGGCAATAGAACAGCTCAGCCATGCTTTCAAAGGAATGCTCACTGATAGTATACTACACCTCCACGGTGACATGGCATCCATAACATATAGGTCAACTGGCCATGCTGTGTGAGTGACCTGTCTGGTGGGTACTGAGACAATTGTGACAGTGATCAGTATGTATGTTATCAAGACAAGGGTCCACTGAATGAATGGCACTGTTATCTGCCAAGAACAATATTCTCACAGCAGTTATTCCGGGCACAATGACGTGCTCTTTATTGGCTCATGAAAATCTAAGCTGTCAAACTGTCAAAAGAAAGCCAGCCTTTGCTAATATATTTCAAAACCGACTGACGGCAATACTGCAAGAGAAAGAGGAAGGAAAAAAGAGCGACTGAGAAAATGAAACCATTGCCAGAATATTGACTTCCATTTAGCAAGGGAAGAAAGAGACAAAATGAAAAAAAAAGGAGACAAATTTTTATTGCTGCACTGTAAATTAGCGAGACACAAACAAATGGAACCTCAGTATGAGATAGGTAAATACAACAGGCAAAGCGTAGGACCGCGAAGGACCAAAGGGCCAAACAAAGCAATCACAATGATGGCTGTTTATAATCAGCATAATGCATCTGGGTGACTCTGCACACCCACTGGGGGGCTAGCGACATCTACAGGTTGCCATTTTGACTGATAGTAAGAAGGATGTGCTCTAGGTAACCGTGGCAACAGTTGCATATCACGCATGACGCCCGGGCCCGCCTTTGTCCTTTAATAGCAGGCTAATGAGCGGCCCCAGGATCAGAGTCAGAGATGACAGAGACAGAAGGAGCAAGCGATTGAGTCGTGTGAAACAGAATCGCAGACAAGCAGAACGAGAACCATTACTGCAGACTGAAATCATCTCAATTCCACAACAGTGCTCAGCCTCAGAGTATCTTGATAACAGTAGCTGTCACCCGTGCTCACTCCCACAGTTCCATTATCTTTCTCCTGCTCTCCTGAAATATAAAGAATTTAGCCACAGCTGTAAGAGTCTAAACTTCTGGAACAAGGTCCTGGCCAGGCACAAGCATGTGTGGGAGAGGGCCAAATGAGCAAGGTTGCCAGAAATAACATTATAGGAGGGACTACTGTGCATTTAAAGCAAAGAGGAGAAGAGCAAATTAATTAGACCAAAGAAAGAAAGAAAGAAAGAAAGACCTATCCTGCAAAAGTGCAGTATATAATGTTATACAGTAGATCTGTAATAGGACACACCAATATTTCTTAGTCATTAAACCACAGAAATGGCTGTCTTTTTGCCATAATCCAAGTAATTACAAAACCAACAAATTACTAATGTCTTCTGTAATAGTGGAAGTGAGAGCAGACGTTCTGTCCCTACAGGCACTGTTGTGAATTGAGAGGGCAACGTATGCACATCATGCAGAAAAGAAAATCTGAAATGAATTTAAAGTAATAATGTCTAAAGATTTTCATGTAAATTAATATCTGTTAAAGGGATATTCCGGTGTAAGTTTACTCCATGGTCTAACACACTGGGCACCGAGTAAGACCCCCCTCGAGAGATCAAGTTTTCCGACCGCTAGCTTATGTAGTTTTAGCAACCTCAGAAATGACCGCACAATAACAATACACTGCAGACTGGTCTATGCCTCCAACCAAGAAACCACCATCAAAAAGCCACTCATAGCCACAAATAATGCTCAGAACAGCACCAAACTTCAGCAACAGTACAAATAGGGTCCCAGCACATTGTTCAAGGCATCAAACAACTGCTAGCTTAGCCGGATTTCTACTGAATAGAGAACACAAGTCACCACTCTCCTGCAGCAGCTTGCTGTTGTGGGGAAGCTCTGTGAGTTGATTACCGAGTGCAGTTAGAAATGCTCAATTCCGTTCCTTTCCCAGTCAGCTCTCGATAATAACAGTTATAAACTGGTAGGCAAGACACATATAAACTTTGATTGCATTTCCATGAAGTAATAATCATACATTTTCCTCCTTGAGCTGCGGAACTCTACTGCATTGCCGAAAGCCACTACGTTGGATTTAGACTGGCCCTCGTTTGAACCTGGACACATAGCTGGCAATGGCCGCCTCCTTGTCAGGATGCTCATACTGGGCAGTCAAATCCTCTGGGACCGGGATGGCCAACATCGAGTTTGTGTATGGTGTAGGGTCCACAAAGACTTTGTCAAGTATGAGGTCCATCATGTCAGCAACATACCGTGTTTCATAAAACACAAACACAAAGATAATTTTTACTATTGTTATTATTACTGTTGTTATTATTGTTTGTGTGTTTTTGTTTTTAACAAAACTATACAAATGTCCTAAATATATCCTGGTACTTGCCACTAATTTATTTAGTTATTTATTATTCATTTGTAAGGTTAGGGTTTATACTTTGTTTGGTTTTGAAAATCTGTTAACACGTGAGAGCAATTACCAGTACAACAAGTTCAAAATATGTTTGTTTAAAGAATTAAAAGATAAAAGAACAGACTGTTGGCTCTGTCTTGTGGGGTTTGGCTCTGCATTGTCCCTTCATAGCCTTTGGAAAGTAGACCTTGTAGAGAGGTACACTTTCCCTGTGGTCTGTCTACATTCTCATTGTAACACGTGGCAGCCAGGTAGAGACTGGAAGTACACGGAAGACAAAATCACAGGTGATCATAATAAAAACACAGTTTAGGCTGCATCTCACAAAGTTTTAAGTAACCCTAGTTTGATTTACCTGCACAGCATTCCAATAAAGGGAAAAACAACATTCTTTGGGGCAAAACAAAGGATTACACTATGGAATGCCTCCACAGATGAAGTCTGGTGGTGAGGGCTCAGTTTTGCCACATCCTTGAGTGTTCTTTTGTTGGTCAACAGCTTTTCCAATTTGTAGAAAGCCGGAGTTCCTACAAACAACAAAAAATGCATTTTTTTTTCATACAATAAAGTAATACATGTTACTGACATTATTTGTGATGAATTTCCAAAATATCACATCACTAGGTGTAGTTGTCTTTTATACAAAATGTGTGATCACTATTTAAAACTGAGGAAAAATTATGTAATAACTTTTAGTCTATCTATTAGTACAGCACCTGCTCTGAGCAATTTGTTTTTGTCCCGTGTCTGGTAGACCTCATGTAGGCACTTAGGGTAAAGAGGGTCATCATGTGTGTGGACGTCCTGCACGTGGTTCAGGATTGAGGTCCATTTTGCGACGCTATCTGGCCCGGTGGATGAGGTAGCTGCAGTCCAGTATATGTGATTGTTGATGGTTCTCATCCACTTCTGTAGTTTTTGACACTCTTTCCCCTTACTGATCCTGTCCATTTTCTTTGAAATTCCTGAAGTTCATATAGGTACATTCCTTTCATTAAAATCAATTGATCAGTCAGCTATAGCATTTCATAATCAATTTCAAAACATGTGATACTAGTTGACTCATAGCCTTACAATGTTACTGTAAGGACACACATTTCCTTTCATGTTACTCACATGTATTGTGCACAGAAAAGTGCTTTGTGCATAATGCACTTTAAGGAGCAGTGTATGTTGACTTTATGGCAGGACTATTGTATTATACAGCACTATTCTTATCTAGTGAACTACCATCACCAGATGCGCACTCACTGAGACACACAAACACCGATATATTGGGTAACTTACGACAAAAGTGTTGACTCTGACAGCGCTTTGACGGAGTCTGCAGGATCATAGGTGGGATCAGGGGCGTCACTAGGTTTTAAGGACAGGGGAGGCTTAGCCCCCTAGAGATGCACAGGATGTGAGCGAATGTAGCGCGGTAGCACAAAATTTCACTAACAGCTAACAAAGACTGAGAAATGATTTATTCCTTCCTTCCTCCTTCTCTCTCTGTGACAACTTGATCTTCCTCTGCCTCTTGATCCATCTCGGGATCCCCTTGCTCCCTCTGACTTGACCTTGCCTGTTGATCTTTTTCTCCCTCAGCATCTCCTTCTGCCTGACCCTTCAAGATACATTGAAACACAATGAGTTGAATTAATAACTGATCAACATAGAGGCTAATGCCATGACTTTTGCTAACAACACAATAATTGTTTGCGCCCAAATATTTTGAAGTCGCACAGATTACATTTTGGGCACATATGTGACTAAAATGGTTGTAATTTCAAGCCCTGAAATATCACTTAATTACTTGCATAAAGTAATATTAAGATACTCTTGAAAGGCTAATTTAGCTTTATATATATCTTGTCTTTCTCCACTTTCTAATCATTACTCTCCTCAATAAAAGCTCAAGTTAAATAAGTCTTATATGGTGCACCTTGACTGAAATGTTGCATATTTCATATTCATATTGAGTTCCATAAAATTCCAAGACTGTCTGCATCACAAATGACTCTATCCTGTGAAATCCTTTAGACTCACCTTTCCAGGTGAGGTCTCTCCTCTCTCACTCCCTGTGCTCCTCTGCCCTGACTCCTACAGGTCAATAGGGGTGGTGGAGTGATTATTATTAGTGTATTATTATTATCCACTGATGATAATCTTATGTGAATGAGCTCAGCTCCTGTTTCACGGTGTGCATCCATGCGTAAAATGAGAAACACAGCTGATGCTCTGGAAGGAAGTCACCCAAAGATAGTATATGGTAAAAAGAGTGCACACTTAACTCTATAAACAACCAGGGCCTTCACAATGCAGTTCAGACTAATTAGCTAGCTAAGTAGCAGCATTGTTGCAGAGCTGGAATGTAACTTTTGACCGCGAAACAACAAAGGTGAGACATGTGCAGAGATTGTCTAATGAGAGAGAATGTTCTAATATCCATTCTTCTTCATTCACGTTCTTCTCCTCATGCGGTTCTAGTCTCTCTGTGTGCTTCAATGTACACACGCTGCAGATACCGAGTGCAAGGAAGGTGGCAGGGAAAATGTGGACTGGATTTTCAGTGATGTGGACGTTCTCTATATGAACAAGTGGTATGGATTGGATAACTACACACTGAAGGGGCTCTCTCTACCTTACACTATGAAGTGAAGGGAAACTGACAGATTTATGATCATATTTAAGTGAATAATGACAGGTTATATGATTATTTATTTAAACTCATATTCTGGCCAATTTATATTGAATTTGTTGGCACTTTTTTGTAAAAAAAAAAATAAAATAAATACAAAATAATATATTTTTTAATAAAAACACCAAATTATTTAGGGGGCTTAAGCATATTTTTAATATAGGCCTAATGATGCCACTGGGTGGGATCCTGCCCCTTTAAAACTGCCATTGAAGAGCTGCCCTCTAATGGATCATCCTCCAGCTCCAGCTCCTCTTCAAGGTCCAGGCGAGGTCTCTTTAAGGATCTCGTTACAGGTGTTGAGGAAAAACAGAAAGGGTCTGCAGTGGATGTCCCAACACCAAAATCCTTGCAGGACACAGCAGCCTGAACACCTGTAAACAACAATATAATTTTACTAAATAAGTCTACATAAATGACACAACAAGAATATTACAACGGGTAAATGATTACAAACTTCATCAAAACGTATTGTACTGAAAATGTTTTGTACATACCTCCACTTCTAAAGCGAAGAGTCCTAAAGGATAGCTGTGTGCTTACAGTGCGTGTGTCCAGTGGGTCAGTCTGGAATGCGACGTCCCTTGATGCCGGTAGCTGAATGGATGCACTGGCCTGTATACAAAAATAAACGCTGTACAAGCTTAATAAGCCAACACTCAGGAATTTGTGTGTTGTCCACCATTACATGAGAGACTCCCCACTCCCCGACACAATCACCCAGCTTCCCAGAGCCGGCCCTGGGCATAGGCAGTATAGGCAAATGCTAGGGGCGCCGTCATCCGTGGGCGGCGCCGCAAACAGGGGAGGAAAAAAAATAATAAAAAAAACAATTATATATTTTTTTTACCAGTGCTATTACTACTATTATTTCGAAATATTATATAAGCCCACAGCAACATAACGTTATTGCAAAGACTATTATATAATGGAGAGGCCTTTTTTCTGGGTTCCTGGCTCGTTGCACTGTACCTGTCCTCTGTGAGGGGGGCGGGTTGAGAGGCGAGCTGCCTGAATCTGACAGGACCGAGACCCCAAGACCAAGAGAGAGATTTATTGATACTGTAGCGGAATTACAATGTCCCCAAGACTGAAACCATCCGGCGCCCAGTGAAGGAAAAGAAGGGAAGAAGAGGAAGAACAACGTGAAGAAGATACAGGTACAGTAACGTCGTGATTTATGTGATGAAGTTAAAGGAAATTAATAGTTTAATGCGTCGTTAACAACATCTTTGTTGGAGCACAGTGTTAGCTTGCTAGCTTACTTCAGACGATAGCAGCATTGTTTAATAATCAGTAAATAGCTGAGTCCATCCATCCATCCCCTTTGTAATAGGGTCGTTGTAAGCCTTTGTTTTATTGTGCTACAGTTTGTTTGTATATATATATACATATATATATATATATATACATATATATATATATATATATATATATATGTATATATATATATATACACACACTTGCACTCTGGTTAGACTGAATTGCATTGCAATGACAATAAAGTTGAATGAAGCTCATCACATTTTCATTATTAGTCTATATTAGTCTTATATATGGAACACATCAAGCATGGTAAAAAGAGCAAGAGGGACAGAGAAATCTCCACAGCCTTCTTGCAATGATGCTAACTGGCATGTCATTGAACACAATAATGCTCACCTTCTTCACTGGGACAGGAAGGGGGACAGGTATGGGGAGACTGGGCTGCTACTGACTCATCTGCTGTTAAGTCTGCTAAAAGGAGCAGGGACAATGATTTAATATGAATATCTTGCTAAACGTTTCCCTGCACTGATTAAATGTTGATGAAATGTAGACGTACACTAGTCTGTAGCTAGCTAGCTTATTTTACTATGGACATTAAGCCAACAGGTTTATATCACTCACAGAGTAATGTTGAACCACTCCTCGAGTGTGCCTGTCAGGTCGCACTCAGGGATCGACATTTTTTGCCTGCCACGACGGCGACGCGCAGGAGATGCAGCAGCTAACGTGAGTAGTTCAAAAACCTTCTTTTTCACAAACTCTGTGTACACAAACAATGTTCTCAATGCTCGTGTTCATGTGTAGAGACCCTGGTGATGCTACAAGCAAAGTTTCATGTTGTGTCGAGCCTTATTACTGTTCTAAAAATAGTGATTTTGATGCTAGCGTATCATGCCCCTAGCACTCCCGTTCAAATTAACATGCCCAAAACCGAAACTACGGTAAATCTTAAAAGTGCCTCTTTCGTCGCAATTATGCTTTTACACGAAGGTTTTACTCATATTCAATCCCAAATAAAGCCTCGGTTGCTTTTTGGCGAGAGTTTTGCTTTAATAAGGAAGGACTAAAGGACTGGAAAAATGCAAGCCACTTGCTGAAGGTTCACGAGGATATCCAAGAGCACAATACCCACATGACAACCTGGAAGGAGTTGGAGGTCGTTTTGGTGTTTTTAGGCCACCAAATTACTCAGGGCCAGCATTGCGGCTCCCATCCCCCACAGACCTGCAAAACAGGACACTGCTCGCATCGTCTCTGTCTCTAGTCTGCACGTTTCCAGACTTTTTACTGTGACAACCAAGCTCCATCATAATATTATTAACATTAAACTCGCTTCAAACTCCATTGCATAGCGGGCCGAAGCGGAGCTAACTAGTTTCCAATTAGCCAATTTCCAGCTGACTTCACCATACTCGTAGGCAACTGTAAATATTATCAAACCGCGGCGACACTTACCTGTGGCTCGGGTGCAGTTGCTGGGTCCGGTATGGTTGGGACTGATCCTTTTACGAGGGTCAGTGTCGAGGCAAAGCCAGCTTTGTACTGACCCTCGTTACTGAAACAGTCCGATGTGAAGTGGCTAGCACACACATACAAGCTAACAAGAACCGCAGCCGGGCACGTTGTCGTTGAATATGAAATGCAACCACTGTCTCTTCTGTTGTTCTGTAGCTGGGACAGAATATAGGCACTTGTGTTGATTTTTACATCCAACAACAGAGCAATTTGCATGTCTAACTTTGTCCAACATTGCGAAACACTGCTATCTCACTGCTATCACATCGCTGGACACACTGAACTTCACCTCGGGGATGGACGCCCCCCTCTCAGATATCTCCTATCACCGCACAGAGGAGGCCTGCCTATGAAAATGACTACTTTCGTTACGTAATGAAAGAAGCAGAATCTGAACAGCCTGTAGGAGCGCCATTTTACCAGTGGGTGGGCTGCAGAGACCGTGCAGGAATCGCTTGTTTTCCTCATTCTGGGAGTTTGCAGGCTCAGAGAGGACCAGCTTATATATGTAGAGACCAGAGAAAATATGTTTTTCATAATATGGGACCTTTAAGCGAACCCAAGACACTTTGTTAAATTTGTGGCAGCAGTGTTTATTTTCCGGTGGGCCGGTGTTTCTCTCAGAAACAGTTTTCTTAGCTTAGCTTCCTTGGCTAGTCGGTCAACGTTGTTATACGCATATGAGGCTGAACAAAGCTAAGTTATGGACATGTGGTGTGGAGACAAGGGCCCTTTAAACCCGGCACAGGGATGTATGTGGTGGTTACAGGAGAGAACAACACCGATGTCATTGTCCATCCGGTGTTTTCACTGTAGACATCGTCATATGCCAATTTGGCAGAACCGGACAACCCTATGTACATAATGTTGCTTTGATAGCAACCATTTTTTTTAATTCAGTAAATCCTATGGATCATGTTATGCACCCACCTCATACAGAGAGTAAACTGCAAAGAGGTGATGTCGATTAAACAAGTGCAGTTGTCAAGATTTTCTTATCAAAGGGACAGGACGCAAGTGGAGTTTTCATTCTCTCAGAGCAGAAATGCTTAAATAGCGCTTTTTGCCACAAACCCAGTGCTTTACTGCTAGAAAAAAATGGGACACAGTTTCTTCAAAGATTTTTTAATAAAACATCTCAACAAATGTATTCTTAGCTTACATAGTGTTGCAATATAACTTACATGAAGGCTGTGTGTGACTGTGGCGTGACCAGTCACAGTATGCCGGGATGCCAGCATATGCCTCTCAAACAGCAGCTCCATCAAAAGTGTCAACTACAAATCCTCCACACCCATATGTAGTATCTTTTGTATTTAACAGGCTGTATGTAGAAACAAGAGGGACCAAAAGTCTTCTTTTCTACTATGTCTCATAGATACCCTCCACTTAAATACACCTGATTTTTTTCAACAGAATCCATACATTATTCCCTGAAAATGATGAAAATGTCAAAAAACATAAGTCATTTTTATTTAATCCTCCCACTAACCAACAAACATGGCTGAAAAAACCCAAATACATAAGGCTAGGATTTTGATCCCCAAATGTCAAAGTCACAGATGAGTACATTGGTTACAAATTGAAATTAAACTAAATATCAAAATGTAATCTCTCTTAATGCTACTCATTACAAACAAGTTATCCCATTACTGTAACATGTAAATAATTAGGCATTATTACAGGTACTGGCATTTTGTGTGTTGTTTAACTAATCAGCAGACAGATGTAAAATAACTGACCACAGAAAATGGTAAGGTGTGGAAGAAATCCTGTATGCCTCAATTTCCACTGCTTTCCATTTCCATCTATAACTTCTGCCTGATACTGGCTGATGATGTCAAAGGAAATGTAACCCTTGAGGCAGTAGACATCTTCCTTCAGCGCTGAAGGGTAGGCTAATATCCACTGATGTATTTTCCTCATGTAGACCCTCTGACTCTCCACGTAGTGAATTAATGATGAGCCAAAAAGCTTCTAATGCATGTCATCAACAAATGATCAAAAGAAGACATTTAGACCTAAAAAGATCTCTGTGAAGTCAAAGTGTGTGTATAATGGCCTGTGTTTCAGGGTAAAAGCTTAAACAGAATGAGAAATGGAAATGATTTTCTTTATTTCGTTCATGTGAAATACAAATAGTGTTTTGTGTGATGTTGCAATCTTCACCAAGAAAGATGAATACATAAGAGACACTGTTAACATTTATTTTAATGTGGTCCCGAAGCACAGTGGGTACATTAAGCACTACATTTGTTTTACCAAGAGGCACATATTCTTCGAAACTGAAAATGAACAAAAAAATAACACTGTGCATGATTGGTTAGGTGAAATACTAATCTCGAATATCACTGATGCTCTTTTCTCCTATGCATTTTTGTAGAGCAACCTACCTTTAAATGAAATTATGTGCCACAAGTTCACAATATATGAATCTACGTAAGACTTGTACAATTTCAATTTAAATGTTACTCAAGAGTTTTGTTTCCTTGTTGATATTCAAAATCAAATCTGTAAAAAGACCAAAACTGTCATCTGCAAACAGATGTTGTACCTACCCAGTTGCTTAAAGTGCCAACAAGAAACTTTGCTAGTGCATGCCAGTGGCACACGCAAATCTAATCTAATTAGTTGGAAGCGAGTGACAGAAAGACCATAGAATGGATTACGATAAGGTTATGTGGGATTTTATATGCATGCATTTGATCAAATGCTGATCAAATGCATGTCTTTTCCCAGATGGTCTCGTTTGCTGTTAAGAGTCATTTACAATCATCAGAAACAAGACTGTTTAATAAACGCTTAAAAGTTCCTCATGGTCACTTTAAATATGCGTGTAATTAACATGACTTTATGCCATTCAATTGTATGTTTTAGGTCCACTTTTGCATGCAGATGAATCTTGGCCAGTATCATAGGCAGAAATCATAGTGTGGGTGGGCACAGAGAAAATTAGGTGGGCCTACCTATCATTAAAAACAATCCTTCTTATTAGGTTCTGAAACACATGTTAACTAAGGACATTACAACTACTTGCCTGAATGCACATAAGTTTAATTAAACGTGCCGCATCATAAGTAATGTTACAGGCACCAAGAGGAACATTAACAGTATCACATAAACTCACGCAGCAACCACTGATTCCCAAACACACACAGCTGACAGATTTAACAGCATCAGTATCAAGTGCATGGGTATAAGTACACAACGGCAACAACATGCTCAGTAACCTTAAAAAACAGACTTTAATATCTAGATGGCAAGATGGCCATACAACCACATGCACTAGTGCACACATGCACATGCACATGCACATGCGCATGCACACACAGATACACATGGCAAATGCACTTCTGAGTTCATGTCTGCGTACCTGTGCTTTGGCATGGAGGGGTGGGTGTCGTTGGAGAATCAGGAGCTAACTGGCACACTGCTGTTGTTGGTGGGGAATGGGTTGAATTAGCAGTCATGTACATATCATTACTTTGGGCGGCTCAGGAAAAACTGCTGTAGGGGTCGGTGTTTCTGTGCAGAAAGACTCCTGGCTACCGAGCTGTGAGTGGCCTTCTCAGTGCAGTTTGTGGGCTGTAAACTGAGTGAAAGAGGAAGGGGCTGCTCAAAATCTGGCATTGTACAAAATACCTGACCTGTTATTGTCAATATCATATGGTTAACAAGAAGCAAGAAACCATTTTATTTAACTTTTCATGGGTTCCAAGGTCAGATAATTAAAACAGTGTTCATTGACTACTATTTAGTGGATGATTCATCAAGGAGCCTTATGATTGGTTGGGCATTAGTGTCACTAGGTGGGCCCAAAATATGAATTATTTAATGTAAAGTGATATATTTTACTTAAGACTAGATTACTTTAGATTCTAGATGTAAGCAAATGTAGGTCAGACAGTGAATTATTCTATTATGTTCTCTGATTATTAAATTACTGATTATTTGACATTAAAAAAGCTGCTGCATTTTACTTATTAGGGCCCGGGCAGCTAAGCTGCCAGGACACTATTGTATTCCTAGGAATTTTTTCTTTATTCCGAGGAAGTCATACTTCCCAAGGGCGAAAACTCACCAAACTTTACAGAAATGTCCGGCCCCATGCCAGATTTACTTAATTCCAAGGACATGTCAATATTCCTCCTGGGAGGGGCACAATAAGCGTTTAAATTTTAAAAACTTTAAAAATACCTACAAAATCAACAGTACATGCTACTCCTGCTATCTCCTCCCACTGTTTCTCGGATTTTTGATTTATCAAAAATTAAGCCTACAGTGCATCAAAATGTTTGACTGTAAACAGTACTGTAAACATATACTATCACATTCTTGCTAAATACATTTTCAATCTTCCTGAAAAAAATTGAGAATATTTTGGAGTCATGGTTGATGAAGTTTGGCAAATATCAGAATTTTATCTCAAAAACTGAATTTTTGAGAACATTTTGAATTCTGCTCTCCTGGGAACAACTGGAGTCAATGTAAGAGTGGCATTTTCTCTTATGAAGCAAAACACTTAGAGTTAAAAAGAAATCACCAACATTTCCATGCTGTCAAGATGCAATTTATGTATTATCAGATTTTTGTCAGGTAACAGAATTTCTGACATTTTGACCATTTTTGAAATCTGCCTTGACAACAGCTGCCCGGACAGTGACTCCCTGAGTCGACAAATGAAGCTACACAGCAGGTCTCACTTCCAGCCAATCAGCTCAGTGAGCTAGGAGCTGATTCTTGGTGTCAGGGGTTGTGGGTTTGAGACCCAGCAAGGGTCTCCTCCCACAATTTTTGCCTACAGTGCATGAAAATGTTTGACTGTGAACGCTACTGTAAACATATACCTGCAGATTGATAAATAAATCTTCAATGTTCATGAAAAAATGTAACATTTTTTAGAGTCATGGTAGATGATGTTTGACAAATATCCGAATTTTACCTAAAAAACTGAAATTTTGAAAACATTTTGAATTCTGCTCTAAGGTGAATAATTGCAGTCAATGCAAGCAGCATTTTTAAACATCAGTTATTCACTTATGGAGCAAATCAATCATTTTTTAAACAAATTACCAACATCTCCATGCTGCAATATGTGTATTTTCAGATTTTTGTCTTGATAACTGAATTTTTTACCGTAGTTTTAAATCTGCCTGCACAACAGTGAATGGCTGAGAGGACAGTGGGCACAGTGGGAGCAGAGGTTAGAGATGGACCTGAGATGAAAAACATATCCCTTGTCATATGATTATATCTTATATAAGTATATCTTAATGAGATAATTTGACTAGAAATTAATTATATATGGTGACAGTTTTTGATCAACTGAGTCATCAGCTTTGGCTGCTCCTGAGGAGGTGGATTGCTCCTGGGCTGAGTCAGTGCCTCCTCCAAAATATTTTAACAGTGCTCCTGGGGAAGTTTCATATAAAGTATGAGCATCATACGTTGATGATGTAAAAGGAATATGTTTATTTACTCACATAATTTACTGTGCTCTGCAGCAAACAATTGCAAACAACATACCTCAAACTATAGGTTAACTAAATTAATTAATGCAAAACCATATTGCTAGCAAACGTCACCGCGTTTGTAATTAATGTTAGTTATTAAACATTTGCTATCAAACATTGTTATCAAAAACGTTTTGATGCCAAAAAGCGACCCAGAATAATACATATACACTGAGAATCAACTTATTCAAAGTATTACACAAACACAAAAACTAAGTAAGCTAAATAGTAAGCTATCTAACCTAGTAAGACGTTTTGAACTAATGTTAGCTAGCAAATTTGCTATTATAGGCTAACGTATTTGGAACAAAATATCAACAAATTTAACATTACCAAGACGTCTTTATCTTGTCGTTTTTCCTCCTCTTCCTCATTCTTCCTTTTTCTGCCCCTGAAGGGTACGTCCTTTTTTGCGACATCTTTCACCTGCTTTGTTTGTTTGTTTTTTTTGTACAAGAATGTACATTTGATAATATATGAATGATCATCACTCACACATGGGAAAAAAAAATTAATTACTTTTTTTCTTTTTTAAGTTAATTGATCTTGGGGGCCCCCTAGTGGTCACGGGGCCCTAAGCAGCTGCTTAGTTCGCTTATGCTTTGGGCCGGCCCTGTGGTTGATGTTGCGTAGATGGAAGTATGCAGATCGGATAACATTATTTATTTGGGCTTCGAAGGTGAAGGTGCTGTCCAGGATGACACCGAGGCTCTTTACCTGAGATGCTGGTGGGACAGTGGAATTGTCGATGGACATGGAGAAGGGGTTGTGTTTTCCTGGGGTGAATCTGGTACACAAGGGCTGTCTCAGTGTCGTGAAGGGGATGCAAGCCGGACTGGAATTGTTCAAAGAGGTTGTAGTGGGAAAGATGGGTGTTTAGCTGAGCTGCAACAGTTGTTTCAAGTATTTTGGAGAGAAATGGCAGGTTTGAGATGGGACAAAAGTTGTTCAAATCATTCGGGTCTGCACCAGGTTTCTTGATAGTTGGAGTATTTGCAGCAGTCTTTAGTGATGATGGAACAACACCCAAAGTCAGTGAGGAATGAATGACGTCAGTTATGAGAGAGGACAAGGCAGTCAGGCAGCTTTTTACCAGATAGGTAGGTAGGGGGTCTAACTGGCATGTGGATGATTTGGATTTAAGGATGAGTCCGGTGCAGAGAGGATGTAGAGTTATTTGAAGCAGCCAATGTCTGGTGGATGTTTTCAATTTTTGCATTGAAAAAGGTCATGAAGTTATTGCTTTGTGTAACTGTGAGTAAGTGAGGTGGTAGGGCAGTAGGTGGTTTCAGGATATTGTTGATGGTTGAGAATAAGGCTCTAGTGTTCCCATAAGCAGTCCTGATTAAGGTTGAGTAGTATGTGGTTTTGGCTGAAGAAAGAGCATCCTGTATTCTAGTATGTGATTGTTATACATTTCTTTGTGCACTGCTAGGCCGGTTTTCACATAAAGGCGTTCCAGGCGACGGCCTTTTGTTTTAAGCTGGCGTAGTGCTGGTGTAAACCAAGGAGCAGAGTGGGTAAAGGAAACAGACCTTGTTTTCATAGGTGCATTTAGTAGTCGATGAAATAATGTAGCGGGATACCAGTTAATCTGTGGTAGATAAATCGTCTCTGCTGGGAAAGTCATCAATTCCTTTAGAGAAGGCTGACAAGTCAATATTTTCGATGTTTTGAAATGTTATGGAGTGAGGCACAGTCAAGACTGTGTCCATTGGAATGTGTCGGAAAGTCAATATACTGCTTTACTCCAAAGCTGTCAAGGCATGAAGTAAAGTCCTTTGTAAAAACATTGTTGATGCTATACAAGTGGATATTAAAATCACCTAGCAATAATACATTTGGGGACACAGAACATATGGTTGTTCGAAAGGCAGAGAGTTCCTGTAGAAAGGCATTATTTAGCTTGGGTGGTCGATATACAGTGGTCAGAATAGTAGGAGTTGGGCCCTTGATTTGCAGAGCAATGGACTCAAATGAGGGGTATAAAGGCACTATAATGGAGGATGCTTTCCATAATTGATTGTATAATATTGCCAGGCCACCCCCTCTGCCAGAGGTACGGGGTTGTGATCAGTAGATAAATCCAGGAGGAATAGTTAAGGTGTGAGGTGTAATTAAGGTGTGAAAAGTCATTAGGCTGCTGCCATGTCTCAGTTAAGCAAAAGAAATCGAACTTCTGATCATTCAGTAGAAATAACCCAAAGGTTAGATTATCGGTGTGAGGTTTGGTGTTAGCTGACCTGGTTGGATTAACAAGCACACTGTGATTAATAGTTCAACAACACCTGTGCATGTGTATTGATTTGCAATGTGAAATAACAACAGGAATTGGAATCCAGTTAGTCACAGCAGTGGGAGTAGCTTCATGACAGCCAGTAGGAGACAGTGGGCCATGGTAGGGGCATTGAGCCATGGAGAGTGTCAGTACCTTGGTTGGGTTAGCTCCCAGGGGGAGATTGTGAGAGGCACAGTACTGTGTACTGCAAGAGTAAGTGAAGAGGAAGAAGGCTCCAGGTAGGGGGGGCGTGGCAGATCAGTAGTCAATCACGCGGAGCAGCGGTCTGGACAGCATGCTGGATGTTAGCTGCTGTTCCGGTGTAGACCGTCAGTCCGGAAAAGGGAAGGACGGTTCCAGGTTGAAGTTGTCAATGAAACCAATGTTGTGGATTCTGCAGCGGACTGGAGCCAGGTGGTCAGACTGAGGATTCTGGAGAAACACCCAGCTCCTCGGTCAAGAGTTGGCAGAGGTCTGCTGAGCCAGACATCCTTTCCACAGCTGTTTAAGAGGCTGAAAAGGGCAGTAAAGTCCTTTTTAGTCAGCTCTGACTGCCAACAGGCCGTGTCATTGGTTCCGACATAACTAGAACCCGGTTAATGGATGGTGGGAGAGAGCACAGTAGGTCAGGAAGCTTATCAAGGATAACCGGCACCGTGGCTCCAGGAAAGCAGTGTGTGGATGCGTTGAAAAAGTGAATCTTGCAAGTGATTGAGTCTCCTATGATGAGTGTGGTAGGAGCGAAGAGAGGACGAGGAGACGATGGCTGTGGGCTTTCAGTACTCTGTGTCCGAGCAGGGGAGTGCTGTGGCCGTGTAGTAGCTATGTAACGCGGAGAGGCATCAGTAGCTGGCTTGGTGTGAGGAAGAGCACCAGAGCACCACATCAGAATCAGAATTCCTTTAATGTCCCGCAGACGGGGAAATTACAGCATCCCTCAGAATTCGCCAACGTGAGGAGGAGGTTTTGGATCTGGATGGGAGCCGCTGGTTCGGACCCGGGTGAGGAAGTTCATCTGGGTCCACATGCGTCGCCATTGGGTGAAGAGTAGCTACAGGTGTCATCATCGGGCAATGAGTAGCCACAGGGGGGTCATCTGGATGAGCTGGGTTGTCAGCCAACAGGCAGTTAGACTCTTAGATCAGTCCAAAAAGTCAGGTGTACTCTGGTCAGGTAGCTGGCAAGGGTCAGTTATTGGTGCTCCATTATTGTATATGTGGCTTTGCTAAAGACACACGTGAATCAATGTGTTGTTCAAGAAATCTTTAAATCTCTCAGTCCTATGTAAAATGCACAAAACTCATTACCCCAAAATAAGTGAGCACCAGTCAACAACCCTAAATCCTTACCTTCTCTATACCATTTACTTTCAAAGTATTCATCTGCTGTGCTGTGATATATACTGTGCAGTGTAGAACCTCCATGTCCATGTAATCTTTCCCCTCCCCCTTCACATGTTCTGCAAAAGTTGTCGGATCTCTTTTAACTGAACGAGGCTCACAAGTTCTCAAACTCCATATATAAATATACTGAGGAGGAGTATGATAAGAATGCACACCCTGGAAAGACACAGGCTTTTTTTTGCAAGCCCTCTTCTGTACACTTAACTATAATCGCAACTTCACACATCAAACCATCACGAACCATCAAATCTATAGGACAGCAGAACGAAAACACTTGCTCTGAACACCAAATGTGTTGTACCTTCATCTCAAAAAAACCCTATCTCTTTTCCTGCTTATCAACATTCTAATCATAGGCAATTGCAAAGGGGGAATTACACATGGACTCATTTCTTAATCATGCTTTTCTGTTTAGCTTTGGGAATCATCATATGCATGGCTCCTCCAGGAGGTGTTGACTTGCATGTTTCGGGCTGGTTGTAGTGCAACGTCATCCGAAGCGGTTAGAGGCAGGCCTGTCAAGTGAACGGGACGGATGAGAGGTGAGGCTTGACTAAGTATCAGCCTCAAAATGGCTCCTCCAGGAGGTGCTGCTTTGCATATTTCAAGCCCTCTGTAGTGCACCATTATTCTAACCCTAATCCTAACACTAGGGTTGGGGTGAGCATTAGGGTTAGAGTCAGACCTGCCAAGTCAATGGGATGGATGAGAGGCTACAGCTACATAATTTTTCCCGATGGCTACAATCCTGGTACCTCTGATTCATTTTTCTGAAATATTACCTGACAACCAGGTGAATCTAATTAAAGAAATAAATATGAAGATCTGGACTAAATTTGAATATCTCCACCGCATTGCGTGTACAGAATATCAAGCTCATCCCAGGGATCCTGTCCATTGGACTAAGGAAATGGCAGACAAAATTCTTAAACACTGGCTAACACATTTAAACATGTAAAGGGGGATTACAGTCCAGATCTACTCCCCCCATTATCAAATGTCATCAATTTTAGTACTTCCTTCAAACTCGACAGAGCAGAAACCAACTTACTAGAAAAATGTCTCACCTTTATCCCGACTCCAAAAACTCCCCATCACAGCGACCTCTGCCGGGACCTACACATGTACCACCGGAGGCTCAAATTATTAGGTTACTTTGGTTATGACGGACAACAAACACCTCTGCCGTTCATTGCATTCTGGAAGTGGGAACCTAACTTGCAGGCTGTATCCGTGAATATCCAGAGCCTAATCAAAAACAATATTCAGCCATTTTATAACTCTAAATTAAAGCCAAATAACAAAAGTAACATCAGCAAGGAGGAAAGAACGGCACTCACTAATCTAACAAGAAACGAAGACATCATTATTAAGAGCACGGACAAAGGAGGCCAGATCTGCATTCAGGATAAAGGCAATTACCTAGAGGAAGCATATAGACAACTTGAAAACAGTAAATATTACAAACTGTTTCCCCACTTACTCCAACCTGAGACACAAATAATAGTCAGGGAAAAGGTGGAAGAATTATATAACAGACAGTTTATTACTAAGAAACAGAAACTACCTGATGGGTTGTGACTCTCCACGACCACGTCTACTATCAAAAATCCATAAATCTCCCACCACGTGGCCGTGGCCTCTTTGATCCCGAGTGGCCACCCCATAGTCAGCAACTGTGGGTCAGAGTCTTATAATGTGACGGAGTATATCGACTATCTTTTAAATCCACTTTCCAAAACACATAACAGCTATGTAAAAGACACCTATGACTTTGTGAACAAACTCAAAAGCATAAGAGTACCTACCAATTCGTACGTTTTCTCGACTGATGTCAACTCGCTTTACACTAACATTGACATTGCTTTGAGAAGTATCCTGATGCGTCCTGCCCAGATGACGTAATCCTTGACCTCCTGGAAATAATTCTGAGAATGAACAACTTCGAGTTTAATGGCAAATACTTTTTACAAGTATCAGGTTGTGCGATGGGCCGCAAATATTCTCCTGCCTATGCTGACATATACATGGCTGACTGGGAGAACACAGTATTCAAGAAATACAATAAATCACCATGTCTATATTTAAGATGTCTGGATGACATCTTCGGCCTTTGGCATCACACACTGGCGGAATTCAATGAATTCATGGTAACCCTGAATACTCATCACCCCCAGATTACTTTACCAAGCACAATATCCAACAACATAAAGTTGAATTCTTGGACACACAAGCCTTTTTCACAAGCTTAAGAAAACTCAAAAGGCTTAGGTACTAAAGTGTACTTTAAGGATACAGATAGGCAAGCACTTTTATATAAGATCAGCTATCATCCCCGTCATACTTATAGAGGCCTGATTAAATCCCAATTAATCAGGTTCCACAGAATCTGCACCTACAAAGAGAATGTAGAAAATGCCACCCATCTACTCTTTTCAGTCCTGAAGCCCAGAAGGTACTCCACTGGGTTTCTGAGGCGGATAAAGAGTGAGGTGAAAGAACATTTCGAATCATCCGGAGAATATACTGGCAACCGTTATAATGAGCCCATCATCCCTTCAGTGGTAACCTACTCACATCAACTTACGCCATTCAACTCGACAATCAAAACCCACTTCCAGGAGGCCAAGGCAAACGTCGCAGGATTACAAAACTATAAGGTTATAACAGCCTATAGGAGGAACAAAAATCTCAGAGACATCCCCATCAAAACAGCATTTGGAGAAACACAAAAGTCAAAGATCAAAAACCAAAAATGTATTAAAAACCTATCTTTTTAATAAGGCCTATCAGCTCTATATCCAGCCACATCAATCAACTGTTCTATTTCTTTATCTTATAGGTATTTTTTGTTTATCCATTTATTCTTTGTTTTGTTTGTTCCACTTTGTTAAGTGTCCTTGGGTACCCTGAAAGGTGCTAAAAATTAAATGTATTATTATTATTATTTTTATTATTATTATTATTATTATTATTATTATTAAACAAGCCCTCTGACCCTCTAGGGAAAGCTTTTTTGAGACTTCTTGATATTGCTTGTCCATGAACCTACTCATTTAAGTGGTAACACTCTGGATTTGATAATTTCCCATGGATTAGATGTGTCAGCCCTGAACATCACTTCCGTCTCCTCTGCTGTGTCGGACCACTCTCTCATTACATTTGAAGCGTCATTAGCCTCTCCCTGTATCAGTGACACCAATGTTTTTACTTCACTTCATATCGGCCTGGCAATCATAGCGATGCTCAATGATAAATTGCCTGGGGTCCTGGCTCCTTTGCAACTGTGACAAAACCTGTGGAAAGTTTCACAAATTAAGTTAAATTTGGTACTTGTTTCTCTCCTCGATTCTGTGGCACCGGTCTCTAGCAAGACAAGAAGACCAAAAAAATCTAATCCCTGATTTACTAATGAAACCCAAGAACTCAAGCAGGCCTGCAGAAAAATGGAACGAGCATGGGGTAAATCTAAATTGGACGTTTTGTATCTTGCTTGGCGCGATAGTGTACTTAATTATAAGCGTGCTTTAAATACTGCTAAAACAGCATACCTAATACCTAATAAACAATAATAAACACAATCCGAGGTTTCTCTTCAAAGTTTATTGAAAATTATCCTTCCGCTGATTCTTAGTTAGTCTCAGCTCTAAACACTTTTGAAAATATCTCCCTTGAGATATTGTCTAAAATTGTCTCATCCTCAAAACCAACTACTTGTACCCTGGACCCCTTCCAGGCAAAACTGTTTAAAGAACTATGGCCAGCACGGGGACCTACAATGTTAAATATTGTTAACTAATCACTCATGACCGGTGTTGTCCCTTCTAGTTTTAAGTCTGTTGTGGTCAAGTCTTTACTTAACAAACCACACTACCCAGGATCACTAAATAATTATCGACTAGTATCCAACCTTCCCTTCTACTCTAAAGTCTTAGAAAGAGTTGTGTCCCAACAACTTTCAGGTTACCTACTTAATAATAATCTCCTGGAACCTTTTCAATCAGCTTTCAGAGCCTGTCACTCCACCGTAACTACCCTCACTAAAGTGGTAAATGACATTTTACTTACTTTAGACTCTAACTTTACCTCAGTGCTTCTGTTACTGGTCTCAGTGCTGCATTTGATACTGTAGATCATGGCATATTGTTAGACCGACTTGAAAGTCAATTTGGCATCTCTGGCCTGGCTCTAGCCTGGCTAAAATTGTTCCCGTCCGAAAGAACACAATGTGTTTCCTACAATAGTACTTCATCAATCTGTACTGATGTGAAGTATGGAGTTCCCCAGGGCTCTGTTCTGGGCCCTTTGCTCCTCTCTTTATAAATTTCACCTCTCAGCCAAATTATTCAGAGTTATGGAATACATTTCCACTGCTATGCAGACGACACTCAACTGTATGTGCCCATGAAAGCTGATGATAAATCTCAAATCACCAAATTAGAGACCTGCTTACACGCGGTTAAGAAATGGATGTCAGAAAACTTCCTGCTTCTAAATTCTGATAAAATTGAGATGCTGGTCATTGCCCCCGCCAGACAGAGACACCATGTTGATCAGGTGACCTTAACTCTCGACAACTGTGTTATTTCTCAAAGTTCAACTGTCGAAAATCTAGGTGTTACTTTTGATTCTACCCTCTCTTTTGATCAGCACATCAAAGAAATTACCAAGATCGCTTTCTACCACCTGCGCAATATAGCTAAAATTAGGTCCTTCCTGTCCACAGTGGACGCAGAGATCCTGATTCATACCTTTGTTTCGTCTAGGCTGGATTATTGCAATGCTTTATTTTTGGGTCTTCCGTGTGAGAGCACTAAAAGTCTTCAGATGGTTCAGAATGCTGCAGCTAGAGTCTTAACATTTACAAGAAAATGTGATCATATTACACCAATCCTAGCATCTCTGCACTGACTCCCAATACACATAAGATCAGACTTTAAGGTCTTGCTGATGACATACAAAACAGTACACGGCCTTGCCCTGTTGTACTCGTCAGATCTCATTACACCATATATTCCAACTCGGGCATTACGCTCTCAAAATTCAGGGCTCCTGATGGTTCCCAGGATCAAGAAGATGTCAGCTGGCTGCAGGGCTTTTTCCTATCAGGCTCCCTTCCTCTGGAATAACCTCCCAGCTGACATCAGACAATCTAGCTCTGTTGACGCCTTTAAATCTGAACTTAAAACTCAATTCTTCGACTTTGCCTTTAATTAGCCCTTGTTATCAATTGAAAGCTTCTTCAGTGGGTCGATGTCAGTCTCAATGACTATTATTATGTATTAGATTTTACACTGTACTGCCGACAAGAATCAATCTGCTTATTCTGATCAACATTGCATTTCTCTAAGATTTGTTTTTGTTTTCTGCTCCCACAAGCTACAAGCTGTGTCACTCTCTACACTCTCTATAGCTTTCAATCAGGCTCCCTTCTGATGGACCACGGGCCCCTGGGACCATCTACCTTTTCCGGGCTCCTGCTGCCTTGAAATACTGATGGATCTGTTTCACTATCTCCTCATGTCTATATTTCTGTAAATATGGATGCCTCTCTCTGCCTATTACTAATTATCTTGTGTGGCCTGCCCTCTTCCAGGTCACCAGGGTGGACAGGAGGTTTTGTGGCTGGGGCACCACTTGGTGATGCCTCGTCCTGCTCAGTCGTCTTCTGGATCCACTCACTTTACATAAAATTTATATCAAACATTTTGTTAAAGTAACTTTTTTTTACCCTGTTAAAAGGATCTTTTTTCCATCAACAGGGCAAGTTATTCCTCACTCCATTCAAGGGTCTAAGGACAGAGGATGTCATTCACTGTACAGATTGTAAAGCCCTTTGAGGCAATGTGATTGCGATTTTGGGCTGTATAAATAAAATTTGATTTGATTTGATTTGAATTTCTCTCACACTGTCCACCATGAACCCAGCAGACCTAGACACTTTCCACCAAGCTTTGAACTCTCAAGGAATCCTCGTGAGGGGTCATGACCACATCTTACACAAGGTAATGGAATCACTTAACCAACTCACCTCCCTGCTGTCCTCACCCTCCACTACCACACCAACACCTGTGTGTAATACACATGCAATTCAGTCTGCTTAAACTACTCTATTCCCCTTAAACTTTTACCAACTCCGGAGCTCCCCCTGCTGCTGGAGGAACCAATGCAGCTCGGGCAGACTTGTCTTTGTCCTGGAGTGCACCAGCAATGCTACCAGTACAAACTCTATGTCTGCTTTGGACAACACTACCTCGCCACTTGCCCAGCTATACTAAAGGTCCTGGCTCGCCAGAGAAGGAGACCACACTGGTGAGCCAGACCTCTTCACCACCAGCTCTCTCTTTTTATTATTATTATATTTTTAAATAATTGATATGGCAGCTTCAGAGAGATGACAGGAAACAGGGTGAGAGAAAGGGGGTGACACGCAGCAAAGGGCCCCAGGCCGAGACTTGAACCCAGGGCTGCTGCAGTGAGGACAACGCCTTTGTAAATGGGAAGCCCGCTCTACCAACTGAGATAATGGGTGCCCTCCCCCCAGCTCTCCTAACTGCATTAGTCTTACCGCTTCTCTACAGTGATCACGTGGGTACATCCCTATCAATATACGAGTTGATTCCAGTACAGATGACAGTTTCAATATCCCTGTAGAGACCCTTGATTTTCCCAAGACAGTAAATGCTCCAGATGGCAGGTTCTTAACACACCATGCTGTCCATATTACTATAGTCATCTCTGGGAACCAGCGGGAGCAGATTACATAACTGATATCACATATGCTACTTAAAGTCCGTGTAAAGCAAAATCAGCCATTTTCTTCTAAACACATTAAACAGGTTATAAATGTGTTTACTTAAAACATGTAAAAGCCATTCAACCATTTAGAATTTAATTTTGGAGCTAGGCTCACAAACTGTTTTTCAACATTTCTGTGTTCAGGATTTAATGGGCGGGTCAGAAATCATGGCCGCGTAACGTAACGTGGCCATGATTTGCATAAACCCCGCCCTGCTGCAGAAGTGGTATAAATACGTGCAGCACCTCAGCGGTTCTCCGACTCGCTCTCCAGTCTTGGATAGCATTGCTTACAATAGTTTGCAGCTAGCTAACCAGCCAACCAGTCAGCTAAACAGTCACATTTCCTCGTCATCGCTCCTGCATCTTTCCTGGATGCCACAGTGTGCAGGGTGATGGCGCTGTTAGCTTATTTAAGTTTCCTTCAGATGACAACGTAAAGAAACGGTGGATCGATTTTGTCAAGAGGAGCTAACGTTACTGTGGGGAGTTAAACACCACCACCAACACCGTCTCTGCAGTGTCCACTTTTCTCCCTGATCGGTTCAGCAACTGTCACCAGGTAAAGTCTGGATTTCTGCAGAGTCCGTTTAGGCTGGGCACTGGGGCCGAACCGATCCTCTCCGTCTTGCATCTCCGCTTGCATCCTCTCCTCCCGCCGACAGCAAGTGCCAACGGCCTTATGTGGCCGCCCCCGGCCCCCCTCGACCTGCTGATGGCGCGTGCTACCGGCCTTATGTGGCCGCAGCCGACCCTCTCCGTCCAGCTGACGGTGGGTCCCACCGACAAAATGTGGCCACGCCGCCGCAGCCGACCCTCTCCGTCCCGCTGCCGGCGGGTCCCACCGACATAATGTGGCCGCGCCGCCGCAGCCGACCCTTTCAGTCCCGCTGACAGCGGGTCCCACCGACATAATGTGGCCGCGCCGCCGCAGCCGACACTCTCCGTCCCGCTGACGGTGGGTCCCACCGGCGGTATGTGGAGCATGGTGAGCCGTCCCAGTGTGAACGGATAATCCGGAGGCGCGGAGCGAGGGCGTGTCGGTCTGACAGTCTGATAACTGCACAGGTCTCTCACTCAACTAAATAAAGAGAAATGTCCCACAAAGCAACGTTACAGGATCGGACAAAAATATAGTAACTGTTACCGTCTTTAGCAACTTATATGAGGAAAACAAATACCGCAGCTGTATGTGGAGAAGCGTCCGTCCTCCTGTCCGTCCTCCGCCTGTCCTCCCGACTCCTCATCACATTTCTGCTCAGAAAACAGCGTCTGTCACCGGCAAAGACTTTAACTCACCGAGTGTTTGTGATGAAAATAAATCACCCGCGACTGCCAGCCCTCCTGACCGAGACTTCAGGGAACTTTCCCCCAGAAAACAGCCTCCGTCCCCGCGAGTGACAGAGCCAGACAGCGTCCAGTTTACTGATGGTGATTATGTATAATTATGCAATTAAGCGCGAAAAACTTCACTCCGTCACTGTCCAGGATGTTTGGTGGGTCAGAATCTGGATCACTACACATTATAACAGCATCCATATGATAATAAACTGTCCACGGGTTTAGGTAGACAAGGGGAACACCTTCAGGGAACACCTGGGGAAACACCGACGTCATTAACATGACGTGTACCGTCATCGTCACTGCAACCGTCCTGCCGACAACAGGTGCTCTCATCCCCGCCACCGGCCAGACTTTAGATTCTCTGTCCGAGCCCGACCTGGTCGTTATCCCGGTCGTTATCGCCATCAGCCAGAGAACGGTCGGACGCTCGTCACCGCCAGAGGCGGGCGCTTTTTTTTTTTTTTTTACAAGATCGCTGCAGCCCACAAACACCCACTGTAAAGCAGCTTACATTGAGGATGAGTATAGCGTCGCAGCGCCGCTGTTCCACCGTCTGGGGAGAACCCTGGTTAATGTGTCGCCCGGCCGGCTCGGACACAACGTGCACGGGCAATTAAATGCATTTTGCTGAAGGTGCCAATCCTGAAGGTGATTTTACATCGTGCATCCTGTCATGCCCATGTCATGTTAGCAGATGTTATTGCATTTAATCATGACATGATTTGGCCTGAGTCCCTGAGTCCCTGAGTCCCTGAGTCCCGAGTCCATCTGACAGCACAATGATAATCCACATATTATATTTATATGTGCACCAATATAGCTATGACAAGGAGTTATATGTAGACTGGGGTGTTATGTTTGTGTGTAATGTAAAACACGGCCTGTGAGGAACGAGGCTGAGCACTATCAGTGTCTGACTCAGAGTCAGTTTCTGGCTCTGATGGCTCAAACGGGTCCGGCTGGGTCCATCGATGACGCTGCTAGTAGCTTCCATTGTTACTGTAGGTTAGGTCCTCCACAAAACTAAACAATATGTAACAATAAGACCCAAAGATATTATTTCAAAATTAGAATATAACGACAAATCAATTTGCTCCACAATAAACCTCATGATTTTAATAGGTAAATTCCACATCCATAAGAGTAAATTTTCCAAGTCCCTCCCAAACTTTAATGTCTTCACAAATGAGTTTATTCTTTACATAGACACCTTAAAACTGATGCCAAATAAGAAAAGTGAACGGACACTACAATACTTAAAGTCATTTTCACTTACCCCAAAATAAGAAATGCCTTATACATATTTATTTTATTCTATTCCAATTACATGTATTATTTTATCAAGAGATATATTTTTTATTCATTTTGTATCTTGTCTTATCACTCAGTGCCTGCTATATCTGCTTGTCTGTACTTTTGCAAATGTTAAATAAAGATTTTCATACAAAAAAAAATAGGTTAGGTCCTCCTGCAGTACACGGAGGCGGCTCCCCTCCTGCGTGGGCGTGGCTCCAGCGCCTCTAACTGACACGCCCCCAGCGTTTCACAGCAGAGAGAAGTGCTTGTTTTTCCAGGATTTTGAGACCTAATTTTATATACTTGGCAATTTTTTTTAATCTTTCAAATTTGGCTCAGTGGTCAATGACACATGTTTCTGTGGTATGACAAACTCATCACACAAATTTATTTTTGCTTTACACGGACTTTAAGTGTTGTTATGCACGTATTTTAATTCAAAGTATGATTTGAACATTAACCAAGTACTTGTGGTTGCCTAACTCTAAACAAGTAGTCTATTTTACCAAACCCTATCCAAACCACTACTGTTTGACAATGTCAATAACAGTACAAAAGTCTGAATATCACATAGTATGTGAATAGTTTGTCAGCAAGCTTATTTTCAAAAGTCTAAACAGATGTATTTATCAACAGCTTAAGGACACTGGCAAGGGCACTGGCAAAGGTGCATCAGTTAGATGACCTAACTACAATTAATTGTGTTGATTTCTACTACCAGTTTTGTAAAATTGCACAAAAGAACCCTTTCATCATTTATTAATCATTCTTACCTGGGTATAATCCACTACCCACAAAGAGGATCAAGTAAATAGAGTTTCTGTCCTTTGCATCCTTTCCATAATACGGTCGCAATAACAGGAAACATGTTGAAGGGCAGCACAGGTTTGTGTGTGTGTGTGTAGTAGTAGTAGTAGTAGTAGTAAGATGATGGGCCATGATGTTCTATTTCTGCTATCTTTCCTTTTTCATTTATTTCACCTGAGGTAGCCAAAATTAGGCTCCACTGAAATTCCCAGTACGCACAGGAACTTGTCAATGGGTTCATGTTACAACACACAGGACTTTCCCACAAAAACAGACACAAAAACACTATCAGTCTGTGATCATATCTTATGTCCCTATGCCACTCTCTCATGCTCTCTCTCGCCTCCCTGTTTTATGATCCTTATAGACTGTATCAGCTCAGCAATTCTCTCTATGCAGCCAAAAGTACTGTGGTTACAAATCTCACAGCCTAATCTCACCTGGGTTTGTGTCAGGGATGTTACTGTTTGTGTTTTCCAATCCAAGAACTGAACATTCACATGATTAAATTACTGAGGCAAATTGGATACGGGCGAGGCAGTGACGATGGGTGGGCCAGCATGGTTCTCTGCTCTCATCTCAGCTACCTAGTTGAAAGAGGGGCCTATATGTGGAGAGGTCAGCCCATGTCTGCAGAAGAGCATTATTAGTCAAAATCTTTCAAGATCAATGTGATTTGATGGTGGGCAGAGCAAAATACAAACTGACAAAGAGAAAAAATTATTTTGGCAGAAGTGGATGTAGTGGCATTGATGCAATCTGCTGCAAGTCTGGCAACAGGGCAAGCAAAAGCCATGAGCAAAGCTGCACAGGCTACATCAAGCTGCGCATGTGAAGTGATAGGGGAAAGGGGCTATGATCTGCAGCGATCTCAAAGATGACATTATGGGGATAAACTTATTTTGTTAAATGAACTGTTCTTGTATGATAGAAGACACTTTCGTTTTATGTTGCAAAGCACAGAAAAAACAAATGTTACATGTAGTTACCCAATACCACTCTGCAGTTGCAGCTTTCAGCCTGACTTCTCCACCATCTCTGCAAAGTGAAGTAAGAAGTTGAGTTTTACTTTGTTATTCCTAGTGGGGAATTCACTGACCTACTTTAACCTTTTAGGAGCAGTAGGCAGCTTCAGTAAGACTACAAGCAATAACTCCTTGTTGTGAGGCCAAGTATTTTCTAATGATCTATTTACCTCTACAACCCGAGCGCCCCCAGTACCGGGGGCAGCTGCGCATGTTGCATTATACACCCTATAAAAGCATGCTAACCATGTAGCAACATATTAATGCAGCATGCTAACGACACATAAAGCATATCGTATGAAAGCTGGGACTCCAAAAAATCCAACGGTATAAGTCTCATCACTCTGCGCCCAAAAGTCACTGAAATATCAGCCGAAGAAGAGCAACAATAAACATCTCTTTATACAAACATAATCATGAATTATGTGTTACATTGGCTGTTCTGTGATTATAAACTGTGTTCGAGTGCATAACACCGCATCCACCGGCTAATCCAATGTGTCTGTGTCACTTTGAAATGATTCCTGACAGTTCAGGAAAGGTTTTGTATAATGTGGAGTAGATTCCTAAACCAATGGATTCCTATAATGTCGCTAACTCTAACCTGTCATGGGTGATTGGCAGCTCCGCCCCCTTTAAGCATCAAAACGCAGAGGGCACAGCAGAGTCCTGCACGGGTTCGGGTACCCGACGGGTGACCCGCACAATTTGAATGAAACGGGTGAAAATAATGTACTGTGTCGGACACGGGTGCGGATCGGGTCGGACTGCTGGAGAGCGCGGGTCGCCATTTTCAAGGCGTCAGGTGCAAATATATATATATATATATATATATATATATATATATATATATATATATATATATATATATATATATATTATATTATTATTATTAGCAACACATCTACAAAAATCTGCCTGCATTTCAAAATGATAAGCATTTATATTTCTTATGAGCTCATTTATGCATGCTTGCGCCCTCCTAGAACTCCCATTCTCCACGGTGGCTTACTTGCATTTTTAAAAACTGCCTCCATCTAATTTTCCTTCGGCTGCGGGTCGGGCGTCGGTATGAATTTATAGCGGGTCAGCTCAGGTTGCGGAATGTAATTTGTGCTACTGTCGGAAAACGGGTCGGATGCGGTTCTAAGTATGGCGGGTACGGGCGGGTGCGGGTTTGCAAAATAAGACCATGCAGGACTCTGGGGCACAGTATGGAGCCAGAATGGTGACTTTAAAACAGAGGTGGGGAACCTCTGGTACCCGGGCCATATACGGCCCGCGAGACAGTTTGGTCCGGCCCGCGAGGCAATCCGTAAATACGTTCACAAAAAATTAATTCGGGAAAAATTATTTCAAATGTGCAATTAAATGCCCCCGGGGCGGGTGTCTTTCTTTCCGGGCTATAATCAAGGTCATTGAACACAACATCAGCGTAACTGTCATCGCGTGTCATCTCATCGCGTCGTGTCCTCAGTGATTGACAGGTGACAACAACGAGAGGAGACTCGCGTTGGCTAAAACGGGAGATGGCGAGTAAGAAAAGAAAAGTTGGTGGGGTCCGGAGTGTCGCTCTTTCAAGGATAAATAGACGAATGAATTCATCTTTGTGAAAGTGAAAGGCAAGTCCGTGTGCCTGGTTTGTGGGGAAGTTTCGGCAGTAATGAAAACTGAAACTTTGAGCGTCATTATATCGCGAAACATGCAAAACTGGATGCGTTGGAAGGACAAGTGCGCGTGGATAAAGTTGCCACTCTCCGAGTTTGATTGGCCAGCAAGCAGTTTTATCCAAACCACGAGCGGACCAGGACAACATGACCCAGGCTAGCTTCGTCGTGGTGAGTGAGTTAATTGCTAAGAAGCTGAAACTTCATGCCAAAGGTGAATTTGTGCCTCGTTGCCGCTGTGGAGCTGCGCACGCCAGAAAAAATCAAGCTGTTCCAAAGTGTCAGTTTGTCTCGGAGAACCGTCTCAGATAGGATTACTGACATGGCACAAGACCTTGAGAAATCATTGAAGGATTCTGCACGAGATTTCCAGTTCTTCTTTTCAAAACTGACTCTTGCAAAGACTCGACCCAACCCTGGAGAACCAGCTGAGAGTAGCATCGTCATCACTGCCAACTGACATCAGACGTCTCACCAAAGAGAAGCAGATCCAGCCATCGCATTAGGTCACAATGATATGATAATGATACTGATGAGTAAGTTTCTTTTTTTCCACCTCAGATTGACTGTAGACAACCTCATAATGTACCTCAAATCATTTCAGAGCATTCTGATGTGAAAATAAACAAATACGGCCCTCTTAAATCACTCGAAAAATTACATTGGAGCTATATTCAGCCTGCTTTCAAAAGAAAACTCCCTGTATCCACTCAACAATTTCTCCTCAGATGACAGTAGACAACCTTATATGAGACAACTCAGAGCTGTCATTTTCGAGTAATTTAAAGCTGATATATGAGATTTGAGAGAGCTGATTTTTTTTCTTTTTTTTACTGCTTAAACTGCTAAACATCAGTGAATATAAAAACCAACAGGAATAGACAATTAATTGGATTAAAGCACTAAGATACACTGAGATGGATGAAATTAAAATTGGCTAAAACATGAATTAATAGTCATGATATTTATGTTATTGCAATGAAGTTTAAAAAGGCCATAAAATTATGTTGTGAGCTGCTTACCTTTAAAAAAAAAAAATTCATGGCCCCTGAGGGACGGTATGAAAATTGAAATGGCCCTCAACAGGTAAAAGGTTCCCCACCCCTGCTTTAAAATTTGGCATCTAAAAAAAAAATTGGCATTGAAAACAAAACCAGTACTGAAAAAAGGAAATTTTGGCATTGAGACATTTGTATTGAAAACAGTTGTATTGGCATTGAAACAAGTTTTGGCACTGAAAAAAAAACTAAGTAAAATAATTAAAATCTGAAAATCTTATTATTTTATGTTATTGGGATTCTTTTGTATTTTTCAATGACAATCTTCAGATTTTTTCTTCATGTCATTTTTTTTCAGTGACAGATTTTTTTACAATGTCAGTTTTTTTTTACATTGTCAGTTTTTTTTCAGTGTCACTGATTTTCAGTTTCAACTTTCTGTCACTGTTTTGGCGTCGAGGAGGGAGGGGCCTGAGGGGAGGGGCAAGTAGAGCGTGGTTTGCATATCATTAGAGAAGGTAATGGCTGCAGCCTGCGGGAAGGCGGAGCTGGACGGCCCAGCCACAATAGCATTTAGGATCTGTGTGCCGGCCGTCTCTGGGCAACACAGAGTCCAACTACCTCGCAAACTTTTCTTCAAGCTCTCTCCTGATGTGTCCAAGTCTCTGTGTATCTGGTTCTGTCGCGGAGCTCCCGAGCTCCGGTCTCTATATGCGTATGGAGTGTGGTAGTAGTACGGGGCTAACAAGCGTTAGCAGAGCATTAGCCCCAGTTGTGTCGTTCCGAGCCGGGGCTGCAGCTCCGACAGCAGCGCTCCGGTCTGCTCCCCGAGCTCTGTACCACCATACCGCTGTACACACATACAGAGACCGGACAATAAAGGAGAGCTGTTGGAGAAAATAAGAGTGGAAGTTGGACTACCTGCTAAGTTACGAAAATATGTGTGTTACTTGATTACAGCCATCTGTTGTACTTTACTATGAACCACAGCACAATCACAGCTGACTTTCCCCGCATACTAGCTTTTTGAGTTTAGTATGAATAGTGATATTATTCACATGAACTGAGTTTATAGGGGAGACAGTGTCTCTGTATGCGTGTACAGCGGTATGGTGGTACAGAGCTCGGGGAGCAGACCGGAGCGCTGCTGTCGGCGCTGCAGTCCCGGCTCGGGACGACACAACTAGGGATGTAACGGTATGAAAATTTCACACCGCGGTAATAGTGACCAAAATTATCACGGTTATCGGTATACCACGGTATTTTTAAAAATGTCTTCAAAATGTTGAAAAAACACTGATAAATTGAAATACTTTCATCAAGATTTAAATATATTTATTATATATTAAAATAGTCCAAATCCAAAACCTTAACAAAACACTGCAAATTCAACATTAAATAATTATAAAAGAATGTATCAAAACTGTGCAAAATAGGTCATTGGCTTTTTGTGATGAGGCAGCCTGTTTTTGAAACGTATCCTTTAATGTCTGCGTTACAGAGGTAGAATGAGTTGTAGTGGCAGCAGCAGTCGATTGGCCAGCAGACCCTCCCTGTGAAAAAAATGAATAGAACATGTCATTATTAATTATTACTGTCATTGTTACTTAATACTAAGGGTGCAACCAACAGATCACAAAACTCACAATTTAGAACATATCACTTTTGTGAGAATCAGGTTGGATCATTTTTTAGATCAAAACAAAAAGGATTATTGTTAAATTAATTATGAATACTCTATTTTGGCTCTTATCTCTATCTAGACACTTGTTATATTCACCATTTTATAGTATTCTTTATATAAAGTCTATTCTACAAATAATCCACAAGTGTTTTGATATTACTTCTATATATTGCCTGTCTGTCTCTCTGTCTGCTCGTCTGTTGTCAGTGGACTCGGTCTGTCTGATTGGTCAGATGGCTGCTGAGCCACAGGTAGACGCTGCTCAGGTGAACGGAGCTGAGATGAAAGTCAGTCATCTCAGTCAGTTTGCGTTCACTAACTCAGTCCACCCAGTACGTGTTTGTCTCAAATCCTCCTCACTGCAGCTCTGCAGCAATATTTGGGGAATTATTAGGTCGACTTTAAAAAGTGAAATCTACAATTAATAAGCGGTGCAGATAACGTGCCAAATCAAGGATCAACTTCGTTCAGTTATACCACTATCTGGTCAGTTTACATTAGTGACAACAGCAAATTAGACAGAGAAAACTCGACATGCACATACATCATGCACACAAGCTTGAGGTTAGCTTACCTTGCATTCGCTGAACAGTTGCGGGTGATGGTCGTAAAGTGAAAGTAAGTAAATTGGATGTGTTGCCGCCCCTCACAACAACTTTCTTCTCGCAGCTCCAGCAGACAGGGCTGCCATCCTCGACCAGCTGTCCCTGAGCATTCTTATAATAACCAGAATACGCCCAGACTTCAGATTTGGTTCTCTTTGAAAGCGGAAAAATGCCTTGAGGGCCGCTATATCACGTCCTCCCTCCGCCATGTCTTCTTCACTACATAACAAGCGCACGTTGCGTGCTGCGCATGCGCCGTGAGTTTTCCACACCGTGGTTACCGACCACGGCGGTTACCATGGTAATTAATACTTAAACGGTAACCTCCACCGTTGGCGATTTTACCATGGTTTACCGTGACACCGGTAACCGTTACATTCCTAGACACAACAAGCGAGAAAAGCCTGCTGTTCTACTGTTGTGCTAACTGGGGCTAATGCTCCGTGCTCGGCACCCCGGAGCTCGTTAGCTCCGTGCTATTGTGGCTGGACCGTCCAGCCCCGCCTTCCCACAGGCTGCAGCCATTACCTTCTCAAATAATATGCAAACCACGCTCTACTTGCCCCTCCCCTCAGGCCCCTCCCTCTCGACGCCAAAACAGTGACAGAAAGTTGAAACTGAAAATTCTCAATTCTATTAATAATACATTCAATAAAATTCCTAACAATTCCTACACACATATACAGTATAAACACAATCATATACTGTGATAAATTACTGGCACCCATTTCTAGCATTTATAAGTCAACAGTAACAGTCTCTGGCTCAGTCCAAGTCCAGTGCTTTCTACTCCAACATATACCGTGAACATTTCCCTATGACTATATAAATATACACCACAAAAAAAAATGTAAACACTTCTGTTGCATTGTGATATCTTTTTTGTGAGGTGGCCCAAGAGAATGAGTTAGATTGTATACTGTACAGTATATTGGGTGTATACTCGTGTATGTGTGTGTGCGTGTGTGTGTCAGTGCCTTTAAAAGTAATAGGTCTGAGGTCACAAATCAGGCAGCTCTATAGTGTATCTTCAAAATCAGCTAATCCTGGATCTGCGGGGGCTGTTAAGGATGAAAAAGCTGCTACTGACACATATCTAACCTTTTTCTTCATACATAGCTCCTGCGTATTCTGCTGAGATTCAGTGAGGGTCATCATTCTTTTTGGAGAGGTAGCTTTGAACCTGGATGACCAAATCCAAACGCTACAAATGTGGGGCTTCACATTGATTTATTTTTTCTCAGGTGCTCAAAAAAAAAACTAAAAGAAAAGATAAAAACTGTGGAGGAAAAGATGCAGGACTCCTGTTGACAGGTTATGTAAACTCTATTCCACATCTTAACTGTGATAATAGATATATTTACCATAATTAAAGTTTTGCTATATTGTGCTGCACAGTGTTTACACTTTTCCCTTATCCTTGTCCAGTTAATTATTATAAACCTGTCTTCCTATGCGGCAGTGGCCATCACAGCATCCAACCAGAGGATCACACAGTTGGCTGCCAAGTTTAAAAAGAAAAAATATATAGTTTTTGCTAGCATCCACTGTTCAAAAATCTTACTTTGCTGCAGTGATATACAAGTATACAGGGTGTATCAGTACACTATGACATCAATCTTGGGTGTGGTTACAGATTCAGACTTTTAATGAGAACCAACCACCGTCCCATGTGTAGTCAGATGTGGTCAAATGACAACAGACCTAGCAGTGAATCACTCCTTTTAAGCCTGGTGTTAAACACACGACATGTCTTTTCTGCTGCTAGGGGTCCCTCTTATCAAAATAAAAAAAGCCTTTTGCAAAGGTGACCTCCATTGTCATGAGTTTATGTTCTATAATGCGGACCGTAGCTGACGTTGGTGGGGAAATCCACTTCATCCACGTAATGTTACAGAGAGGAGAGGGGGAGTATAAGAGGGAATCGGAAACTCTGTTGAATGTTGAGTTTATGGCAGGGGTCAGCAACCCACAATATTAAAAGAGCCATTTGGGGCCATTTGCCACCAAATAAAACCCACCTGGACCCACACAACCTATTTGGCCCCTAAAATGAAGATATGTATATAGTTTCATTATACTTGTGCTATGTATATAAGAACTGTAGTTTGTTTCATTTATGAAATCAAAGAACTACAAACAGAAAATGACATGACATTTTATTTCTGTTTGTAACAAAGCAAAACACCAAATTCTTTTGAACTCTATATAAAAAAGAAAAACTGGCACGCATAAGTTTACTTTCAAATAAAATACACAATGCAGGCCTGTTTGAGTCCCTTATTATTTCAGGAATTAAAAAAAGGAAATCAGACCCGCTTCCACATTCTAAAATCATACAGCTGCAGCATTTTCACTTTAATTAAAAAGGGCAAAAATTGCAGTTTATATTTCGTTATGAATATATTCTATTTCAGTGGGCCATCATCCTCTTATTTCCCCAGTCGCGTACAGCAGTCAACCGTCAATCTGAACAGAACTATAGTGGAGGAAATAATTATTTGATCCCTCACTGATTTTGTAGGTTTGCCCACTAACAAAGAAATTATGTGTGCACAGTTCCACAGAAATGTTGCTAAAAAGAAAAAGTATATGGAAAAAGGGTCAAAACCGCAAAACCATTTTATTAATAAATCAGAATTAGCCTTATGGTGCATTTAGAATAGACATGAGGCGAATTATTCAATTGTCTAGATGACATATAAAGTCAATGAAAAGACATGAGGCACAGATGACAGGAATGAGGGAGCGCAGTTGACGCAGCGCAATTTTGTGTGAGTTGATGAAATTTTAAGCCGAGCAAGGAGGGGCACCAAGGCCACATGACAGGGCACAAAGACCACTAAGTACAATTTGTTAATTTACCTTCCAGACTGATACCATAACATCCTAATTTATAATAGGACACTGACTATGTATTAAAACATTTTTTAAATACCAATATCAAGTTAATGTTACATTAGAAAACAGTTCACAGTACATTAGTGTTATTAAATATTTTTCCCAATAGAAATTCCCCAAAATTATGGCAAAGCACATTTTTTCCCAAACAAAAAAAATGTAGAATAGCCAGCAGTAGGCCACTGATGTGTGGAATGATTTTGGTGACACTACAACTCTGAATAATAGTGAAGTTATTGAATATTTTTTGTAATATCTCTTTTCGGTGTTGCACTTTGTATATGGTCCCTGCAGCCTCGTCTCACAGACGGCTGACCATAGAGACCAGAGTTAATGTCCAGCCGCTCGTTTTGATGAAAATACGGTTGTAGCTCGTTGTCTTCCTTACTAAGGTAGGAAAGAGCTGTCGTTTGTGTTTTAACAAGGTTTCACTTATGAGTTATTGATCCGGGAAGTTCGAATCTGTGAATATATTTCCAACTTTACTGGACTAAATCCTACCACATAAGTCAGTTACGTTTTTCAATGACCCAAAGTCGCTCATTCACACACAGCCATACTGGAGGTGGTAAACTACGATAGTAGCCACAGCTGCCCACAGACTGATGTAAGCGTGGCCACCACCTCAAACATACAGCAGTCATACACATTGCAAGGTGGCAGGCAAGGTGGGTGAAGTGTCTTGCCCAAAGACACGACCATGATGATGCAGTTGGCCAAGCGGGGATTGAACCGCCGACCCTCCGAACATAGGCAGACCCGCTCTACCACCTGATCCACGGCCCACCTGTGCTGTAAGTTTCGTTCTTCTGTTTTGAGATGCTGCTGTTTGAGAGGCTTTCACGTGATATCATCGTGATGATGAGACTCTACCTGCGCGAAACCGCGGACTCACTGAAGTTACTGTGAGTGACTACTGTGCACTCGGGGGGGCTGTAATTCAAGGCAAGCTCGCTACGATAAATCGGCAAAATCGATTAATTCGAGTTTTTGGTTTAGGACGATTTTAAAAAATGAAAATCGATTTTTTATTTAACTCGCTCCGCCGCCGCTCCTCATGGGCTCCCGTAGTTCATAGTGAGCTCCGCCACCCTGCATTTACTTTCCACAGAGAAACAAACAACATGCAGTGAGCAAAGAGCTCATTCCTAAAAAAAGGCACAGTGTCGTTAGTAGCTTGGTTTTGTGGCGTCGGACCTCGAACAAACCACGGTCCACTGCAAAGTTTGTTTAAAAGCTGTTGCAACTAAAGGCAGCGGACCGACACATTTATTTCAGCATCTCAAACAGACGCATGTATCACAGTGTTGTGGTTGACTACGAGAAGACCACGGCAGCCCACAAACACCCGCTGTAAAGCAACTGACATTAGCGGAATCATTTAATCATTGTGTCCCGTATGAGAAGAAAGCGGCCCGATGGAAAGCCTGGAGCAAGGATCACAGCGCAAATTTGAACTATATCGATATATGCGATAGGGTCTAATTCCATATCACATTTAAAAATATATCGATATATGAGCGTGAGCGAGCACCTGGTGGCCGGTCTGCCATGGGGCCCAGCCGGGCACAGCCCGAAAGAGCAATGTGGCACTTCTCCCTCCCCCATCCTGTGGACCCACCATCCACAGGAGAAACCGCTGGGGTCGGGTGCGCTGCCACATGGGTGGCAATGGTGGTGACGGGCCTCGGCGACCCAGACCTGGGCGGCAGAGGCTGACTCTGGGGACGTAGAATGTCACCTCTCTTGGGGGGAAGGAGCCGGAGTTGGTGCGGGAGGTTGAGCGTTACCGGTTGGATCTGGTGGGGCTTACCTCCACGCACAGCATTGGCTCTGGATCCAAACTCCTGGATAGGGGCTGGACACTATTCTTCTCCGGAGTTGCCAAAGGTGTGAGGCACCGGGCGGGTGTGGGGATGCTCAGAAGTCCCCGGCTGAGCGCCGCTGTGTTGGAGTTTACCCCGGTGGACAAGAGGGTCGCCTCCCTACGCCTAAGGGCTGGGGGGAAAACTCTGACTGTTGTCTGTGCATATGCAGTGAACAGCAGTTCGGAGTATGCAGCTTTCCTGGAGGTCCTGGCTGGGGCCCTGCAAGGGGCCCCAGTGGGGGACTCCGTGGTCTTACTTGGGGACTTCAACACGCACGTTGGCAATGACGGAGATACCTGGAGGGGCATGATTGGGAGGAACGGCCTCCCTGATCTGAACCTGATTGGTGTTCTATTATTAGACATCTGTGCTAGTCACGGTTTGTCTATAATGAACACCATGTTCGAACACAAGGATGCTCATAAGTGGTACCAAAGCACCCTAGGTCGAAGGTCAATGATCGATTTTGTGATAGTATCATCTGATCTTCGGCCGTGTCTTTTGGACACTCGGGTGAAGAGAGGGGCAGAGCTGTCAACTGATCACCACCTGGTGGTGAGCTGGGTTCGGTGGCAGGAGAAATCTCTGGACAGACCTGGTAAGCCCAAACGAGTAGTGTGGGTAAGCTGGGAACGTCTGGGGAAGGCCTCTGTCTGAGAAGCCTTCAAGGAGCGGCAACCCTCGGACACAGTGGTGGATACCTGTGGTCAGGGAAGCCGTCCGACTGAAGAAGGAGTCCTTTAAGGACCCGGGGGACTCCTGAGGCAGTTTTGGGGTACCAACGGGCCCGAAGGGCAGCAGCCGCAACTGTGGCACAGGCAAAGCAGCGGGTGTGGGAGGAGTTCGGCAAGGCCATGGAGAAGGACTTTCGGGCAGCGCCAAAGCGCTTTTGGAAAACCGTCCGCCACCTCAGGGGGGGGAAACGAGGAACCATCCAAGCTGTGTACAGCAAGGATGGGACCTTGTTGACTTTAACTGAGGAGGTCATAGGGCGGTGGAAGGAGTACTTTGGTGACCTCCTGAATCCCACTCAGCCACCCTCTGTAATGGAGACAGAGCTGGAGGATGATGGGGTATTATCGCTGATTTCCCTGGGTGAAGTCACTGTGGTAGTCAAACAACTCCACAGTGGCAAAGCCCCAGGGATCAATGAGATACCACCAGAAATGCTGAAGGCTCTGGGTGTTGAGGGGCTGTCTTAGTTGACATGCCTCTTCAACATTGTGTGGGGGTAGGGGTCGGTGCCGAAGGAGTGGCAAACAGGTGTGGTGGTCCCTCTCTTAAGAAGGGAGACCAGAGGGTGTGTGCCAATTACAGAGGTATCACACTACTCAGCCTGCCTGGGAAAGTCTACTCCAAGGTGCTGGAAAGGAGGGTCCGGCCGATTGTCGAACCTCAGATTGAAGAGGAACAATGCGGATTCCGTCCTGGCCGTGGAACAACGGACCAGCTCTTTACTCTGGCAGGGGTCTTGGAGGGAGCCTGGGAGTACAATCTCCCAGTCCACATGTGTTTTGTGGATCTGGAGAAGGTGTACGACCGGGTCCCCCGGGATGTTCTATGGGAGGTGCTGCGGGAATATGGGGTGAGGGGGTCCCTTCTTAGGGCCATCCAATCCCTATATTCTCAAAGCGAGAGCTGTGTAGCCCTGGCGGCCTCCGAGGATTGTCCTCAATCCTGTTTGTGATATACATGGACAGGATTTCAAAGCACAGTCATGGTGTGGAGGGGTTACAGATCGGTGACATGAAGATCGCATCACTTCTTTTTGCAGATGATGTGGTCTTGATGGCATCATCGGCTGTAGATCTACAACACTCACTGGATCAGTTTGCGGCTGAGTGTGAAGCGGCAGGGATGAGGATCAGCACCTCTAAATCTGAGGCCATGGTTCTCAGTAGGAAACCGGTGGATTGCCTACTCTGGGTGGGGAATGAGTCCTTGCCCTGAGTGAAGAAGTTCAAGTCCCTCAGGGTTTTGTTCACGAGTGAGGGGATGATGGGGCGCGAGATTGACCTGAGAGTTGGAGCAGCGGGTGCGGTGTTGCGTGCACTTCACCGCACGATTGTAATGAAAAGGGAGCTGAGCCGGAAGGTAAAGCTCTCAATCTACTGGTCAATCTTCGTCGCTACCCTCACCTATGGTCATGAGCGATGGGTTATGACCGAAAGAATGAGATCGCGGGTACAAGTGGCCGAAATGGGTTTTCTCCGCAGGGTTGCTGGGGTCTCCCTCAGAGATAGGGTGAGAAGCTCAGCCATCCGGGAGAGACTCGGAGTATAGCCACTGCTCCTCTGCGTGGAAAGGAGCGAATTGAGGTGGTTCGAGCATCTGATGAGGATGCCACCAGGGCGCCTTGCTAGGGAGGTGTTCCTGGCACATCCAACTAGGAGGAGACCTAGGGGTAGACCCAGGACCAGGTGGAGGGATTATATCTCTTCTCTGGCCCGGGAGTGCCTGGGGATTCCCCAGGCAGGGTTAGCAGATGTGGCCGGGGAAAGGGAAGTCTGGGGCTTGCTACTAAAGCTGCTGCCCCCGCGACCCGATTTTGGATAAGCGGTTGACAATAGATGGATGGTAAGTCATGGAAATAAGATTGAGTCAAACTGCATCCAGGGAACAAGCATTTTAAAAGTTGTTTGCTCGTCATCTAGCCAACAGACCTGACAAAGCATGAATTCAGGCTTTTTGCAAGGCAACTTTATGATGATGTTATTTCAGTGTCCTCAATTTATTGCAGTCAGATCACAGCATAATGACTTTGTTTTGGGTTCATACCAATATGGTAAAACAGATGAATTCATCCAATGTCTACTTGCTGGTCACAGTTACTACTCATTGATTTTAACACACCTATTAAGAAACTGTCAATCACTGGAGACAGATGCACAGGTGCTCTGCAGCTGAGAACTGGGCACCGGTGAGCCTCAGCAATCAGCACTGGAAGCAGCAGTCATTCAGAAACAGCTCCTGAAAAAAATGGTGAAACACACTGAGGTGGGTGCTGCGCAAATAACAGGAATAAAAATGAATAATTCGGCAATCAAATTCATGCATGCAACACAGCAAATATTCTCTTTGTGTTCTGTCTGAACACACCATTAGTCTCCATAAGAAACTCTTCAGGTCATTTTTAATACAGCAACATCTAGAAAATATGACTCTTTAAAATGAGAGAGGTGAGACAGGTTAATGTGTTTGGGACCTGATCACTCTGTAACTGTTCCCTTTCTTCATCACCATGCCCTGGGCTGAAACAAAGGTAAATGGATGAAATTGTGATTCAGACAGCAGTGGTGGGCCCAATCAATTGCTTTTCAGATGCTTGCATTACTACCCAGGCATTTTAAACACTTGTCTGTGTCTCCTTACTTTATTTCAATGTAAGATGCTTCTGCCGAGCCTCTCGTCCTTTATCAAATGATGCACCGATGGTGTCAAGCCAGCCATATGCTAACCTATTGAGAGGCAAACTAAAGACGTATAATCTTGCACTTAAAGTCAAATGCACCAGAGACTCTACAGTTATGTTGTGAGGACAACAAATGATGATTATAGGGCTCATTAGGGAAACATGGAGATAGAAGCAAGCTGTCACCCTCAGAAATCTATTTGATGTTAGTAGCACATAACTATCAAATCATATATGTCCTTGCATAATGCTGCGTCTTTGACTTTTTGGTTAATGCGACAAATCATCATCGTCACCGACTACTAGACATATTTAAACTTTTCTTAAATAATGGATTTTGATTTGGTTGTGTTTATTTAGCATTGCACTGTATGTATGTTTATGATTTATTCATTGAAGTATGCAGGGACACTATGATGGTGATGTACTTCTTCCTCAAGTTGCATCATTACATCTGAAGCCAGAGCTATTTTGTTCAGCTGCAACATATCTATGCATCTAGATTATTTTGCTTGTGCAAGATCACAGAAAACTGTGTCGCGACATGCTGTAGCAAAACTGCCCCTCATCTGATCCTTTCATCAGGCCTGCAGGAAACAAACAGGAAAATAAACTATTGTTGTGTATTCTGTTATGGTTATGACATCTGCTTCTATGAGAGATATAGACTGCAAACAGCAAGAGGTCACAGATGTCTCATTCTGAGGTGAAACAGTTTAAATTATCATTCAGTGTCTAATAAACAACACAAAGACAGGAAGCTCTAAGCCAATACTGAACTTGGACGAAAATCCAACAGAATGGTACATAATATAAACAAAAAAATAAGTTAAAGAGTATATTGCAATTAGAAGTGGACTAAAACAGTACATTTTAAGTTTTGAGGGATGCTGATGTTTGCATTAAAGGGAAAATGTGTTAATTCATTGTTTTTCAAGAATGAGTTGAAATGATTTTTATTAATTATTCATTATTATTAATTTTATCTTTGTTTGGGCTGAGCTGGTAACCACCAGCTCAGTCCAAACAAAGAGTGGTTAGCCTAGCTTATCTTAAGGACAAAAAGCAGGAAGGAAAAAAACAGAAATATGCTCACCAAAACCTTGAATGCTCATCAATTACATGGTGTTTCTTGTTTGTTACATTTTGTGTAAACACAACAATTTGTGATAATAAAGGGAGTCACAGTACTTCCCGGAATCATGTCATCGCCGTGGGGTTGTCAGGTTTGGTACCGTCATGCCTGCACAGAGGCTTATTAAAAGATCTGTGCTCAGTGACCATAAATATTGACCTGCACTATACTGTAGTTGAAGAGGCTGGATTTTGGACAGGGGGCGCTAAAAAGATGGGAAATTTATATCTTTTGAACGGCTACACCGATCTTTTATGAAATTTGGTCCTGAGGCCATATCTTGAAGGTGGTCATGACTGGTCAATGTGGCCGTGGCTTATTACAACAAATCCAAATCGGCACACATTCAGCCTTTTGCAATTCCAGTGTACTTCCCATTACAGTGAATACCACGGCTCAGACGTTGGCCTGTGTCCTCACTTTTGCCCGAGCCCGTCGTCCTTTGGGGCCAACTTCCGTGGGCTCTGCAGTGCACGGGGTCCGAGTCACGCGGGCAGGCTTGGCCCCCGTTCATAACTGCTTGCAGTTCTAGTTTGTAATATTATATATACCACTACTACCTTTATTTTTTTATGAAATACAGCAAGAAAGTGTCAGACACTCAGTGCGTGACGTCAAAAAACTGGTTAGAGCCAGCTGACGGTTTCCAAAAAAAAAAAAAACTCCGACAACCGGCAGAGAGAGAGAGAGAGAGAGTGTGTGTGTGTGTGTGTGTGTGTGTGTAGCTTAATTAATTTGTAATATTTATACCACTACTACCTTTATTTTTTTATGAAATACAGCAAGAAAGTGTCAGACTGGTTAGAGCCAGCTGACGTTTAAAAGAAAAAAAATCTCAGACAGGCAGAGACGCAACACGAGTCACATTCTACCAAGCACCACGTCTGAACGAACCCATGTTTACCAGAACTCTACTGGTTAATAAGTGAGTACAAATCAAAGTAAAAACAAACCTGAAGCTGAATAAACCCTCAACGTTAACGGAAAAGACCGCGAACCTGAATGACTGAGGGAGAGACAGAGAGCTGTTATGTGTGTGAGTGAGCAGAGCGGGACACAGAAACACATCTGTATGTGTGTAAGGGAGGGACGCTGTGACTACTAGCCTATCACAGACACAGTCAGCTACCCAATGAGGATTTTCATTCAATCCGAGCACAGATATTGACTAGAGATGCACTGATCCAGTTTTTTCCGATCCAATCCCGATACCGATACCTGGGCTGAGCGTATCGGCCGATACCTGATACCGATCCGATACCGTTGTTGAATTAATAAACTGTATACCTTCCACCATGTGAAAGGGACTAAAGGCCCAGACTTTTCTAACTAAGACAGAATAATCAAACAGTTACTGAACATTGTAAACATAATAAAATAATAGTAAAATAATAGTAATAATAATAATAATAATACATTTAATTTATATAGCGCCTGTCAGGTTACCCAAGGACACACGTAACAAAGTGGAACAAACAAAACAAAGAATGAATATAGCGCCTGTCAGTCTGCACGGAGGGAACACTAGCACCGAAGTCAGTAGCACCGTCCGTAAACACACTAGCGTCTCGAGGCTCCGTGCACACAGCGGGGGCGACCATCCATCATCGCTGCGAGCCAGGGAGACCGCAGCAGAGGAGGAGACAAAGCAGCCCGGCAGTGAATAACCCTGAGGTTGTGGTGGAGGGAGGACCAACGGAGCAACGATGGACAGCCCACATAGTATTGAGTACTTTGGTTTGAAAGTTAGCGTTGCTAGGCTAACAGCTGATCGGTGAGGCTAACAACTGATGGCAGGGCTACTAGCTAATCAGCGGAGAAATGTGACGTGAGTAAGTTTAACGTCCTGCAAACAGGAATACAAAATAAAACATAGCAGCTGAACCTGAGAATAAACTAATAAAGAGTTGGTCAAACAACAAATAGTGCTCTTCCAGCATGCGACACACTGACACTGACGAATGACGAGGGATGTGCTGTGGCGGCGAAAAAAACCCAAAAAAAACCCAACTGGATCGGTCCGTGGATCTGTTTCATTTTACCGATCCCCGATCCAGCCGTTTTGTCAATATCGGGGCTGATATCCGATCTTAATATCGGATCGGTGCACCCCTAATATTGACTCGTATTACTCGTATAATACTCGTACTCGGCAAAAGTGCTTTATCCGTACCGAATACTCGTTTCAGCCGAGTATCCGACTCAACTCTAATACACACATATATATACACACAAATGTATAAAATACATATATAAGCAGTCAGTGCCTGCTTAAAAGCGTTAGTCTTTACGCTACCTTCCTCCAGATGATTTTGCTACATCGATGTGGTATATGGCTCCAGCTAGTCGCTTCACTAAGCCTCTTGTCTGTGTATTATATGTCTACTTGGAAACCTGATTATCTTTTGTACTTCCTCCAGCATTTACCAACTATCCCAGCTACCAGTGGCTCCGCATCCCGCAACCCACCTATCAGCACCTCTGCAGCCGGCACCCTTGCCTTGAGCTCAACCTGAGCCACAACACGCCACCTGGTCCTCCAGCGCTACAGTGAGCAACCTCTCCTCCAACATCTCTCCCCTCTCGATGGACTCTCCAGCTAGAGTTTTGCGACATCCTGCCCCTGCATATTCCATTGTTGAATTGCCAATACATCTGCCTACACTCAACCTTTGCCTCACTGTCCACTTTTGGGTCCTGCCTGCACCACAAAGTATAACAGTTTTGTTTCAGCCACAGTTTCTCATGTCTCCAGTTTTTTTATCGCACGCATGGGTTAGAGTGTCCTTGAGTACTGCACTTCTCCCATCAAGTTTGTTTTTTAAATACCAAATTGCTTGGGAAGTGGCACGAAATTTATTTTGTGCATACGCAACGTTCATAAATGAGACCCCTAAGGTGCTAAACATAAAGTTCCACAGCACTCTGAGGATAGAGTAGTGTGAGTCACAGAGACTGGCAATGTAATATAATTATATACCAGGCCATGCTTAATGCATATAATGGTATACTGCAACCAAATGTTTGTGCAAAAGAATACAGTGTGTATGCAGCAGATATTTCTGTGTGTGTATGTTTGGTTGTTTGCACATGTGTAAGTGTATAGGAGGCATCTGGCTGTCTATGATTTTTCACATTTCCATTCAGGCAGAGAGTAAGTAGGCTGGCACCTAATGAGCCGATTACTGGGAGCAGCATATGGTGTGTTCTGTATGGTTCTCTTGGCTCAACCATTAGCACTGATGAGAGCTGAGAGAGATGTGGGGAGTGGGTTGGTCAGTTGGGGGAGAAAATGCAGCAATATGCATCTAGTTAGACACACAAAGCTGTTTTGAGATTTCATGATCTCTTTGAGATGGAATGCACAAAGACAGAGGATGCATAATCCTGGAGCTGCAATGTTTTGGGAATTTCCACTATTTTATCTAATGTCATTATGAAATTCACACATGTCCACTTCACATAATGGCCAAATGTGCCACAGTGTTTAAAAAGGCAGTTTTTTAATTGATGAGGAAAAGCTGCCGTCTAGGTCTGATGGATATTTTCCGTATAAAATAAAAGACTGAATTCATCAACTTCTGCTTTAAACCACGTGCAAATCACTGCATGTTCACATTCAGTAATGGGCTTCCAAGGCATTGAAGAAAACAGCCTTTAGTTATACAAATAGTCTTTTAACGTGAGTGCTAGATTAATGTGAATTATCTGTGGGTACCAAAAGCCAAACAATATTTTTATGCTGGAAGACTGTACACTTCCCAAGGTTTACTGTATGTCACTTGGTTTGTCATAATTTTACTAAAACAAAAGTTGTTTAAGCGGGCTCTATGTAATACTTTGTAGTAATTTGCAAGTATTAACCACTTGTTATTGGTCATATTAGCAGGAATTGTGAAAATGGGACCTTCACTGTCTCACTTTGTTGGACTATTTGTTGATGTCGTTCAGCCGGAACGGTTGTCCGCCACCTAGAAGGTCTGTGGTTCGATTCTCTGCCCCTGCAGTCTAGATAGTGGTATCCTTGGGCAAGATGCTGAACCCCAAATTGCTCCCACTGGCTCATCCATCACTGTGATGACGTATGAATGGTTATTGCTCCTGATGTGCAGGTGGTGCCTTGCATGGTAGCCTCTGCCACCAGTGTTCACACACATTCATACACTGGTAGCCTCTGCCACCAGTGTATGAATGTGTGTGAACGGGTCTGTGCTGACTTGTGTTGTAAAGTGATTTGAGTGGTCAGTAAGACTAGAAAAGCACTATGTAAGTACAATCCATTCACCATTCAATGCTATTGGAAATGTGAATTTCTTTGTGAAGGACTCAGTTCAGATTTTCCGTGCAGACCGTCCAAAGGATGTGACTTTATGCATGTTCTCAAGTGCCTCATCTTCAGTGCCTTTCTCCCCTCTGCAAACAGAGAGCAACAAGTTGTTAACCAAAGAAGATAGCCACTCCCAAGATTCCATGCTACCTACATCTTTTGTTTAATTTTCTGGCAGCAGAAATGACATACTCTGCATTTTATCAATTCTTGACTCAACACAAAAGGTGACTGAGAATTAGCAGCTAGCCCTTAGTCATATGTTATTTCGAAGTCCTCATCAATTAAAAAACTAAATTAAAACCACATACCAAATACCGTAATAAATCCTGTGCTTTATCCTGAATCTGCATGTGCCATATTTGACCAAAACATCTACCCCAAGTGCCCAGGAAAACTCTGAAATATCTAAACTTTAATAATAAAATAATCCAAAATGAGAAGCCTTTTTATTAGTGCATAATTCAGGCTCATTGATTATTTATCGAAGCGGCTGGGGGCTGACTACAGTCTGAAAGGTTATATAGCAATATTCCTGCTACAGAAATAACCACGAAATGGGAGGAACGATAGAGTCATGATTAAAATGAATCTACCATGGGTTTGAGCTGGATGGGCTCTCTGTCTTTCTATTCAGTCATCTCATTGACAACTCAATCTTTATCTTATATCTGTGCTTTTTCTGGTCTGAACACAAACCCATTATAGGCCTTTAGTCAGTCTTTTTCTTCCTCTGCCTCAGCATTCCTGTCTTTTGTTGAATCACTTTTGCTCCACTCCAATCCCCATTATCCTATTTTGTCTTTGTCATTTCTATGAGGAGAAAATCTCATGATGTAGAGTGTACTGATGTTGTTAATGTAACAGTCAAAGTTAATATATAAAATGTGTCTTACAATTTCCTGTCCCTTTTAACTAGGTCCTAATCATTTTCGAATAAACTCTTGAAGGTTTCCTTGAAAGAACAATATATTGGCATTCATTACAAGGGAATTGGGAAGAACAATTTCTCATGTAATTATTATTTGTCTTGAGTTTACAGTAAAAGCTGTTGATTTCAAGAAAAAAATCATTGAAACTGATGTAATAATATAATTTCTCCCTGGATCGAAATTACTTAGTTATCAATAATTTGTTGTAGAAAACTTCATTCATGATTTAAGCTTGATTAGTTTATTTCTCATAAATGTATACATGACTGTACCACCTGAAAACTGTCTGAATTTTACCAATGATAAATGCCATATAACCTAGCTTTCTCCTGTCAACATACTCAGAGAATATTACAAATTTACAGACGAGTAAACCAAATAAAATTTTCTCATTGGTTTCCAAAAAAGAAACATCAAATTCATGCTGTCCTCAGAAAAACTACCATATGTTGAACATGAAAGCAGCTTAATATGTATTGATGCTTGTTTTTAAGTAGCGACCTCTAGTGGTTGTGGCTATTATTAAGGCAGCAAAGTCAGGTGAAGTTGTATAAAGGTTGACAAAGTCCAAATAAGAGGAAGGTTTGGGTGTATGGTTGCATTAGACATGCACAGGATTTTCACCCAGGAAAGCTAGCTATTCCTTTCCAGTGTGGAACCAAAAGTTTTAGTTAAAGGTACTGTTTTGTAGAAAAGTTGTTGTTTTTTAGTTTCATTCCCAACTCCTCAAATACTGACGCATTAGGATTGTAGGAGGATTTATGGGGTCGCTGGCAATCGACCTTCTCAGGTTAGGTATGAGGATGTGTTGTCTTAATTTGTTTTTTTACTTACTGTTTATATTCAGTAACAAATAATGTAAAAAATGCTAATTGAATCATCTCACCTTATGTAGTGAGATTCCGTTAATGTTGCACTGTCTGTGGCTGTGAACAATTTGAAAACACTGCCATTTGTTGAAATCTTCGTCAAACACTAGTATCACTGCTGTCAGTACATAATGTATTGAATATGTGGAAAGTTGCTGAATTTCAAACTTTACTGCTCTATGTCTAACTTACGTAATACCTTAACAAAAATTAAATTAAATACTGCTAAAAATCAAGTTAACAGCTTATTGTCCTTCCAGCTCAACCATCTATAATGTCAACTCCAAATATAACTATTGCTAGATCCATCTACAGTGCAGGGATTCAAATCAAGGATCAATGACAGTGCATTGACATAACATGCCACAGGATCCGAAAGAGAAATATTTTTCAAATAAAAAAAAAAAGCCTTCAGTCACCTTCGTCCCTAAAAACAGCCCTTAGCTACCTTTGTCCCCACATGATTTGGATCATATTTCTCCCTGCAGTGTCCCTCTTCAGTAAACACACCACCATACATAAAAATAGCAAAAATAGTGGAAGCAGATACAGATCCAGATATACGGATAAATTGCCTAACCATGGATGTGATACTTTTTCCTCCATTGTATAATTTTGTTGAAATTATCTAACTGTTTTAAAACAAGAATTTACACTTCTTAATACTTAAGGTCTTTTTGATGTAATGGTTCATATGAATGCCTGCAATAATCCACTCAGTTGTACTTAGGGGAGCAGTGTTATACAGTCTTGCAGGCCAGTATACATTACTTAAGTAAAATGTAGATAACTTTCTTTGAACAAGTGGCAGTTTCCATTCCACCATGTTTATAGGCTCAAAGTGTAGGTCAGTTGTACTATATGGACTACCACTACGTGGTCATGGACCACGAAATCTTGAAACTGTCCATGATAGCATCAAATCACTTGAGTTTTATTTGGATTTTTAGGGACTTAAAAGTCAGTCAGTCCACCACTCATAAATCTTTTCTGAAATGGTGAAAGTATTATCCAAGCTGTTGTTCAGAAAATAGCTAAATTAGTTGCCTAATTGCTGGATTGTATTACTTCTGAAGAACAGTGTGGATAATGCTTTCACCCTGTCAGACAGAACTCATGACTGCATAGCAAAAGATTCAACTGACTAATGGTTACTACTGGCTATCAACCCAGGTTTCTATAATTGAATTAACTTCGTGCGGGCTCCTGCTAGCATAACATACCTGAGGTAGTTGGGGCCCGTTTAATAGTACCCAGTACCCATCCCTCATTGCAACGCTATCATAGCCACGTTGCTGAAAGCACACTTGAAGTCGTCAGGACTCCGCACATTCAAAAGTATTCTAAACATATTTGCAATTACACTCAGACTTTCAAGTTGAGTGCGGTCGGTGAGTTGCGGCGGTGAGTTGGCTTAGCCACTCAGTAAAACATCTTTACATTTTGGTACATCTACACCATGAAGTCATGCTAAATTAACTCGCTACTCTTATTTTCTTAGTTACTATGGTAGTTAAAATCTGCTGGATAATTTCTAACATGAAAGAAAACATCTAAACATAATTATTAATGGGCACGATCTTTAGTTTTAAAAACCCTTTGAACTTTTTTAAAGGAACTTGCTGACACTATAGCTCAGCATGACTTTGCGAAAACAGTCTCCACTCTTGATATCAGCTGTTGAGGTTCCAACTGTGGCTCTGCTGCTCTTTTCATTGTTTTAAGTCAAGAGTCATTACTCTGTTAAACAGTGATTCTCCCCTTAGGACGAAAACCAATAAACAGCTCCAACAACACAATTACAATTGGCTCTGTTTGAAAAGATCACACAATGACAGTTGTGCTAGTTGATGGAAATGTCCATCGGCATCTTCAGATCACTCCTTAAGTGTCAGCCAAAATGTGGGTGCAAAAAGAAAGCCTGTTACATCACTTTTCTCATTCTATCACTTGCAGTCACTGAGGCCTTTAGGCTTCCATGCAAGAGGTTGGTTCTGTGTTTAATGAGCTTAGAGCAGACCTAGACTTTGGTCTGTTTCACCCCTGTAGCAGTCAGCGCAGCCACTTAGCTCACTGAAGCAAAGAAAGACCCCTTTAAAAAACTCCCCACCTGTACAGCCAGGCTGTACAGAATATTTTGCTTAAATTTGCCATTTGCTGCCTTTTTCCTGTTCCATGTTCAGATAGATGCATGATGAATGTTTTTTAACCCGTGTAAGAAATGAAGTAAGACTGTGACAAAAACTTTAAGACAGAAGGCAAAGAGCAGCAGAGTAAAGAGAGGTAATTTTCTTCTGTTTTTCAAGCACAGCCCCTCTTCCATCATTCATCCTAAGGAGGCAGCGAGGGCCGGCTGGTGGGGAGAGACTGCCATACTGATGTTGATGTAAGGGCTATATTCGTTTGTGCCCAGATCCAATGTACCTTAAGCTGACTGTCCACTACTTTGGGCAGAAACACAGGACTGCCTGTCTTTTGTTTGTCCTCCATCAAATTAGTTATTTTGTTGTCCAAAACAATTAAATAACCAGTGACCGTGATAAATGAGCTGATTCGCTGAAGTTCCTAATTTTTCAGTGAATATCGAGCTAATCATATAAGTTAACTAATGAACCTGAACATGAGCATCATTAACTCCTACGATAATTAATGCACTGTTTTAGGGCACTCAGCTTTAAAAGGAAGAGATTAATGTTTCATGTCTGTGATGTTATAGATTCCACTGCTTGTATTTAAAAGAACCACCCTGCGCTACCTCTGATTGGTTGACATGTCATAAGCACAGCCTCTTATTGGTCATAGACCCAAACCAAAACATGGCATTGCCAGCTAAGATCAATAGTGGACAGGCAACAGTCATTCTCACAGCAACAACAACAGAAGACATTCAATTATGTTATGGTTAAAAGTAATATAGAGGAAATATACAAAAAATACTAAAAATGTTCCCCAGGCTGAAATTCCCTTCTCCCATTGGCTGAAACAGTCAGTTCCAGCACAACAGCAGATGCACGGAGAACCTTAAAAACATCAAATCACATCACTATTCCTTTAATTCTAAATGTTTTACAAATATTTATATTTAAAGTGAACCCTTCTTTTGAGACTGTTTTGTTTTGACTCTGGTCTGGTTATTGGTCCCTGATTCCATGGTGGTGTTCCATTTTATTGATTTAACAATGTTATTATTAATTTTCTTAGTTACTATTAGTAATTAGTAAATAAATACTATTGATGCTGCACTACCCTTGTACCCCAACAACACCCATACTAAGATCCTACTTGCAGTACTATTAAGCCTCTCCTGAATGCTCTATCTACACTCTGACAGCAACTACACTGTGCAACGCTATACCACTCTTGGTTGTGGTCTAACCATATGGCAAGAGAAAATGTAGACATTTGATGTGAACTTCAGCTTACCTCTAATACTGTTGTTATAAAAATACCTGCCTTCTGCATACATGGCAACTACAGTATGGTTAAGGTAGGGGTGAGTAATATATCAATATTATATTGTTACGATGATATGAGAATATATATCATCTTAGATTTTGGATATGGTTATATGGTGACACATCGTAAGTGTTGTCTTTGCCTGGTTTTAAAGTGATGTCATATTATGAACATGCCAGACTGTTCTACTTGTTCTAACAGGTATTTGAAACCTGTATTAAAACCTACATTAAAACCTATAAGTTTATATGGGCGAAGAAGGTTTGAATGTCGCTTGACTGTGAGACGGCAGTGGCGGTGCAGAGGTCAGGTTGAGCAGAACTGGACAACTTGGACCGGGAACTTGTGACAAAGGCGTACAGGAGTGTGTGATGGCGTGACTTCACTGGAGACTTTTAGAAGCTAACTGGTGATTTTCCGATTTTGTGTGTGACACCAGCACTTTCACACCGAGTGTGCCAAAGTTGAGGGTCCTCTTGCAGAGCTTACACTGCGCTTCAGATTAATTATTTTGCGGCTTTTAACCAACTGAATTCTGGATGTTCAAGCCAACACTTGTTACACCTGTATAGCGAAAACCCGTTTGTAGACAAAGTTGGATAAAAGGGAGCGGCCGGACAGAGGAACAGAGACGACGGGCACAATAGAGCACAACAGCGTACAACAGCTAAGTACAGAAGGTGAAGGACGGCGTCAACATCGGCCTGGAGTAAATCGAGGACCACCCACGGAGGGAAACAAACACCGGTCGCTAGCGGCTACAAGTGGGAGAAGGTACTTCTCCCTTCCACGTAAGTCTTTCAAAAGACCGGTATTCTTGTTGTGGCTAATGATGTACAGAACTGTGGTGGCGTTAAAAAACGAGGACATTTGACTGGCCCTTAGTTCTTTTCCCCCACAGGCTGTACTGAGGGAAGGAGCCAGGATAAGAAAGTGGACGCCAACAGTAGATGCACGAACTCTTATCCTCCTGCCCCGGTGTTACCGCATTATTTACACGTTTTATCTGTTTTAGCTGTTTGTGCTCCTTTTAGATTTTTTACGGAGGAACTTTTAGTTTATGGAGGACCAAACCTGACATAAGTATAAATAAATAAATAAATACATAAATAAATGCTGAAATAAATAAATAAATGTATAAATAAATAAATGCATAAATAAATAAATCCATAAATAAATGCGGAAATAAATGTATAAATAAATAAAAGAATAAATGCTTTTTATTTATTTCTGTATTTCTGTTCACCTACATTTATTTATTTCTGTATTTCTGTTCACCTACATTTATTTATTTCTGTATTTCTGTCACCTACATTTATTTATTTCTGTATTTCTGTGTCCATATGTAAATGAGGAGGTAGGAGGTCCTAACCTCAGTCAAGAGCATGATTGGTTACAGGAGTGTGCTCGATGAGGATCTACTACTTCTGCCTTACTAGCGGCGCTGATTCCTGTACACTGTACAGGAATGTTGCTGGCTTCCAGCAAGCCCGCTCAGCTAACTGTTAGCTGCAGTTGTTGACATTTGTTCATGTAGCTCATGTTTAGTGATGAATTTGACTGGCGTTCATTTTAACATGCGAGGGTCCCAGGTGTGCTGGTGGTGTGATTTGAGAATCCCGTCTGGAGAGAGAGGGGTCCTCAGCCATGTCCGCTAACCAAGAAAAACATTCTGCTCATCGTTTCAAGTCATGTATATGTGTATTCTAGACGAGCGCTACAGAGCACAAATCGTCCAAAAGTGCATGTTGTCGGTCTCATATCTTAGTTGTGAATCTCTGTACTCTCAAATAACTCATGGGTGGAACAGGCTGAGGCATTTGTTCACGCCGAGCGGCTCGAGAGCGGTGTGGAGACCCCTGTTAGCTCTTATGCTAGCTGTTAGCTGCTCGCTGTAGCGCAGCATCCAGGTTACCATCTGGCATTTTTCATTCCGCACTGCGTTCAAATGGTTACTTAAAGCCATCGTTCCGAGTCGCATACATCGTTATTAAGCTGAAGCTAAGTCAGTGTGAAAACTGTATACTGTCATACAGCCTGCTGGTCAAACAGTCTGCAGAGTACGTTGACATCCAGCCCGAACTCAGCGACGACGCTGAAGTTAGCCTCCGATTCGCCAGCTTCCGATTCGGCACTTAAGGGGAAAGTTAAGGGGAAATTAACGTAACGTGCAGTGCGACTGTTTGTACACTGATTGTCTGTTTTTTGTGACACTTCTTGATGTAAAAACATTTTAGACATTTTAGGTGAGACATTAACTTTGCCTGACACCCGCTATTGTATTTGTGAAACGTTTTTTTTTATTTGTGAAAATGCTAAAGGGGAGATTTCACAGTTTTTGTTTGATACCTACAGACCTCATTAGACCAGGTCCAGATCAAAAACCACTGTACCCAGACTTCTCAAATCTGGCCTAGATTAATCTACAGGCCCTGAAGATTCATTCAGACACAGTTTCTGATCTGTGAAACCTTTATTCTATTTGTGAAAATGCAATAAAGCCACATTTCACTGTTTTCTCAGCATATAGACCACATTAGACCAGGTCCTGATCAAAAACCACTGAACCCAGACTTCTCAAATCTGGCCTAGATTATCCTACAGAGGCTAAACATTCATTATAACACAGTTTCTGATCTGTGAATCCTTCATTCTATTTGTGAAAATGCCAAAAGGGATAATTTCACAAAACTCACAAAACAAGACTTTAACAAACTGTATTCACACACCCATTGACACAAGCAATGAGTTCAGTGTCTTGCCCAAGGACACTACGACATGATGACACAGAGTGGAGGAATTGGGATTCAAAACATTCAAATCTTTTCATGCAGTGACTGCTGGTATTAGTTTAATATCACATACACCACTTACGCACTGCTGAAAATGCATCCCAGAGCAAGCCAGCTCTAAAATAATTACATTATGTTACTTAATAATTCAGGTAGGTACCCGGAACAGGTCTCTCTTGTAAATGAGACCCTGGGTCTCAATGAGATTTAACCTGTATAAATAAAGCTTAATAATAATAATAATAATAAAAAAATAGCCATTGGCCGTACTCAGTGGGGCATGTCATTTGTTGGATTTTTTGATTTGCCAGATTTTTTTTTTTTTGATATATTTATTAGTTTTTGTATTCATAGAATGCAAATCATGACTTTTATCGGATATTTCCCAATTGACCAGTCCATGAAGATGTGTTTAATGTTTCTCAAGAGATAAACATTACTTTCTTACTGTTTTGTAGTGAAAAAGAAGAGATCTTCATGACCAGAAATCAGATCAGAAATGAGTTGGAGAGACTTGGCTTAATCTGAAAAAATAAAGATGTTTAAAAAAAATGGAAATGTCCCACAATAAAGGTTTCACAGATCGGGAACTGTGTCTGAATGAATGTTTAGCCTCTGTAGGATAATATAGTCCAGATTTGACAAGTCTAGGCATAGTGGTTTTTGATCTGGACCTGGTCTAATGTGGTCTATATGATGAGAAAACGGTGAAATCTGCCTTTATTGCATTTTCACAAATAGAATAAAGGTTTCACAGATCGCAAACTGTATCTGAATTAATCTTCAGGGCCTGTAGATTAATCTAGTCCAGATTTGAGAAGTCTGGGTACAGTGGTTTTTGATCTGGACCTGGTCTCTCCAGGGGGCGACCAGTAGTCTTAAGGGTGCGGAGTTCAATGGTGAACCAGGGGGCAGAATGGGTGAATGACACAGTCCGGGTTTTAAGAGGGGCAAGGGAGTCAAGACCCCAGGAGACAGCAGTATTATAGTAGGCCACTAGCCCATCCAGTGAGGTGTCGAGGGGATCAGAGGCCAGGTGGGTTTCCAGGATGTTGGTCAGGGCCAGAGTGTTCACTGTCTTGATGTTCCTGTATGTGATGTTTTGACTTATGCGCTGCTTTGGCACAGGGACAGGAACAGTGAAGAGGACAGCATAGTGGTCAGAAACAGCGAGGTCCAGGCATTGTAGATGGGAGGGAGCTGTGCCTGTGGAGCACACCAGATCCAATGTGTGGCCTTTGACATGGGTGGGACCTTTAACATGCTGTGTGATGTTGAAACAATCCAGGAGTGACAGGAATTCAGAGGCAAAGGGGCAGCTGGTGGAGTCCACATGGATGTTGAAATCACCAAGCAGGAGTGTAGATGCAGATATGGAGCAGATGGAGGTGAGTAGCTCAGACAGCTCAGACAGGAAGGTGGTGGAGGCTTTTGGAGGGCGGTATATGAGGACAACCTGTAGCTGTGTATGCCCAGCCAGAGAGAAGGCTGCACACTCAAACGAGGTGACATTCAGCACTGGAAGTTGTTTAACCAGGATGTCGGCTCGATGTATGACTGCCAGTCCACCACCACGACCCTTAGAGCGGGGCTTCTGGATGTAAACATAGCCTGGGGGAGTGGCTTGATTCAGAGTTAAAAAGTCTTGCTGATGCTGCCATGTCTCAGTTAGGCAAAGAAAGTCAATTTTCCTGTCTGTGATGATTTCATGGATGAGTAGTCCTTTGTTGTTTAGTGAACGTGTATTCGTGTTCTCAGATGCTGATGGAGGGATGTGGAGGAGACAGCACCATTCACACAAGCCAAGGGTCTAAGATATCTCAGTGTGCGCACCTGTGGTTGGTTTAGATGACGTTGAGCCGGTGCGATGGAGCGCCTGTCAGTCAATATGGAGGGAATAGCAGCTCCGCTGTCAGCGCTGCAGGGAAAAGCGTTGTCCGTCATAAACTTGCGTCTGGAGGCCCTGTGCATATAGTTGGGGCGACGAAGGAGACCAAAAGATTTAATCCTAGCGATGGAGTTTGGGGTGAAGTTACAGCAGAGGTTCAGGAGCTCCAGCGCTGAGTATTTAAAGACCCCGTCAGCAGCGGCGGAGCAGCGACCAACCAACATCTTCGCAGGTCGGGGGAGACTACAGTAGCAGAGGGGAGTGATACAGGAGCCAGGCGGTGAATAATCCTGAGGTTGTAGTGGAGAGAGGACCAACGGAGTAATGCTGGATAGCCCACAGAGTATTGAGAACGCCGGTTTGGAAGTTAGCGTTGCCAACGGTTAATTAGCGGGGCTAACAGCGGAGCTAACAGCTGACCAGCGGGGCTAACAGCTGATCAACGGAGAAAGGTGAGTCCACCGGAGCCAGACGTTCAGGTGTGCAGCCTTCAAAGTTTATAGCGTAGGCCTAGAGCTTGAAAAGATAGTTTCGCTTTCAAATTTTCAGCAGAAAAAGTTGTTTAGTTGTGGATGGAGAAGCGGCGATATTCACGCCAGCGTCCTCTCGCATCCGGTTGCCATGGCATTTGTTTGGCAATCAATTGGCAGATGGTTTTAAAACCAGGACTTCATATAACTAAAGCAACCTATACAACTACATGACTTAGTGAAAGGAAACCAAGAACTTCTGTAGGTAATTAAAGTATAAAGAAAGAGAGAAAAGGAAAAGCTGTTTCTCTCATACCTCCAACTCAAAGGTTCGGCAGAGAGCAGGCTCACACTTCAAAGAGCAAGGGCTGAATCCCTCATTGAGGAAACATCTTTTGCCCTGGGCATCTATAGTGCATTCATGTGTGCCGCTTCACAACACAGCATGCACACCAACATGAATAGCAGGTGGCCAGTGAGAGATAAAGACGTCTAATTTAACACAAATTAACACATGCTTTGCAATGATGCTAACGGGGCAGATGTTACATAATGAAAAATAAAAAGATAGTTATTCCACCACATTAATTTAAGCACATGGGTGTGAAAATTGTATTATATTAATGCCTCTAATATCACACAAGGCCATACCAGAATTCAAAATCTAAATATATAAACTGTTTTTCAGAGGCATCAATACAATTCTCAGAAATTGTATATATTGTTTAACTAGTTCAAAGGGAAGTAGAATCCTTTGTGGATCTTTATCTTAAAAAATTAAAGGAAATCAAAGTTACAAGACTGTCTCTCAGTAAAAGAAAAAAGGAAGACAGATGAGAGTGCATAGAGTAAAACATTTAAGATCTATTTCAGCTGCATACATTAAACATGCATAAAACAGACCATGAATCCCTGAAATGTTCAACAGAATGAAATGACACAAAATCTTGTTCAGGACATGATGGTGAGATTTACAGTCAAGTCTAGTTTGTTTAGGTTAGGAGAACAGCAAATGCAATCTAAGTGACAGGGTGGTACATGGGTGCTGGGAGGACTTCGAGGCCACATGAGGAAAACCTGTGTGTGGCAACACCTACTATGGAGTATATCACCCAGCACAGTATTTAGGGAGGACTCAAGCTTTCACGCAATTCTTAGGCAAACCTGCTGATGGTGACGCTTTTTGACAGCAGGAAAAGTAGGAGCATGCTAGAAATTCAACAGCAATGGTTTAAAAATGAGAGAGCAAAGAAGGGAAGAGAGGAATATGACAGGATATTTCTCCTGTTTCAGTTGGATGTGTGAGGCAGACTTAGTTAGCATCTCTAGAAAGACCTATTGACATCCTGTCATAGGACCTGCAGAAGTGTAATTATTAAGTGAAGAGTGAAATATTACAGGTTGACAAGAGCAAGGGCTGACACTTGACAAACTGGTAGAGACGACTTAAGAAGACAGAAATATTTCTTTAATGGATCATTTTTAAGGGTCATAGATTAAAAATGAACACTATCATAAAATTTAGATAGCAACACATCTGTACAGCTTTTAACTCCACCACTGTTTGTACTGTGCCACATCACACTCTGGTACATGTAAAGCAATTGTCAGGAGACAATGCTGTGTTTGCTCTTGTAGAAAAATCATAAAAGGAAAAAAAAAGAAGCCAATCAAGCACTGAACTCCTTGCTGATCAGCTTTTTTGATAAGCCTTTTCTTTTATTCATAATCTCCTCCCTTTTCTGCTTCTTCCCTTCCCTTTCACTTAAAAATCAAGTCATCCAACCTCATCTGGAGAAACAGAAAAAGCAGAAGAATGGTTTTAAATTGAACTGAGAAACAAAGAGAAAAATGATTTAGGGTTACCCATGGACCTTTGAGGAGGTAATGACTTTTTGTAGGAATTACTGTAAAATGTGATTCATGAAATAGAAGCAAAATTATAGCTGTCCTCAGAAAGGGACAACCAGTCAAACAATTTCATCACTTTGTCAGTAAATCGAACTACTGAGACTTTAAGCCTCTTTTAGCACAGTGTTTGTCTGATAGCTGGCATCCACCCAATTTTCAGCAGTGGCAGGCAGCTGGTTTTAAAAAAAAAGAGAACAAGACTTTATACACTGTACACTAAAGTTAGCTACTCGCTAGAAATAAAAGTTGCACTGCCAAAGTGGAGCTATTTCTGTCATGAGTTGGTCAAGAACAAAGTTGTATTAAATGGAGATTGAATATTGGACTCAGACTAATCAGGTGTCCAGAAAAACTATTAGAAATGAATTATATAGTTGCTCCATGTCTGTCTGAATGTGAAAATAATTTCCAGCAACATGTTGGCTGTATCAGCTGTTAGATCTGAGATTACCCCTGTTCAGGATGTACTGGACCAGCTCCCCATCTAAAGGGTTAAGTCCCTAAACCTGCAAAATGGATTTCAAGCTGCTTACGCTGGTATCGGGGAGACTCTTCTAACTTCTCACTGCCTAGGTTTGAACATCTACCCTGCTAGCTCTGGCTTTGCACCTGACTTGAATAACCCTTGAGTCTGATACAGCCACCAGCCATGGCCATTAAAAGCAGCTCACCTCTTAATGATCTGAGCACTTAGTATAGTGCTTGGTTCAACACTAAGGTAGTAGAGATGGAGAGAGTCAAGCCTTCCGGTAAGCTTATTTCCTTCCTGCTGAAAGTCTAAGTCTTTCGAAACGAGGTCTCCAAGTTTCCTGCCAAACTTCATGCTGCTCAAATACTCTTAAGTGTTGATTGTCTAAGTGTTGATCCAAGGAAGAAGCGAGAGGAAGAGCCCCACTCTCTCTGTGGTTTTTGTTGATATACTGTTTTGGCTGGTCCCCTTTCACATCTCTCCCACACTTGAGTGCCTCATACTTCAGGGATGCTTTAAGTATTGCTATTGGCAGCTCGCTCGGCCAGATGTCTTGGGGAGATCTCGGGGAAGGAGACGACGAGGTGGTCCTCAGCACTCGCAGTAGAGGACCAAATGTTGTAAACCCCGCATCAACCAGGTGCAAGGTCGAAACACAAGTCCCATCGGGGCATCACCACATCTTCACATACCCAGGATAGCAGGTTCCATTTGCGTGAACTTCAATTACAAGGTACAGACCTGATCCAACTGCTGCAGAATTCAAAATTACTTCCATGTCAAGGCTTATAGCGATAGCCACTGTTGGCATGTAGGCCATACTTTTAGCAGAGGATTCCTCTTGCTGAATGAACAGTAAAGTTATCCACATAGCAGCAACAGGTTGGCCCCACGTTGGATGCAGCTTGCTCCACCCTGCAAAGTGTATTAACACAAAGTCGGATTATAGATTAAAAGCGTATCAAGCGTTAGATGCCTGCAGAGATCTATAATTCTCTAGGCCTCGTTTAGAAATTTCTTCTGTAGCGTCTCTCGATCAAAGACACCAGCCACGGGGATCTAAGCATGACTGGAGGAGTCATCCCTGGGCTGGTTGCAGTCTTGTTGTTGGGGGCAACATATGTCATGAACCAGATTACCTGGTCAACCAGACCCAGCCAATACAGGATCGAGAGTGTTCCCAAGCTTAGGCCCCAGAAGATAGCGGTGCTGAGTTTGGTCAGCCAACACCTTCTTTCTCTTTCTGGCAGACATGGTCATGGCCACGAGGTGTTCTAGCAGACCTGTCATCATTAGGGCTTTATAGATAGTGTTAGCGAGTCTCAGCTGGGCATATAAAGCTGGACGATAAATTGTCCCAGAAATTATTGCGATAAACGATAATATTGTCGTTTTGAGACCCTTTTTCAACTAACATAATGATAATGGCATAATGATTCAAGTACACCCTTTCAAAGATCAATAAACTTTTATTTGTAAAGAATATTTAACATTGGAATTGGAATGTGAAGAAGACATTTTAGATATCCAAAATAAATAAACAAAACAACTAGAAACAATATATAAATAGGACTCTCAGTCTTTGTTAGCAAAAATTGCACTTGAATTACACACAACCAAAAACAATAACCCTAACCCTTTAGTATGTCGTCTTTCATGCTGTACAGTTGTGAAATTGCCGTTTGTGACCCGTATGTTCTCCAAAGCAATTTGCACTGGCTGTCAAATGTTTGTAGCATTTGTCGAAATGCCGGCTTTCGACGGTATTAAAGGGCTGCATCTCTTTAGCGATGTAGCGAACTACACTGTCTGTGAGTGACCAATGTGTTATGTTTTAACTGTGTAGTGCCAGCATTAACTGCAAATTTCGTCTTCCCAAAATGTTGCGGGTATCGACTGCAAAATTTGCAGTTCATGGAAATCGTCTCTCTGAGACCTCAACCAGTCAAATTTGCACACTCATTCTTAGTGAAAACAGTATTTTCTGCCACACATTTTTCGCCACACTTGTGTCTTCAGACTCGGCTTCATCCTCTGAGTTAGGATTTGACTCTGGCACACTACTGGGCTTATCGGGGACAAAAATAACCCAGAGATTCTACGAGATACGTGTCCGCTGCTTTACGGCTCAGATCTGGTTTTGCAGTACCGCAGTTATAGGTATGTGTTATAAAAACAACAACACGAAGTGTTCCCGACCGAAGGATTGGTAGAAGAGCTTGTATTTGTCTCTTTATTGAGATTTGTGTGCTGGTGTCAACACGGGGTGTTTTAATTTAAAAAGTAACCGGATGTTACATTGTTGTTTCAGTGCGTGACTTCCTGCCTGTTTGGTGCTAAATTCAGCTGAATTGCTGTGTAGAAGTCCTGCGTATCTTCTCCGGAGGGCTTCTTCTCCCGGACTTGCTGGAAGTTAACAGACTTACCTCTAATTTCCACTGGATACGTGTCCGCTGTGTTACGGCTCTGATTCGGTTTTGCTTCCGCCGTCCGGTAATCCCTGCCAGTTGCGTTTGGAGTCCACCACGGTAAACTTTTCTTGGACAGTTTCTTGTTCAGTTTCTTGTTTATGTCCTTGGCCGGTTGTATGTTGCCGCCCTGGGTTCATGTTTGGTTGTGGTACTCATCGATATCAATTGATATTCACCACTGTCTTATTCACCACCCTCGCTTGACTCATCACTCTCCATATCTTTGTTGTTGGGAGTGTAATTATGGTCTTCAGGGTCATCATCCGAGCTTTACATCCCTCCAACTCACTGTCAACTCCAAAGGGGATCTCAAGTGCATTCTGAAGAATGTAGTGCTTATTCTTATTCATACTACAAAAACATGAAAAACAACACACCATATGTTCATTCAAAATAATTGAAACAGTGAAATTAATTGAGCAGCTTAATACCATTTTTGTTATTGTGACAAAAACATTGGCTGACCATGACTATTTTAAAGCTAAAAGCATGATATTTTCATAACTTGTTTTACATGAATTTCAAGAAATATGGTCGGAGCAGGTTAAAAGGGGGTTGCGTTATTTAAACCAATCTGTGTCAAATTGTCTGTTGTGAGAAAGGTCTATAGCAGTGGTCTTCAATGACACAAATACTTGTGGCCCCCGAACTGTTATTCCTTCACCATGTGTATACTGGGACTTGTCTCCATGCCAACGATACACAGACAGCTGGGTCACTCACTGCTGCAAGCGCAATTTTTAACTTTCACTTTCGTTTTTGGAGCAGTTCACATATTGACATTTTGCCGGCTGTAGGAGCCTAGATTGCACAAAAATGGCATGTTCCATATTCACTGCTAAAAGAAAAGTGGACAGTGAAAACCGGCAATTCTAAGAAGGACTGAAAAATTTGCATTCATTCTCCCTCCAACCAGCACAAGACCCATGTGCTTAGTATGCCAGGAGACTATAGCTGTGATGAAGATTTCCAACAACATTATGAGACGAAGCATAGGAACTTTGAAGAGACATTTCCTCAAAATTCAGAGGTAAGAACAACAAAAATTATTGCACTGAAATCCTCATATCAAGCTGCAAGCAGAATTCTTTTCACATCTAGAGAGAGAGAGAGAGAGAGAGAGAGAGAGAGAGAGAGAGATAGATAGATAGATAGATAGATACATAGATAGATACATAGATACATAGATAGATAGATACATAGATAGATACATATATAATATTATACAGCATTATTGCATGTGGCCTGACCAACCTCAATACATGGACCTTTGAGTCATTGAAAAAAATCTTTGTGGCCCTTTAAGATTTATATTTGAGTACCCCTGGTCTATAGTATGGGTTTTAACACATCAGCTTCCCTCCAGTTCTACATTATTTTGTAATTTATGTATGTCTATCTATCCCTGGACTAAACGATTCTTTGTAAAAACAACGGGACATTTAGAATTCTTAAAGTTACTGTTGTAGTGGCCCTGTTGGGGAGATGTCAGTGTTCTCTAAAAAATAATTTCATGTCCATTATGAAAGGACATGGAAAAGTCCCCAGAAACATCAAATACCCCTTTTTAACTCACTGTCTACCTGATGTTATCAAAGTAAGTGACGCATCTCCTTCTAGCCATGTTTATCAAATGGTCAAGTAAATGACTACTTGTCATTAGAAAGATAAGGCCCACTTTTATTCCACACAAAAGTGTTCTACTCTTCATACAGCTTCCTGCACACTAATTTTTTTCAGAGTGGAGTGGGATTGGGGTAATGAGAAAGGCTGGTGGTTAAGGGCCTGAGGTTGGCCTCCTTGCTATTTTTATGGTGTCTCTTCCTGAGAAGCTAAACAGATAACACTACAGCTGGCAGACGCTATGCTAATCAGTTTCTAAGGGTACAAGTAGTAGTCCCTAGGGGTAAATGATTGCTATTGGCTTCCAATGGATCATCATGTGGCAGACTGGACCCTGTAGCATGCCGGGTTTATGCTGAAGGGTGGACATAAGTGCACCTGGAAAGTTAAGATCACATAGAAGAGAGTGAAGGTTTGGGACTATGTGGCCGTAGCCAAGGGACCAAAAGGGCCTAAGGGTTTCTGCACCTACAAACCTGACCTGACTGAACCTGTTTGATAGTGAGTTTAATACCTGAACCTGACCCGAGACCAAGGTAATATTTATGTTAAAATTTCTTCTTCAAAGACAAGCTATTTACTATAGCTAACACACATAGACTAACACAAAGATGAAGACTTCTGCAAAAAATGTCCCACAAAGAATTGTGCGAATTCCGTTGATAATGAATAACACTTTATTCTTAAAAATAATTATGGTTGATCATCTGTGGGTCTGGGTTTGCACAAGTGTAACATTTTTTTATAAATGTTTGTTTATAAATGTAAATAAAATCAGGTGGTGATACTTGGATTGATGTGTTGACAAAAACATCGAAATCATCCCTAAATGGTGCCTTGAATATAATTTACGATCACAATAAACAATAACATAGCTTTTAATGTTAAATGTTTTAATGTTAAATTACAATTTATGTACAAGATCTCTCCTTTATTTTCTCCACAATGAATGTTGTTGCACCATTTCACAACCATTTTATAAAATTTCACCCAAACTTTACCAAATTAAACACAATTAATTTCACTAATTGTCATTCTATTAAATTCTGACACGTCACCTGCTCATAGGCAGTTATGACAGCAGCTATCTGAGAGGGTGATGTAAAAGTAGAAGAGAAAGCCAAAAAAAACACCTCACCTGAAACTCTGTTCCTAATCAAAAGTCACCATCAGATGGACAGTTTTTTTTTTGTTTTAAATTAATCTGTTCCACCAGTGCAGCTGATTAATAAAACTGATAATAATAATAAAACTGATAGTTGACTCAAGTTGCACTGAAATACTGCATGATTGCTGAGACCTTGTTCCATCAACATATAACTTCAGATTTCTAAACTTTTTTCTCTTCAAAATTCAACATGTTTTGAGCTCTCAAAAATCTGTGATTCACATTCCTACATTTATATCAAATATAATCACTGCAATATCTATAGACTAACTCTTCTCATTCTGGCCGAGAAAATCCTTACATTTACTGGAGGCAGTTGATACATGCAACTGCAATGGCAGCGACGTGAATCAGCTGGTAGCTTCTTCAAACTACTACTTTGTAATTGTTATGTTGTCATCATTAGAGAAGAAAGCTCAGTTTGAATTAAGAGTAGCAGACTTTGAGATGAACACTGCCCTCAACATCTTTCCACCATTCAACCCTACCAGCTGGACCAACCTAGGGAACATAGGGGAGAGATCCATAATGGCAGTCATTCTAATCCAGTTTGGATTTGAATGTACATTGTGTAATTTGTAGTGGCATCTAGCAGAACAGATCTGGCAGAAATGGAATATAATATTCATAAGTATGTTTTGATTACTGTATAATCACATTATACACGTCGCTTCATTGGAAAGAAATGACGGCACACATATATAAATATTAGCTCCGTAGCCTCAGTTTGTGCCTCAGAAACCTGGTGGTATTGTCGCATTTGCAAGATTTATTTAGATTTATTCCTTGTCTGTTGCATTGAGACAACATATAAAGCAATAACTAACTAAGATATTTAGGGCTTGGAGTGTGCCAAAAACAGTCAAAGTAATGACTTAATGTGACAGACAGAACCTGAGAATTCCGCACATCACCACGTTAACAAATTCTGTGATTATTTTCCAATGCTCCATTATTTTGTAGTATAAATTTAAATTAAAAATATTATGAGTTATTTTACCTATAGTTTCATAGACTAAATAACTAAATACATCATTACATCATCATTTGAAAAGCAGAATACTCAACACTGTTGTGAATGAGTCCATATATAGAAAACTATTTATTTTGCCAGTGTCTGTGGACAGGGTTTGCATCACAAAGCTCTCTTACCATGTTGACCACAACAGCCTCATCAATCTCACAGTTGTGCTTCATCAAACAAGACTGCTAAATGTGTTTGATGATGGAACCTGATGCTGAATGAGAAATAAAATCTAACTCTTTAACAACCTCATCAATACACCTGTTAGGCCAAGGTGTTCAAAAAACTGTGTCTGTCTGTGGTGATAGTGCTGGCATAGTGAGCATTCGTTTGTATTTTCAAATTATGTGGCAACTGCAGTGGACTGCTTACAGTACAAGGTACTTGAACTTTGTATTTCCATTTCAATGATGCCATGTCTTGGTGCATTTACGAAACAAAAGAGCTAACCTACAATAACTAGAAATGGAGTAGCAAAACAGAACTATATATGCAGACCTACTTAAGTCCTCCACGTGTGAAAATGTGTGAATTAATCCTTACTTTTTTACCTTCAGCCAAAATCAGCGATCAACCCTCAGGCTTGATCAAAACGCTGTGATATTAACTTAGGATCAATCAATTTATCAAAACTTGATAGAACAGATACAATTCTGTGTGTTGGCTACACATTTTTACTTTTGGAGAATGTAAGAATCACTGTAGGCCTAAAGCAGTGATGATGATGATTATAAAACAAATATGATTCATTTCAATTGTTCCTCTGCACAGGGAGCCTGTGCAGAGGAACAAAAGAGCTGCATGCAGCTTCAGAGCCACAGGTTGCAGACCCCTGGTCTAGCATCACATAGTATCACTGCATCAACTCCACATGAAAAGTCTTAAAGTGAAACTCTGGCCAAAATGCAACCTAGGCTTTTTTTGTGAATGTATATGAGTCAGACTTTCGTGTAAAAGCATAATTACGACGAAAGAGGCACTTTTAAGATTTATCGTATTTTCGTTTTCGAGTCAAGCTCATTTTCAATGGGAGTGCGCGGGGGAAATTCTATGTTAGCATCAAAATCGATATTTTTAAAACACTAAGAAGGCTTGACACAACACGAAACTCTGCTCATAGTCCAGGGTCACCAGGATCTCTATACATGAACACGAGCATTGAGAACATTGTTTGTGTACACAGAGTTTGCTAAAAAGAGAGTTTTTGAATAACTCACGTTAGCAGTTGTTTCCTCCGCTAGCTGCCGTCCTGGCAGCCGTTGAGTATCGATCTCAGAATGCAACGAAACTTAGACGAGAGCTAAGGTGGACCGCTTCTAAAGCTTAGTTCCATATAAATGCACGGATAATTAGTTGTTTTGTCACCAGTGAAAAACAATATCGACCTTGAAGTTGAAAAAGGAGTCTCATATAAACAATACAAAAATCAAAAGCCTGAAAAGTCACGTGAGATATTGTGTGGATAGTTGTTGCCGGAAGACAGTAGCGATCCCCCTTAACTCTCCTCCAGGTTATGTTGCATTCAGAGATCGATACTTCTCGGCTGCCATGACGGCTGCGAGCGAACAAGCTACTGCTAAGGTGAGTTGTTCAAAAACGTTCTTTTTAGCAAAGTCTGTGTACACAAACAATGTTCTCAATGCTCGTGTTCATGTGAAGAGACCCTGGTGATACTACGAGCAAAGTTTCATGTCATGTCGAGCCTTCTTAATGTTTGAAAAATAGGGATTTTGATGCTAACACAGGGCTCCAGACTAACTTTTTGCATTGGTTGCACTGGTGCGCCTAACTTTTTTTTTTAGGTGCACTGGCACAAAATTTAGGTGCACTCGAATTTTAACGCCATAAGGAGACCTTTCTGGCTCTGCAACTTTAATATAACGTGAATGATTTCCAAACAAGACTAAGATATTGAGAAATCCCTGTCTTTATTTGAAGGACATTGACATAAGAAAAATAAGGTGTTTCACTATTAGGCAGCTCCTCTTTGGTAATGTTGTATGCAACATTACATTTTATAATAATTTCTGATTCCTCAGAGGACCTGATTGCTGCTGCCTGCCGCTGAAATGCAGCTGGGAGAGGGGCCACTTTCTCCACACACCAGTCCCGGCATGTAGTGTGTTTTTTCGACACGAAACGTTGTTGACCCGCTTACAAATGCACTATTACCGGCCATACTCTGACCGCACTCATGACAGTATACACAGTGCATTATATTACGTCCTTTATCGTACCGTAACCAGGGAAACTGTTTCAACCAGTCCTGCCTGAAAGAATACGTTTTCGGGTTTTTACTTTGAGTCTCGGGGCCGGGCTCTTTCTCTAGCCGTTTTTAGACAGAGCACCAAGCCGCGGTTTTAGACAGAGGCCGGCAAATTGGGGGTCTGTTGTGGTCGCCGATTTTCCGCCTCGGAGGGTACACTTATTTCCGCCTGGACTGCTATCTAAAACCGAGGCGGAAATGTGCCGGCCCGTGGGTGAACTGGGCAGAGATGTCAATGACCTGTACTGTTGTGCGACCCACAACCGAGGAGTTTTAAAACCAGGAAACAGCTGCTCACAGCAGTCAGTCCATTACTTCATCCACAGACATTAAGATGAACAACTGAGCAGCCGCTGAGATCCAGGAGCCTCGGTCTTTGTTTTGTTGTGTTAGCTTGATGTTATGTCGGAAAGCTAAGGATGGTCGCTACTTTCAAATTAAAAGCCCCCCGCTAAGAACCCAGTTCTAAACATCCAGTGGGGTGCAATGTAAAGCTCTTATTTTGAAGACAAATTCTATGTCACCGTTCACAGCCCAACTTCCAGCCTCACGTCACGTCACATGTTTACGCCTACCTCAGAGGCGGCTTTCAGAAAAGGAGGAATATTACGCCTCGGTTTTAGAAAGACAGGCTGGCAAATTGCCGCCCTTGAGTTGGAGCAAATGTGCCGCCTTTTCTATCTAAAAAGGGCTTCTGACTCGGTTGTCTCCTCTGATTCCGATTCTGATGCCGCCGAAGGACCGGGGCTTGGCATCTAAGCAGGAACCGAGGGAATGGCAGCAGGGGTGGTTGTCGGCTTAGATTGTTTAGTGAAAAAACTTTCAATACTTCTGCCCCTCTTCATTTTGCCTCGTTTTGTTTCTTTTCCCCTTCCGCTGCTGTGGCGCTCAGGTCGCTAGCACCGCTCGCATTTTTTTTGTTTTGCCGCTCGCAAATTTTAAATACACACAACGGAGAGCAGTGACCACAGCCAATCTGAGGCAAAGTTCCGCCCAAACTCTGTCTCTTATCGGTTTAGACCAAGATAATGCTCTACCATGACTGTCAGTTCAGTCACAGGAGAACACAGGGAGACGATGTGCTTGCTAAGGACAATTATATTTTTTAGATGCACCGGTGCGACCTAGAAAAATCCTTAGGTGCACTCTTAAAATTTTTGGTCGCATATGCGACCAAAATGGTCGCACTCTGGAGCCCTGTAACATAGAACTTGCCCCACACACTCCCATTGAAAATGAGCTTGACCTGAAAACAAAAATATGGTAAATCTTAAAAGTGCCTCTTTCATCGTAATTATGCTTTTACACGAAGGTTTGACTCATAGACATTCACAAAAAAAGCCTAGGTTGCATTTTGGCCAGAATTTCACTTTTGAGACTGACAGAGTTATTTTACAAATCACGGAAGGCCTCATTATGCAGCCCTTAAAACAGGGAAAAATGTGATCTTTGAGTTGAATCACAATAGTAGGCTAACCACAATTCACAATCTTTTGAAATACCATATCATGCCTAACATCTCTCACCACAGGATTTGTAGGAATCAAAGCAACACTTGAAAAAAGCCAAAAAAGAAACATTGCCTCTACTACTACAATTATCCACCTCAAAGAACTATCCACAGTCCAAATGCTGCTAATATTGGTGAAACAACAATTTGCCTGTTGTGGAACTAAAAGACTGTGTACAAAAAATGAATAAAAAAATGTGTCTTCTTAAAATTATACTGCTAAATATGACTAGCGTAAGCTGCTTAAAAACAGTACAACATATTCCGTCAACTGTGTTAGCAGCTGTAGCCTAACCTCCATACACGAATCCACCAGTGATCGTATAACAACACGCCCAACTCTATTCACTCTTCAGAAGAATTTATTTGTAAATTAAATGAAACTCACCATTAAATTTCATTCTGTATTGTATATGCTCAGCTAGACATCTAGCACACAGTCTTGACTGTCTGAATTTGGCAAGAAATGTTAGGTAGCTAGGGGAGGGGTGGATGTGGAGAATAATTAAGTTGTTGAGCCAATTTGATTTAGTTTCTACAACTTGATTTCGGTTTTAAACCAATTAACACAGAAATTTGAATTTAAATGACACACAATATTAAGTCAATGTAATTCCCAACAGTATTAAGTCATTACAACTCTTCAAAATTGTGTTACTTAAAAAGCTACTTGCTATGCTATCAAAATCAGTAGATTAAAATTTTTACTTTCCACCCATCATTTAATCAAGTGATGGTAAGAGGTCCCCTGAATTACTTTGCTGGTGCTAACCTGTTAACAAGGACACCAAAATGAAAAGCAAGAGGTAACACCATGCAGCAGCACTGAACACGCATCCAGTGTGTCCAGTCTGTAAGGGCTGATGGACATTGAACTTATACATGATTCAAATATTTCATATGTTTTGCTATCTAGTTCAAGGCTAGCAAACATATTCAATCAATAATTTAACAGTAGTCATGCCTAGTTTATGGTCATTTTCAAACTAAAGGATACCAATGAAAGCCAAGTGTTGCATCGTCAGAATCACTTCACATCAAATTGAATAACACACAAATAATTACAGCTAGCAATTCAACAAGTGAGCAACAGAATAGTGAACGATATACAATTATTGATTGTATCATTATAAGTATTAAAACTCTCCCAAGTCCATTGCTTTGCAAGAATTTTACAATTGCATTTCAAAAATACTTTTATGGAGTATTATATAATTCAGCTAATAAGTGACACATCATATAATAAGGATTTTATCTTTGTCTTATCCACAGGTCCTACTCTTATTGGCCCGGTTATTTATAAGTACACTTACTGTACAGGTTCTTCTTCCATAATTGAAGTTTATAAACTTCACTCAGTATTTTGATGCTGGCTGATCTCAGAGATCAGCCAGCATCAACCATTCCTCCTGTCCTCTCTTCTCCTGTCTCTGCTGCTGCTGTAATTCACCGTCTACTGCAGGGAGAGAGAGGAGGGTCGGGTTTAGAGATTCTAACTTTTGTTAGTTACTGTAAGTTACTGTAAGACTTTAAAGCAACATTATAAGGTAATTATTGTATTGTGTGATTTGGCACCCCCCACCATTTCTGACTGCAGTTCTTGAAATTTGCCGATGTCAGCATGCTAACACGCTGCACTAAGATAAGGCATTTGGCAAACACTATACTCGCTAAGTGTTACCATGTTAAACTGTCACTGTGAGCATGTTGCCATGCCAAAGCTAGCATTAGCTGAAAGCACTACTGTGGATAAGCCTGAGTCACTAGCATAAGTTTATTTCCACACAAAGCAAAAAAAGCATTTCCTATTTTTGCCACTTTGTAGGGTGCTCTCCAAAAGCACCATCTCTATGAGAGAAATTAGCCTTAAATGTAGAGGGACAGCCTTGTATGAATGGAATAAACATAAGGCATTGTAACTGTATCCACACGGAAAATGGAAACAGTTTGATGATCTAAATTTATAACCAACCCAATTAATTTGTCCTATACTTCGTTGCTCCTCAAGTAGTTTACACCATTTTTATTGGTTTCCTGTTGCAACTGTGAGAACAGTTTGCTAATGAGATGAACTGTGTTGCATATGGCCCACTCTCCACATGGAGAATCACAGGCTTGGTCAGAGCACAAGCCCCACTGAGATCTATGGATCACTAAATATTTTATACTTTTGCCACTGCCGACACTTCTGTGAACCATTTGATGAAAATCATGTTTATTCCTTCCATATTTTCTTTCTCAGAGATGGCAGCTTTGTCGCAGTGCCCCACTATCACTGAATGGATGATGGATGCACAGTGAATAATGACTCAGTGGGGATTTTACATACCACCTCTTATTACTATGACTAGTGCTGTGTCACTCCACCCCCCTTTGGACTGGAACTCATTTTGTTGGTTGGAGGCACTTTCAGTGATGTGCTCAGTCAGACAGACCATAATTGCTTTTTTTTTTATAATTGTGGCCTGCTGTTCGACAGCTAAAACATGGCAAACAGAACAAAAAAAAGAGAAAACAAAAGAGGAGACCATTTCACCCTTCACATCATCAACACACAGAGAAACACACACATATTTTGCTTTTGCTGTGTCCCCATTTCCTCTGGTCTTGTCAGCAAGCCCCCCAGTGGTTGAGTCAACTAGCCGTGAACATCAGGACAACGCTCTCCCCGAAAACCTTCCGGTGCGCCCCACTAAATCCATCTGTTCAGACCTCTGGTGCTGGGCAGTCCACTATGTCTCCACACAGCCGGGGAACTGTTGGACCCACACAGCTTCCTGTTTGGCTTTCTGGCTGATTGCTGTCTATCATTATTTCACACATACACACACCTCACCCTCACTTCTATTAGAAGACCTTACCATAAATATGCATGCCACTGTATTGTGCAAACAAAGAGGTTAGACTGGCATGTGTGGATGCATACATACTGTGATGATTATCTCATCTGGATGCCATTCCATACATTTGTGAAATCATTGGCAAGGAAATGGGTTACTATAGAGACGCAAATATTAGAATATTCTATGCCTCATCTGCTGCTGAACACTGAAAAATAATTATTGTCAAATCATACAGAGGATATCCGCACAGAACAGGACTTTCAAAAAATGCCCTTCTTTAAATACATACAACTACACAGGTTCATACACCTAATTCTGAACTTGCTTACTTTTGTTAAATTGTTTGTAAGTAGTGCAGTGCCCGTAAGAAAATATATATTCCTATAGAAAAGTGGGAGGTTAAGAAGCTTTTTCATGGATGGCCAAATGAGGCTGTGTTTGAAGGTGGAACGTCAGGGATATTTAGGTTTGCTGTGAAATATGATATTCCAGGGTGTAATTGGCCCTTTTTGACTATTTTTTCCTATTATATTTCACCTTAAAAACTATTTACTTGGTGTCATTATTTTCAGCACAGCCTCACATGTGTGACTGTGCAGTTATTTTTTCGTTTTGACCTACTGTATTAACACAATGGACCTAAAATCACAAAAAAAAAACATAAAATCCAAGCAGAAAAAGTTTGATTTTTTTTGCTGTGAAAACCCCAAATATGTTTAACAAACCATTTTTATTACTTATAATGCAAATATAAATTGTTGTTTGCTGAATATGTGCATACATTTAAAAAATATACAAAGTTATGTGTAACTATTTACATTTAAATGCAGGCAATGCTCAGGTCTGCCTGAGCTGCTTCCAGCTGAATGAAGAGCTGCACTGCCTGCTTCACATTCAGCTTCTCCTGTTTTGACTCATTAAACAAAAAACCGACTCCACTACACACAAAGCACACTACACCAAAAACTACATAACACACTAACTATACACTCCAAACACGCTAAATGTCACAAATCTCTCAACTCTCAATATCGCTGTCTGTACACCGACCGTCGTTGCCTGTCACTCATCCGCCGACGTCCCTCCCACAACTTCCTGTTCCTCAACAACTAAACTTGCTGCTTGGACACTTTCGTGACAAAAGCCCATTTTCATCGTTTTTTTCTGCACCAGACACAAAGCAAACTTGACGGCAATGTTCGCGAAAAAGCGTGGCGGACATTATTTACCCTTAGTCCGGTTTTGAACGTGCCGGTGCGTCCGGTCCGTCGACTCGGGAGGTGGGCCGTGGCGGTTGGCTAGCGGCTAGCAGCTAGCTACACACGAACATCCACAGATTCCGATTCCACTTTGTTGTCCGCGCATCTCCGCATCTCCTCAGACCCCATCAGACTCGGTCCGGTCTCGTTTAGTCTCATTAATCCACAACAGTCAGCTTAGATGCACAGAACAGAATGGGACCGAACCGCCAGCTAACTCCCGGTCCAGCTCGCACCCCCGCAGGTATAAATCCGCTTGTTTCCTAATGTATGTCTAGGCTTCAGATCTGCAGTCATTGACTCTGGTGCGCATGTGGCTACGGTGTGCAATGATTGGCTCTGGTGCGCACGTGACTGTGCTGGCTCCGTGGACAATGCTCCCGAATATGTAAAGCATTTAAGAAATAATTTATTCACGGTATCATTGCAGTCCAAACAAATGCGAAGTCGCACACCATTGAACCAAACGGCAGCCATGTTGAAACTCTCAGGTCATTCTGATCCTGATCCTCAGAGATATTTGAGGCACAAACACACACACACAGACAGACAGAGATTCCTTGCTTTTATAGAGAGATGTAAGATATTTGTGAATGTGGCATGTTAAGCAAAGCAAATAAAAAAATTGATAAGTTCAGAAATGGGTGTAACTTGTCGTCAATCCCATTGACGTATGCTGAGATAGAGAGCCATGTTTCCAACCCTATGAGATTTGAAAAATTGTAGTCAAATAGGGAGTAAGATATTTAGATATCAATTAGATAAAGATAGAAGATATATGTGGGAAGAAGTGTGAAATGGTTACATCATAGATGTCTATGACACTCAGCTTTTTATATATATATATATATATATATATATGTATATATATATATATATATATATATATATATATATATATATATATATATATATATATATATATATATATATATATATATATAGTGACAAGAGATTTCAATGTCAAAGATATGTTTTTTCTATTCTATTATTTGTTCAGCTGTATATGTCTGGTATTTTTGAAAAATACACCAAGCACAGTAGAAGCTTGTAGTAACTACAGTCTATGTGCAGCCATGTACCACATCTAAACAAAGTAATCATCTGGCAGCAGGCAGCGTGAAGACCTGGGCTTTAATCAGCGACTGCTAATTGCCAACCTGCTGCAGGTGCGTATGTGACAGCGGCTCCGGTCATTGAAAAACTCTGCCCAGCCTCTCCAAGCACCTCTGTAAGCCTAATCCAGAAAACACAAGAACCCCCCACCAAGCACACAAAACTCCACAACATATTACAGGACATAGCAATGTGTATTTAAAAAAAAATACAAAATATGATTGATGTGTGATAATGTATACGATGAAGCCATGGTGTTTTCCTGGTTTTAATGTTTTCTGTTCTCCTTCAAGATGGAATAAAGTCGTTTACTATATTGAGTTTTTTTTATCATTTGCCTTTGCTTTTGATTAGTTTGTTTAAACTTTATGATGATTGGCTAAGGTCCTTTAGTTGATGGTGTACCAATACAGTGTTCCCATTGAAAGGTTATGTTGTTTACAGTGACAAGTGATCACTAGTTAGAGGTGAGTTTTCATTAAGTAAAATATCTCAATAACTTTTAGATAGAATTCCATGAAAGGTCATACATATTCATTGCATTGTGCAGAGACGATAATGACTCTGGTAACTTTAATCAACATCGCTCCTCATGCCTAATGAGGTTGACGATTCTCACTTTTGGTGACACGTCTTGAATATTGGATGGATTGCCATAGAGTTTGGTTGAGATTTTCATGTTCATCTCATGATGAATTGTAATCACTTTGGTGAATCACTAAATCTAGTGACTATGGTTCATGTATGGACTTTGATTTTTAGTTTGAATTTTTAAATGTAAACAAGCTAACACAAGGCAGTCAACATGCTAAACAGAATACTGTATTGTCATCAGCATGTTAACATTGTCACTGTGAGCTTGTTAGAATGCTGACGCTAGTGTTAAAGCACTGCTGTGCTAATATCTAGTCCTATGTAGCTGCCAGAGTGTAGACAGCAGACAGGATTGTTTCATGACAAATGCTAATGAATACGTCCTTAGATGAGCCTGTAATTACATAAGCAATTATGGAGCATGTTTTGACTCCAGTTTACCCCTGGCAGATATGGCAGACATAGCAGCACCAGCCTGAAATTGGCAATGACAAACTGACTGACAAAAGTGGTCAGAATGTTTGTCCTTCACAAGAAAGAGAAGGGCTGAATGTCTGTCTGTCAATCTCTTGATAAATTGGTTGGTCGATCAGTCAGTAAGTCAGACGGTCAGGTCATGAGAGACAGTGAAAGGAACAAACGAACAAGTGAAGATCCAAGCAGAGATATGGCTGCACATGTAGAGTTAGAGAGAGGCGGAGGTCAGGTCAGGTCGGGTCAGGCTACACTGGCATTCTCATTAAATAATTACAGCCTGTGGTCAAAAAGCTGCCAAAAAATGTGACAAGGTCGCAATGCTTGTCAGTGGAGGACACCCTCAGAGAAAAGTGAGAGAGGAGCATCAGCCTTTTTTTCAAACTATCAAAGCCATGATATAAAAATATGATAAAACCAAAAAGGAAATCAAAAAAGATTTTGATATACTGTATCAGGCCTCTTCCTGTGATTTGGCATTCTTTGACACGAAAGCCTCTTTCAGTCACTTTGTTTTCCTTTACAGTCAAGGCAGTGCATTTATATGGTACACCTTATTTGGCAGCAAGTTCCAATTGGTTTAGAACAGCATTTTAATGGGGATCAAATGGAACAAGCTCAAGCAAAGAAACATTAAGCTCTGAGTTAATGAGCTTGGCTGCACAATATAAATGAACTGCACAAGGCTGCAGCACCCTTCGCTCTGTCCAACATAGCAAGCGGGTCCGGGCCAGATCCGGCATCAAGCCGGCACCTCTGGCCTACATCTGGCATGGCAAATAGTATGTTAGCCAGATGTGGGCCTGGTCTGGCAGTGATGGCACCGTTTATGTTATGGCATGCCAAATGTGGGCCAATCGTGTTTAGTTGTATGTGGCCCAGATCTGTAACAGACAGGTCTGGGCCAGATCTGGCATCAAGCCGGCACTTTTGGCCTATTTCTGACCTGGTAAATAGTATGTTAGCCAGATGTGGGCCAGGTCTGGCAATGATGGCACCGTTTATGTAATGGCATGCCAAATGTGGGCCAATCGTGGTTAGGTGTATGTGGCCCAGGTCTGTAACAGACAGGTCTGGGCCAGATCTGGCGTCAAGCCGACACTTTTGGCCTATTTCTGACCTGGTAAATAGTATGTTAGCTAGATGTGGGCCAGGTCTGGCAATGATGGCACCGTTTATGTAATGGCATGCCAAATGTGGGCCAATTGTGGTTAGGTGTATGTGGCCCAAATTTGTAACAGACAGGTCTGGGCCAGGTCTGGCAATGATTGCACCGTTTATGTAATGGCATGCCAAATGTGGGCTATTTGTGGTTAGTTGTATGTGGCCCAGATCTGTAACAGACAGGTCTGGGCCAGATCTGGCATCAAGCTGGCACTTTTGGACTATTTCTGACAAGGTACAAATAGTATGTTAAGCAGATGTGGGCCAAGTCTGGCAATGATGATACGATTTATGTGATGGTACGTGATACATGGGCCAATTGTGTTTGAGTTTATTAGACCCTAGAGTGACTTTGACTAGGGTTAAAGGGGACCGTTTAAGGTAAAAAATAAAAAAAAATAAAAAATTTTAAGTATATTTTTGGGGCTTTTATGCCTTTACTGGATAGGACAGTTCAGAGAGTGACAGGAAATGGGAGGCAGAGAGGGGGAATGACAGGCAGGATAGGGCCGCTGAACGCGGGATTCGCACCGGGGCCGCCTGCAGTGAGGACTATAGCCTCAACACACGGGGCGGGTGCTCTACCAACTGAACTTAACACTGCCCTAACACATTTGAATTTTGAAAAGGCAGGACAATCCCTTTTCTTTAACAGATGATCAAAGTTTTGTCCGAGAAGGCTGAAATCCTGACATGGCCTCTGCAGTTTGTAAAGTCCCCAGCCCATACAACCTTCAGACACTTGAAAGGTCATCCCGGTGCATGTGAGGTCTTCAAATAAACCCCCTTTTTTTTTTTTTTTTTTTAGAAATTTTCACATTTCTAAAAGAGTTAAAGAGCATATTGCATGGTTCCTAAGGGAGTCTAATGGTTCCTACAGGTGTCTCCTATAGGAGTCTTAATGGTTCCCACATAAGTCTTATTGGTTTCTACAGGCGTTTCTATACACTGAAACAAGTCAATCTAAAAATAAATAATAATAACATAATTAAGCCTGTGATAATAACAATACAAAACAAAGTTTGTCTCTAGACATGAATACATCAAGTTGTGAATTATTCTACATTTGTTCAAAACACAAGTCATTTTGGTTGTTTTCCCTAACACGCTGTATGTAAGCGGATCAACAAATCTTCTGATGCAGATCAGTGTTGCCGGATATCGCAAGAGAAACAAGCAAGCGGGCCTATGAAAACAAGCGACTTCTCCATTCGTGGTAAAAAAAAAAATTTTTTAAAAAAGACAGATATTATTACACTTTGCACACTCACAAATATCACCCTGAATCCAGAAGTATCATTGAATTTTTTTTATTGTTTTTTATATGTTATCATCCTTTTTGTTTTAGTTCCAGGACTTCAAGACAATATGACATGCAATACAATAGGAAGAGGAACACTTTCACAACAAGCCCAAAAACCCGCAACCCGCGACTACCAATATTCATAAGCAACTTTACAGAAAAACAAGCCTATAGTCGCTTATAATAAGCGGACTTGGCAACCGTGATGCAGATCCACACTTTGTATTTACTCCGACTGCACCCCTGCAGTGCATTCTGGGTATTCACGCCAAACATCTGCGCAAAGACAGAAGGAGAAATTCGAAAAATGGGAGACTGAACCGTTAAGGTAAGAATTAAGTTAATGTTAGTGATATAGTTGGTTAATTACTACAGTCTTTCAGGTTTTATATTGTTGTAGAAATAAGTAAAACAAACTGGAGGCTCTTGATGTAATTTGTAATTAACAATAGTGGCTTCAAAAGACTTCAGTGTAACTTGAAACTAATGTTAGCAAGTTTTAAAATACTTGCTTCAAATGTAATTTGAACCTGACTATAATTTAAAGTAAGCAGGGATGTGTTTTTTCTTTCACATTACGTTAATCAGACAGCGCCGGGTGCCGGTTTTCGGCTGCATGCAGAACCAGAGTGATAGAGTAAACTCTATTGCAGATCGAGGAGGAATTATGGAGGATCACACTAAAGCCACTACAGTTCACATTACTGGGGAAGTTGGACCAATACACGCCCAGGCTGTTGAGCCTCTACGCTGATGGTAAGAAACTTGATGAGACCCATGACATGGTAAATGAGGCATGTACTTATCGCAGTTAAATAGTTAGTTATGTATTAGCATTCTGATGTTTGCACTTAGCATGATCTCATTTCTTTTTTTATAGGGCAACAGCATTGAGTCCAGAAGAGAGGCTGTGTTCAGAGGCCTCATTCTCTACCTTGGTGAAAAGACAGAGGAGCTAATCAATGCCTACCAGATAAAGAAAACTGTTTCAAAGCCCAGCCTGTTAGAGATGAGGTTGTGCAATCCAGAATAGCTGATGGCTCAGTGGTACATGCTTGTACTGAATGTGGTTATGCATTGCTCCGGTCGAGTGCTTATACCGGTATGCCAGTTTACTCGGACACAGGCTACATCCTTATTTTCAGTTTCTATGTCGAGATACTGCCGGACCTTGCCGCCACCTTTTACACTAGATGTGGGTAAAACAGTTTAACCGACTAGTATTTCTGGTGACAACAAGCGATGTTTGAAACATTTACATGACCAGTCGTTTAATCAGGAACATCTCTAGTGCTTTATATGTGTATTCTAACAACTTAAATTGCAGCAATGTGATTGCATTCATCATCACAAAATTTAAAGAAAGTAAAAAACTGTTAAATAGTTGGCCAAACACACTGATGGCTGTTGGAATGTAGTGCCAATCATATTTATTGAGCTAGTCATCAGATGTGTCACTTGTGAACTGTACTGTGATATTCATTTATTTGTGTGTTTGTATGTGTGTGTCTGACTTCTGATGCCACAGACCAAGAAATCGAGACCAGGATTAGAAAATGGTTGCAGAAAGCACCTGATGGGAACAGCGGAGGAAGTGAGTAAATGAGAAGGATGGACAATGAGAGAAGCTCTTATGCGTAATGCATTTTAGACTTTTGATCTGAACTCTCTTCACCTTTTGTAAGGTGCTACTGCTGGTGGAACACATGGAGATGTGATGTTCCTATGCATGGTGTGAAAGTCTATGCCAAGTTGTTTTGTCTAAAATGTTCAATGTTGGTTTTTAAACTGAAGATATGGCAGTGATTGTTAGATTCGTAATGATGTTCCGTAGACTCTTGACATGTTGTGTTTGCTGACAGATGATGTTGTAAGAATATGTTAAGGTATTATGCAACATTCCGCTGCATTGTATGTTTTTGAACAGTCTATGCCAGTGGCTCTCAGCTGATGGGTCAGGACACAAGTGGGTCGTATATGTGAATGGAAAAAAGTCAGACTTTTATTTTGAAGTCTATAATTTCTGATACTGTGCTTTTATTATGAAGGATCTGTGTTTACCATGAATGCTGCATGAATGCAGCATGGCTGCAGTCTATGGAGGACTAAACCTGACATAAGTATAAATAAATAAATAAATAAATAAATAAATAAATGGATAAATAAATACATAAATAAATAAATGCTGAAATAAATGTATGAATAAATACATAAATAAATAAATAAATGCTGAAATAAATAAATAAATGTATAAATAAATAAATGCACAGGAACGTTGCTGGCTACCAGCAAGCCCACTCAGCTAACTGTTAGCTGCAGTTGTTGACATTTGTTATTCATGTAGCTCTGGTTTAGTAATGAATTTGACTGGCGTTCATTTTAACTTGCGAGGGTCCCAGGTGTGCTGGTGGTGTGGTTTGAGAATCCCCTCTGGAGAGAGAGGGGTCCTCAGCCATGTCCCCTAACCAGGAAAAACATTCTGCTCATCGCTCCAAGTCATGTATATGTGTATTCGTTTTGACGTGGCTTGAACACTTCTATCCACACGGAGATGCCGGGCTTGCGACCTGCAAACCACTGTTAGACGAGCGCTACAGAGCGCAAAACGTCCCAAAGTGCAGGTTGTCGGTTTCATATCTTTGTCGTGAATGTCTGTACTCTCAAACAACTCATGGGTGGAACAGTATGAGGCATTGTTCACGCTGAGTGGCTCGAGAGCGGCATGGAGACCGCTGTTAGCAGTTAGCTGTTAGCTGTTGGCTGCTCGCTGTAGCGCTGAGAGCGCAGCGTCCAGGTTAACTTGTGACACCTGTTACCATCGAGAGTGAGATACATGTCTGGGCTTTCCTATGAACCATTGTCGCTACTAGTGTTTGTATCACAGGTTGATCTGGACATCTCACGATTTGCCACAGCTGACTGACCGCATGCTGAGTTCGGGCTGGATGTCAACATACTCTGCAGACTGTTTGACTAGCAGGCTGTATGACAGTGTACAGTTTTCACACTGACTTGGCTTCAGCTTCATAACGATGTATGCGGCTCGGAACGATGGCTTTAAGTATTTCTTTCATTCCGCACTGGTTCAAATGGTCACTCAAAGCCATCGTTCCGAGCCGCTGAGAGTACAGACATTCACGACAAAGATATGAGACCGACAACATGCACTTCTGGACGATATGTGCTCTGTAGTGCTCGTCTAGCAGTGGTTTACAGGTTGCAGCTCTGGCAGCTCCGTGTGGATAGAAGTTTTCAAGCCACGTCAAAACGAATACACATATACATGACTTGGAGCGATGAGCAGAATGTTTTTCCTGGTTAGTGGACATGGCTGAGGACCCCTCTCTCTCAAGACAGGATTCTCAAACCACACCACCAGCACATCTGGGACCCTCGCATGTTAAAATGAACACCAGTTAACCTGTCACACCGGTTGAGGCCATTAAGCTAACTGGAGCTGGTTTACAACGTTACAGAGAGCGAGGCTTGGGATCAGGAATCGTTTGCTTTTGTCTGGCTCTCAGATTTCACCAATCATGCTCTTGACTGAGGTTAGGACGTCCTACCTCCTCATTTACATATGGACACAGAAATACAGAAATAAATAAATGTAGGTGAGCAGAAATGTAGAAATAAATATAAAGCATTTATTCTTTTATTTATTTATTTATTTATTTATTTATTTATACATTTATTTCAGCATTTATTTTTTTATTCATTAATTTAAGCCTTATTTATTTATTCATGTATTTATTTATATATTTATTCATGCATTTATTCATTCATTTATTTCAGCATTTATTTATTTATTTATTTATTTATTTATTTATTTATACATTTATTTATGCATTTATTTATACTTAAGGTTTAGTCCTCCATTAAAAAAAGGTCCCCCAGTATGTTAACTTAAAATCCTTAGCTCCTTAGAGAAGGATTTAGATTAAAGAATTGTGCTGCCTGAGACAATGTCTGATGATAATTCTGTTTTTTTCAAGAGTTTTCCCTTGCAACACAAGGGGGAAAAACCCAAGACAATAGAATTTATAAATTGCTATGACATGAGAAGAGTCTCCTTAACAAATTAAAGCTGGCTTATTTAATGTTTTCTGATATTTACTTGATTTCACTTTGATGGCAATTCTATTTTTAGTTCAGATCCTTAGTCCTTGTGTTCAATCTTCGGTTGTTTTTGGTTCGGGTTGCTTAAATGTCTAAAACAGCATTTGTAAGTATTGATGAAGTAAGATCATAAATTCAACTCTGTCATGCCACTAAATACTCCACATTTGAATTGCTATTATTTTACAGTCTCCATTACACCAAAGAACCCAAATCTCTACCATTGGACCTGGGGGAGACAAAGTGGAGGCACCAGTGATTTTGAAGGATTGGACTTAGTTGAAATGAAGACTTGAGCAAGAGGGAATGGGAGTGGCTGTAGAGAGTGAAAGCACCCTCATCAATGCTGATAACAGAAACTTGTTTATGACTGAAGTTCAACTCCCCCAACAATGGACCTTACTGGGTGAGCTGTCAAAGAACCGATCCTTTGCCTCTGTTGAGTTTCTTTCAGGGCTGAAGTGGTTGAGACATTTGCTGAGTGTTTCAGCCCTTGTCTTGAGCTTCATAACCTGTACACCTGACTCAAGGCCATGTTAATGCCCTTTAAAAGCAGGTAAGATGTGTTTTTAATTGTATTACTAATGCTGCCTAATAGCACTGCTGCTAATTCAGTCGCGTTGTTTGAGTGCTGATAGCTGCAGTAATAGTAGTAGATTTTATAGATTGTGGATGGAGCTGCAGTAGATTTTTTTTGTACATCTATCTTGTCTTTCTTTATTTCAGATATCTAAAATGATTCATCCATGGTGATCTCCTGCTTTTCTTACAGTGGAGGGAGAATCAAGGACAGTGCCTGTGCTATTTTTACTTATGACAGACAGGTAATGGAGCTTCAAATGTATACCACAGAGGTATCTTTATCATGCAATGAGTTTGTGTGGGTAAAGCAATAATACAAGTTTTCGCATTTGTTAATACTGCTTAGTGCTTCATGGGTTGGCGTAGCAAATCACTGTCAGCCTTGCCATCAAGTGTTGCAGTGGTGCTTCTGAAGCAGAACTAACCATGTGTGCACTTCAGTTGTCCTGTAAATGTGAGGTTATTTCAGACAATCAAGTTGAAAGTGATACAAAAATGTTTCCACCTAGTGACACTGCTATTGTGATTTCTTTTTTAAGAAAAAGCAGCTCAGAAGCTTATTCAAACATGAGGCCAACATATAAAGTTGACAGTGCATGTATAAACTGAATTGTTGTTGTGAAAGGGAGTTAAGTGACGTAATGACTAACTATGTGATATCGCTGACTTACTGGTGAGCTAATTGGCACAATGTTAGGTAGTGATCGACCGATTCATCGACCGGCCGATTTTATCGGCCGATTTTAGCGTTTTTTCCGTGAATCGGCATTGGCCGATGCGGGCTGCTGCGTTCGCCGATCCGGCATTATTTACAGACAGGCTCCGCAGGCAGCTCTGTGTTGCTGGAGACGCTGCAGTGCACGGACAGACCATGCATAGCCCCTCTCCCACTAGGAGAGTGCTGGAAGCCTGCTCGTCAACACAACGGTAAGTTTGTGTAACTTTGTAACTTTCAAAGCATCTTTTAACTATTTAATTTAGCTGAAATATTGCCATACACATTGAAAGTGGAAACACCAATGCCAAATGCATGCTCTATATGTGTTTTGCTTGAAACTATAGCTAAGCAAGTTTGTGGGTCCAAATGGTCAACAGGAATACAAAGTGCCTCGTCTATCAAACTGCTCGCCATTGTGGCTAGATGTATTCATACGGTAGCTGTTACGAACACTGGTCATAGGATTAAGTAATGCTGACGTTGTTCCATGGTGTTACAGAAGTTTTATTTAGCGACCACCTGGCTGGAGGTTTGAAGGCGTGTGTGTTTTCCTCTCTCCCTCTCCCTAACGTTACTTGGAGCGGGGTGTGTGTGTTTCTCTTCCCCCACTTGGAGCGAGGCGGAGGTCCCTTGCCATCGCGGTGATATCATAGCGCAACCCCCCCTCAAGAAGAGCTTTAGTGATGAAAGATATGTTTTATACGTAGTTGAATATTAATCTGTGTTAACGTTTGTCATGTACCAGACAAGTGCACCGTGATTCCCCTACTAGTGTTTAGAGCCGTGTGCACACGTTAGCATTAGCAATCCAGTTCAATGGTGGTTAAGTTTTTCGGTCAGCGTCAGCTACCAAACAGAAGTTTGTGTGTGTGTGTGTGCGCGCGCGTCTCACTCATTGGGTCACACACACATCACAGCGATGTATGAGAGTATGAGAGCCGACTGAAGGAGAGCTTTTAAAACTTTGAGAAACAGTTTTATACTTTATAACGTTGATGAAATTTAGAAGAGAAACTTGAACAGTTTGTTGCTTAATGCGCATCTGACATCACGTTATTTTCCTCTGCTAACTTATGTTCTGGGGTTGCCATTCTGGCAGCTTCTTTTACATTTTGGTTTAGACCTACTAGTGTGTTGTCTTTGCATATTAGGTGGCATAGTAGCCTAAGACATGCTCATTTTATTTTATGTAGAAAAATTGAAACCATGGCAGTCTTAAATTACAAATCAAGCACTTTATTTCAATGGCTACTTATTTATTGTTTATTGTTTGCTTAAATTATTTAAATGTGTTGACAAAAGACATTTTGTGATGACCTGATTATATCAGCAAACAATGCATCATCAAGTCTGTGTTGTACATGTGGAAGCCTTTTACCCTTGCACAGTTAACCATATGCACCCATCCATATGATGCACACATAATGTGGGTGATATGAATGTAAGATGATTGCACAAGATTGACACTGATCTGTGTTTTTGTTTATTCTTTTTAAAGAAATGGCAGAGCAGAAAACCAATCCAGTGTGGCAGCATTTCACAGAGTCTACTCCCGGAAAGGCTCGCTCTACCTCACCTGTTTTTAATATTTGTTAAATACTGTTTACTTGTTCTTGTTCTACCTCACCTTTTTTAATTTCAATAAATGTTCCTTTTTCAAAAAACCTGAGACTTGTAACATTTGTTATCATCATTGTGTAATTTTTATGATGTAAATTGAGGGAGCAAAAGTAGTATCGGCTCCAAATATCGGCTCAAGAAAATCGGCAGTCCGTATCGGTCATCGGCTAAGGCTGATGAAAAAAAATCGGCATCGGCCTTAAAAAATCCATCTCGGTCAATCCCTAATGCTAGGTAACTGACAGAATAATAAGCTACACTTAAGTTGCTGATGGCAGCATAACTCATCCTTATCTGAACCCATAAAAGGTGTTTTTTTTGCTGTCGAGGTTCCTGATGTACATGAAAGGCTCAAATAGACTGTGATGTTGCATGAGCTCCACCTCAGTGACCTTTTCATTTATGCTTGAATAAATCCTTCTTTTCTACATTATGTGCACGTACAGATATGTCAGAGGGGGAGAGTCACATCCCCATACCTTAACACCTGATTAGGTCGATTGTCAGCATCTCCCAAAATGACATATATCACCATTCCAAAACCATGACCATTGCAGTGTAACAGCAATGTATGCACCTGACCTTTGTTATACAGCTGTAGTTTAGTTAGCATTATGCACTTAAACTAAAAAAAAAAAAATAAGGGAACACTTAATCATCATGGTATGACACCAAATCAGTTAAAGTTCAGGGATATCAATCTGTCAATTTAGGAAGCGCAAGAGATTGTGAATGAATGTCAGCTGCTTTGGTGCAAATGAAGGTGACAATGGCTACAATAGAGAGGCTAAAGTAAGACAACCCCCAGAAACGGAATGGTTTTGCATGTGGTGGCCACAGCCAATTGTTCTCTCTTTATCCTCCCTGACTGATTCATCTCTAGCTTTGTCACCTGCTAGTTTCCTTGTCACTACTCATAGCATTAGGCATTACTTGCAGCCCAATCAGGTTGCACAGCTCCTCCAGGATGGCACATCCCAAGAAGGTTTGCGGTATCTCGCAGCACAGTCTGAGGAGCATGGAGACTGCCAGGAGACTTGCAGTTACACAAGGAGAGCTGGACAGGGCTGTAGAAGGGCATCAACCTGGCAGCAGGGCTGGTATCTGCTCCTTTGTGTAAGGAGGAACAGGAAGAGCACTGCCAGAACCCTACAAAATGACCTCCAGCAGGTTACTGATGTGCAGCTTGATGGTGGGTCAGTGATGGCCTGGGGAGGCATATCCCTGGAGGGTTGCACAGACCTCTATGTCATAGTCAACCTTACCCTGACTGCCAATAGGTACCATGATGAAATCCTCACATCGATTGTTAGACCCTATGCTGATGCAGTGGGCCCTGGGTTCCTTCTGGTGCAGGGCAATGGACAATGCCTGGCATCAAGTGGCCAGAGTGAGTAGGCAGTTAATGGATGACTATGGCATTGATGCAATTGCCTGGCACACTCTTTCCCCTAAAAATCCAATTGAGCAACTATGGGATGTTTTGTATCCATGCATAAGTACCACCACAGACTGTCCAGGAGCTCACTGCAGCACACAGCAGTAATAACAGCTGTACTATTTGAGATATGAATAATAATATTGATGATGATGATGAAAGTAGGACTCAAGCAGGTCCACCATCTATGGGAACCTGCTAGCCAAGAGAGCACATAGACTCTGTCACACAGCGGGGAGGTTTTGTCTTGTCTGGGTTTTTTGTCTTGAGAATTTCCTGTTTTATTTTGAAAATCTAATTCCCCTCTCATTTCAGGTCACTTGCACTTCCTCATGTGTCCCTGGTCTGACGTCATCCCTGATCCCTGATTGTTTCCACCTGTTCCCCTCTCCCTCATGTGTTTAATAGTCTGCTCTTCGTTTGTCTTGTGCCAGAGTGTTTCATATTCATTGTTCACCCCAGCCTTGTTCTCAGCCTTGCCATAGCCAAGATCACGAGTTTGTATATTCTTCCTGATTCCTCTTGAACGAGTGACTTTTTGTTTGTAAGTATTATCAGCTTGAAGCATAGTTAATTTCATAGTCGTTTGTTTGCCTCTGTTGGAGAGCCTCTTTTGTTTTCTAAGTTTTTGTAATCAGCCAATAGAGCAGTTTAAGTTTATAGCCTTTTGTCATCCTCCGTTGGAGTGATATTTTTGTTTTAAAGTCTGTGTAAAGCGGCAAAAAAAATGTGTTATGAGTTTGTCACACCATAGAAACATGTATCATTGACCACTGAGCCAAATTGAAAGATTAAAAAAATTGCTAAGTATATAAAATTAGGTCTCAAAATCCTGGAAAAACAAGCACTTCTCTCTGCTGTGAAACGCTGGGGCCGTGTCAGTTAGAGGCGCTGGAACCACGCCCATACGCACGGGGGGGGCGGCGCTGCTGCTCCTAAAGAGGTGACGGTACACGTCATGTTAATGACGTCGGTGTTTCCCCAGGTGTTCCCCAGGTGTTCCCCTTGTCTATCTAAACCGCGGAGAGTTATCATATGGATGCTGTTATAATGTGTAGTGATTGAGATCCTGACCCATAATCCCCATCAGTAAACAGGACGCTGTCTGACTCTGTCACTCGCGGGGATGGAGGCTGTTTTCTGGGGGAAAGTCTCTGAAGTCTCGGTCAGGAGGGCTGGGGGTCGCGGCTGATTTATTTTCGTCACAAACACTCGGTGAGTTAAAGTCTTTGCCGGTGACAAACGCTGTTTTCTGAGCAGAAAGGTGATGACAAGTTGAGAGGACAGGCGGAGGACGGACAGGAGGACAGACGCTTCTCCACATACAGCTGTGGTATTTGTTTTCCTCATAGAAGTTGCCAAAGACAGAACAGTTACTACATTACTTTTGTTCAGTCATATAACGTTGCTTTGTGGGACATTTCTCTGTATTTAGTTGAGTGAAGGACCTGTGCAGTTATCTACCTAACCCTCGCTCCGCGCCTCCGGATTGTCCATTCACACTGGGACGGCTCACCAATAATGCGGCCCTGATACTACCACTACATACCGCCGGTGGGACCCGCCGTCAGCCGGATGGAGAGGGTCGGCTGCCACGGCCACATAAGGCCGGTGGCACCCGCTGTCAGCTGGACGGAGAGTTTCAGCGGCGGCCACATAAGGCCGGTGGGACCCGCTGTCAGCGGGACGGAGAGCCATAGTGTTTCATAGCCATAGTGTGCCAGTGTAGTTCAGTTATAGTCCTTTTCTTTACCTCCTTGGGGAGTGATTTTGTGTTTCTTTTTTTTTTTTGGTTTTGCTTTGAGGTCGTTTGCCTCAATTTTCTTGGTTCTGTTTTTGTCTCTCTCCTTGTAGATTAGATATTGTGGTTTCATAGCCCATTGATTTGTCACCTTGTTTAAGAGCTCAAGTGAAAATTTCAAAATAAAAGTCTGCTTGAATCGCCCTAATTCTGCATCTGAGTCCTCTTTCCAGGCCAGGCCTGACAGACTCCAGGGAAGAAGCCAAGTCAGTAACATGCAATAAGGAGAGATACAGTATGTACATACAGAGAGAAAGACTAAGGAGCTCAGTGCATCATGGGAAATCCCCTAGCAGTCTACATCTATGGCAACATAGCTAAGAGCCTGTGCACGCCCTATTTATGAGCTTCATTAAAAAAGAAAGTTGTAAGTCTACTCTTAAACATAGAGAGGGTGTCTGCCTCCTGAACCGACACTGGAAGATGGTTCCATTGGAGAGGAGCTTGATGGCTGAAGGCTCTGACTCCCATTCTACTTTTGGAGATTTGTAGGAACCACAAGTAACTCTGCATCCTGAGAGCACAGCTTTCAAATGTGTCCACAGGGTACTGTTTGGTCTTTAAGACATGCGGGTGACTGGTCTTTAAGGGACACATTCATCATGTCAAGTATAGAAGTGCTAAGTAAAGGTATAACTTATTTCTTCAATTTAGTTGGGATGGGGTATAACTGACATCTTTATGGTTTAGATCAGGGGTACTCAAATACAAATCTTAAAGGGCCACAAACATTTTTTTCAATGACTCAAAGGTCCATGTACCGAGGTTGGTCAGGCAACATGCAATAATACTGTATTATAGATAGATAGATCTGAATGAAAACCCTGGGCTTGTTTAACCTGACCATTCATCCCTACCTCCCCTCTAGGTCGCCACCTGAAAACACACGTAAATATGTGTTTCAATAATCTACTTTCATTTTCAAACTATATTGTTGTTTTTCTGATGAAGATGGTCTCCACAAGAGACAGAAAACTTATGACCAAGATGCTGATTGGTGTTCAGATTCATATGTCTGTTATTATTTCTGTTACTCTTAATAGTCAATAACTGCCACCTTGATAAAGCTGGAAGCGATCGCAGAAATCAAGCAGCAATGACAACTGTTATACCAATGTAAACTTAACAGCTTCCATTGCTTTTGGATGACTAGAGATGTGTGTTAGGTCTGTGTTAACAGACTTGGCCAATTTCAATTTGTATAAGATCAATACCGCTTTCACATAGACTATCCTGTTCAGGTTTTTTCACCTTTTCCCTGTCCGGCATAAAGCAAGATAAGAAACATCAAATCACATTCCTCAATCCTTTCCAAATCAAATTAGATTTCTGGGTTGTATTATACTGCTCCCTGAGCATGGTTCTGCTAATCCAATCATGGAGCGCCGAAGCCCACTTCACCCTTGTCCAAGATAATATGCACAGAATCAAATGATTTTATTCAGGAGGGATTTATGAATGAAGCATTCATATAATGGTTCTTTCCTCTTGTTGGTGAGAGACACCTCGAAGTAACATTAAGCCAGGAGGTGATGGATTATGAATGTTTTCACTGAATTTCTGTGACGCGTGAACACAGTGTGCACTTAAATCCAAGGATGGGCCTCTAAACGTAGCTGCTTCTCTGGATACCAAGTGAGATGAAAAATCAATTTTTTATATTTTCTCAGGTTCAGCTCAGGCACACAGCTTGTCTACAAACTGAATAAGGTTAGTAGTATATATTTGTCTTTGCATTCAAAGCAAATCAATCTTCGTTATGCTTTGGCAAAACAAAAAGATTGATCAGCCTTTTCCTTTCACCTCACAGGTGACTGCCTTAGGCTGTAAAGAAACAGGAATTAATGCTGCTGAAGATGATTGATTAAATGAGGAACATAGGATTAAAATCAATAGCTTCACTGCAACATACGATTAAAATCAATAGCTTCACTGCATTGCTCAAGCAGAATTTTATTGTTTTAACTCAGTTGACTGTCCCAGCTAAGATTTCGGATTGATTTACTGAGCAGTGTTTTTTGCACTGGTGGCAAATTCTTAAGCAAAAAGGGAAATAGCTAGTTGGAGGTAAAGACAAATTCAGAAAACCATTAATTGGAGACTGATCTGAATTTCATGCGTGGCCCTTTCTGAAAGCATTCATTGTGGCAGCTAAGGGCAGCTAACAGGGTAGGAGATGTTATTCAGCACCCTCAACAAGACATTGCTTTAATGGCCAACATGAGAATATTGTCAGGCAGTTTAAAAGTTCAAATTAGAATGTGAAATTGAATATTTTTTACGAGGTACGAAAACGACTGTACTGACTGCACTGTAACACGCAGTGACATAGGAGAAGGCTAAATCTGAAAACCAAAGTCAAAGTTTAGTAGGAAGCAGAAAGAAGAACATTGACTCTTGATACACCATCTGGAGAGTTAGTGGGGAAAAAATACAGGGCTGAAATGAAAATCCTTTCAAAGGAAATGTAAAAAGGAGAAATTCCAACTCTACAGTTACACTGGGTTCAAAATAGGGAAAGCATATGCTGAGCTTTTTCTCACTTGAAAACTATGGAGTCAAACTCTAGCTTAGCTTCAGAAAGAGGAACTGGTGGTATCTTTCCTCTGCTATTGTGCTTTAGTGTTACACAATGACATGGGAGGACTTAAACTAATGTCTCTGACTGTCACAGATGGATTACTGCATGTGCAGATGCACATGCCCAGGGCCGTGGAGCTAATGAAGGCCATTGGCCTTGAGATTTATTATCTTGTATTATTTTTTATTATTAACCTCTTATATTTGCTCACTGGAGTAAATGTGATTTTTAAAATATAAAATTATTATAAAATCATTTGAATGTTTTGGGAATCAGCCAATCAAATCATATGTTGTGATGATATAGAATACATGTCAAATGTCCCTTCCACGGTCAACATGGCGAAACGCACAGTTGGCATTGCTGATTTTATATTTTTCACCAAACAAAAAAAGGTGTAATGAGCATCACTGGTGAAGTGAGGTATCTACACAAAGCCAAAAGGATACTAAAATACTCAGTCAGTTCATTCTGCTGTCATCTGTCAAAAGATAGTAGACAAAGTATCCTCTGCTATATCACCAGACTACAGAGCAGCTTCATTCCGTAAGCTGTGAGTCTCCTGAACTCAGCATAAAGAGACAACAGCTTCCATTTTTGTTAAACCTTTGTAGTAAAATGACAATTAAATAAACCATTGATCCTTTGGTTGAAGACTAATCCTGAGAGAGAGACTGTTAAGGATCCTGTGCTGTGGGGGGAGATTATCAAGTGACAAAATAAAAATGCCTCCTATTGAAAGAGGGGCCTCTGCGTTTTCACAACAAGCAAGAAAAATGACATGTTTTGCACTACATTGCCTAGTTGACAATAAGCATCATAAGAATAGCTGTTACATTCACCATCAACTGGACATATTTTCTGGTGCCTGCAAACTTGTAAAGAACTAAACAAACCTGAACTGACAGTGATTTAACATGTCAGAATGATGAATATAATTTCAAAGTGATACGTGCTGTGTGTTCCTTGGTTGTCCGATGAAACTGTGGAACAAAACTCTCGGGGAGAGTGCAAGCAGTGAGCGTGTACCAATTGGTTCGAGTGTGAAAAGTGTGTTGACGGTCTATGTTCATGATAATACATCAATGGGTGCAGTAACACTACTCCTGACATAATCAATAATCAGTCTACTTTGATGACTGTCTCTGCAAATGAATTGCCTAGTAGTCGAGCTGCCTGCTATAGTGCACGGTAGTACCAAGCCTTTCTGCACGGTGTTGCTTTGATCAGCGCCTTTTCTCAACCTGTTCTTCCTTTTATACGTTTTCCAGTATTTTGGGGAGACTGAGACACATAACTATGATGTTTTTTTCAGTAAAGGGGGCTCTACTCTACTGTCACTACTACCTGAATTGTGGGTTGTCCCTCCTCTCCATAACATCAATGTATGTTTGTACAAGCAATATATCCAGCTGACAAAAACATGTTGAAATAGTGAGACAAATGTGGCAAGCTGAGGATAACCTCCTGTGTTGCAACCAATAATCTAGACAAAGTGCTAGCATAAAGCCAGGAGTCATTGATGATAAATTGCCATATTTAAATCAACTTGCTTCCTTGCTCATTTTTTTCTCGCCTCATCGACAACACGTGTTAATGTTTTATGTTCACCACCCCACATGTTGCAATTTATGGAGCACATCATTGGACCATATGTTGGTGAGTGTCTTCAATTCTAAGGTCATCTGTGCTCATACACGTTGTATGTGTGTGTGTGTGTGTGTGCGTGCACTGGATAATAATACACCAAAATAAAGTATCCCAGGAACCATTACAAACTGTTACTCACACCTCTAATAAAATAAAAATGAATGTACACACATATCCTGACAAATATTTAAATTCACATTAGCTGAACCTGTGCTACAAATGAAACTGAGGGACTTATTTTCTGTCTGAAGCACTGTTCCAGTCATTGGAAAGCTTTAGGGATGCATAGTCTGAACCTTTTAAATTCCTGGAGCCTTTTCTCAACTTATACTGCTACTATTATATATGCTAGTTGGGCTCAGCTACACATCATAAATGTGTGAACTTGTTTGATAAGTCGGCAAGTTGTCAGGTCAGTCGCTCATTAGGTCTGTATGTTTGTGCAGGTCAACACTCCTTTGCTCCTGCATGTCAAGCCTGCTGATATAATCCTGCATCTCTTAGCGAACCATAGTGTGGCGCAGTACTGCCTTGGCCAATTAAATATGAATGGGCACTCATCTCCTTATACACAACAATGATACAATATTTAGCGCATGATGATCTATGTCAGGAGGACTTTCCCTTGCATCTCACATCTAGAGCCCTGAAGAGCAATTAGGGCCCTTTTTTTCAAGAAGAGGAGAGATGGCTGTGTCTTTAAAGAGCTATGTTTTAGAAGCAGCAGTACACCAGATCAAAGCCTGGCTGTCAGAGCCTCTTATAAACCATTTTTGGGCTCTGGCTTGTGTATTGTCAGTGAAAAGTAGGCCATTGGTCCGTACTTCTACGGCTGCCGTATATTCCTATATATGTTTCTATATTAGGGAACATCAAGGAGCAGCTGAGTTTTCCACTGTATGCCAGAAGTACATACAGAAAATCTGCTGCACTATGAGATGCTGAAAGTAATAGTTTTCAAATGTTCGCTAACCCAACTAACAATAAATATTTTTAATTTACCATCAATGTTACCACACTTTGCAAATTGATTTGCTTTCATTTACAGAGGTTTTTAGATGTTTTAAGATAGGCAATTGAGGTCAATCCAATGCGCATGATAATTTTGCATAATTGTTTTTAAATGTATATTTCCTGAAACAATGTCCTCATTGCTGTTGGTCATACACAGAACAAGTTGTCAGCATTTAAGTTTCATTGTCTTTGTCACCAGTTCCAGTAAACCAGTGGATTATCCAGAGTAACCAAAGCCTGATAATCTGCAGGAACTGCCATTTTGTTTTCACTTTATTATTCAGTTGTGTTCATAATAAGCATATTTTCTGTTTTGGAGTGGTGGTCATTTAGTCCTAGACAACACAGCTATCCTTTTGTCTACCTCTGTAGTAGATTATTAGCACCATAAACTGTCGATCTGGATGCACGGCTCCTATATAAATATATGTATATTTCATATGAGGTACAGTAGTGGATGGAAATGCACATGAATTAGCATTTACTATTGCAGATTTTCTTAAAAATTGATTAAAATGTGTGGTACAAGTGGCTGCAACCTGGCTATTTTCAATCAACACAAAAGCAGTTAGCAGTTAGGGGTTTCTGGGTGTGCCGTGCTTAATGTATCTTCTCACAACCTCTATGAATGTGGGGGCGCATACTGGGTGCTTTCTGACAGTCAAAGCAACCATTCACTGATTAAATGAACGGCCAATTCAAATGCAACTGGGGGAGCTGTATATACAGTTTAAGCCACAGAGAGTTAGTTATTTCAAAAGACAATAAGACTGGGCATTATGCCTTGTGTAGGTGCAGATGAGGATGTAAACTACATTTCATAGAAACCTTACTGTAAAACCAACAAGTGCAAAAAGACAGAAAGACAAAGCCATACCATTAAAACAGACAATGAGGTAGTACAAAATACTAAAAGAGAGAGAGAAGCCCCCCTTCTGTTGACATTTTGTAAACTCTGGCCCCAGAATGATGACATCGCCACCCTTCACTTTGCCTTCAAAGCCCTGAAAGGCTTGGTTGCATTTCCAGCCAGGGAAACTTTGAAAACCTGGGATGTGGACATGGACGCAGCATTCTGGCATTCATTTCTCCTCTATTTTCACCACTAACTAAATTCCACTGACCTCAATTGCATTGTTGCGGTGGCAGAAATCTCTGACAAATTGAAGCAAATCAAACCACCGCTGCCTGCATAGCTAGAGAATTTATGGGGTTTTTGTTGTTCATTTATTGTTTTTTTCACCTTTTTTTTTTATTTATTTGCTTGACCTTGCCCTCTAATAAAGAATCACCCAGTGCTCATATAGAGTAGATACAGAACAAGCAGACCGCATTGCATGTGAATATATGTTCTATGTGTTTTCCTGGGAAACACATTTAATTCAGAGCAGCTGGATTACATGAAATTCGACACATGATGTAGTGCGTAAAATAACATGCCAGGTTGGTCCTGTTGTAGTTACGTCATGGAGCTGCAGGACGTGTGACCTTTACTTTGAAACACAGAGGGTCTTCATATGGTCTCAAACAGGAAGAGGTAAATGAAAGTGACAGGCTTATATATCTCACACCACTAACTTCAAAAGCCCACGGTGAGGCTCATAGCTTATTCAATGTGTCTCTTGGGCCTGATTCTCTGTCAGCCTCGGCTTTAGTTTAGTTTAGTTGGGGGTTCTTGAGTTGTGCCCGGGGAGGGTGACAGCCACTATGTATTGTAGTCAAAACAATTTGCTTCTGACATTTTGATAACTGCTATTTTTCTTGCATGACGAGGAAAGTGCCAGTATACCATTTAATTTTGTAGCAGGATGTGGGCTATGAAGTCTGAAAGAAGGCTTACAGTGGTGAGAAAAAGCCTATTATTTTTATGTCTAACAGAAAATGATGAGAGTATACATAACAGAAACAGTACAAAGGGAGACAGCCGGTAACGGGAAGGACGCAGTGAATAGACACAAATCTCTTGAAAAAGTAAAAAGGTGAGAAGTAGAAAAAACAGTTAGGGGCAAAAGTAGCTTGGATAAAGGCAAAGAGATCTAAAGGATGACAGGTAGGTAGATACACATGACAGGATAGAGGGAAGAGAAATAGTGAGGAACAGGATAAAAACAAGGGAGTGATCACATCTTTGAAAGCAACGAGAGACCAGTGAACACTGCTAAGTGCATTCAGTGTCAGAAAGCATGAGCATCTGGGTTGTCATAAGAAATGGGCATTTCGTGTTTTCCCTTTGGCCGCTGTCCAGTAGATCGTGGATGTTGACCTCCCCATCAGATCCTGGGCTCCCATCCATCACCTCAGGGAGACGTATTAATGTGGCAGCATGTTTTTAACTCATCCATCACAACATCAGATGGCCCACACAGAACTCAGGTAAGGACACAGTCTAGTCGCTCAGACAATTGATTAATCAGACACCGTCTGAGTCTTGTTTTGTCTTGTCTTGAGGAAAGGCCATGTTATATTTGCAGAATGCAGAACTTTTTTTTTGGCTGAACCACAAGGCTGATTTTAATAAATGTGTAACCAAAACATATGGACAGACTATGTAAAGGTTTCTTATATTATTGGTTGAGCTGCAGGTTAAGCCTTTTGTAGTGGAAGGTTCTCTGCAAAAAGATATTACCTGTACTTCTTGACCTTTATCTGGTAGGCTTGGTCCAAGGCCTGGCTCGGTCATAATCAGTGAGCAAGAGGTCGTACAGGCTCCTGTACTTCTTGGAGGCACTTGGCAGGCAGTCGCTCCTACACAGCTTTCAGCAATGTGGTCTTCTGCCATGGCCTGAATGTCTTCAAAGGGCTATTTGTCTTCAATATCTGTGAGTCAGTGGTGGGACAGGGCTGTAGCTGTGGAAGTATCATTTTGTCGGTGACTGGACTAAATGGACACAAAACACCTTTGGAAGAATGACTGGACTGCAAAACTAGTAGATCTTGCATCAAGGTTTTCAGGCGTTCAAGAAGATTGTGGCCCCATTCATCATGACCCCTAGAACAGCAGAGGAACATCATCATTCATCAACCGAGACACGCAGTCAAGTCCACATGGAGACAGTTCAGATTTGCTCTGATGCCCTTTAAGGCTTCACCAGAGTTCCACTGTATTTCAGTACACACATCCCCATGGTGGTCCGCTCTTACTGCGATGCGGCATTGTTCTTCTGGTGGATTTCCAAGTAGTACTACAAGTTGGAGAAAGTGCAGGGCTCTGAAAAGGGCTTTCTTCAAGGCCAGGTCTTGGGACAGGTCGCCACCAGTCAAAACCACTTACATCATTTCATTTGAGCATGAACCCCAGAGGTACTAGGACCAGTGCTCCCCCCAAACATTCACTCTGCAGCCTCAGAACAGATGGAATGGTGCACTAGTCAGAGAACAGTCAGAGCTTTAATTCCTTGGATCTTTTTCTGACCAGATTGTATGATAAATTGTTTCTGCCATGAGGGTCAACATTCAGAATGCTAAAAAGTTCAGGAAATCACCAACCTATGCTGTGAAATCAGAAACACAGGAGGCGGAAGCGATAGGCCAATTCTCACGTGAGCAGTAACCTGGTTGTTCTCTAGAAGCAGTGTGCCATCAGAGATTCTGCTCCTTTGCTCTATCCTAATCACATATGGAGGTGATCTTCATATAACACTTGAATTCATAACATAAAACTTTTGATGTTCCTGAAGGAGTGGATTGCCTCTTCTTCACCAATATAATCGCATAAAGACCCTCAGCTTGTGTGATGATCCGCAGAGAGGGGCTTCACTTCTACCTCTGTGTGTGTCACTAGCGTTTTTTCTGTCAGAAAAGTTCTGGGGAGTGGTGGGATGAAGCACTCATACTGCCCATACTGCACATGGGTTTTGACATAAGTCACATTACCTATGTAGCTGACTTAACGCCATGTTAACAGTGGGTTGACTACACAGCTAACAACAAGCTTATGACATGAAGGGTGATGAAACAGCATTTAGTTGATCTGCTTCAACAAATAGGCTTTTCTTCTTAGGAGACTTTTAGTCAGATAAAAGTGATAAGGGCCAATAAACACAGCTAGAACAAGCTTCTCATCAACTTTCTTGGTTAGCAGGATGAGGTGTGTGTTCTGAAGCCAGCACACAGCCTAAGCGCAAAGTCACAGCATACTGAAAAAAGACTCTGGGTGCAGGGCTTTTTTCTCAAGGCGGCTACATGCTGCCGTGTGCTCTCTCTCCCCATTGTGAACAATTGAAAAGAAAAGGCGCTCCAAAGAAATGCTATGTGGACACAGGGCCTTAGCTTTCGTCTCTGCCCGCTGACAAATGTGTGGATTAATTCATTAAAAAAATAAAAAATAAAATAAAACAATCACAAATACTATTGATTCTAATAAATATAGTGGAAAAAATCTTCTTGGTTGTTATCAGTTTAGGTATAACTGGCAATAGTGGCTATAACATAAGGAGCAAGAATGTAGTTTAAAAATAAATTCTCAAGTAGCAGTGATGATATGTCTAATAAACACAGTGGATGGAAAGATTTTGATATTTAATAAATAAAACTTGAGGGAATTAAATCTCCAGGAGAGCAGCAGTGATGGGCAGAATCAAAGGGGTTGGCAAGTATGGGATGCATATTTCATCATACATCAGCATAATTTATACCATGTCATTTATATCATTTATAATAGATAACAGGTATGTATTAATATATTGCCAGACAAAATATAACAGGTGCCAAAACTGGACAGATTGTGAACAAGAGAATAGAATCACATATAGCATACATCAGCTCATAGTAAGTTAAGTATAATCCTTAAAAACAACAATACATCATAATCATCAAAATTGGTATTGGTTTCAGAAATGAAATATCATTGCATCTGCATCTGTGTGTGTGTGTGTGTGTGTGTGTGTGTGTGTGTGTGTGTGTGTGTGTGTGAGAGAGAGAGAGAGAGAGAGAGAGAGAGAGAGAAAACGGGAGAGCAAGTCACCTTTAGCCAGTAAAACAAAAGATATGATGACAAAAATGTATTAAAAATGTGTATGTAAGATTTACTGAATTGAAAGTGACAGAGGCAGAGGATACATTATTGTTGTTCTGTCTATTACTGCTGATCAGATGACAAAGATGACAAAAACAGCTCCATTATATGAACTAAACTGGATTCATCCTCAACGGCTGAGGTCTCTTAGTCGATACAGAAAGTGGCTTAGATGTGTAGAAAGAGACCAGGAGGTGTTTGCTTGTGTGTGTGTGTGTGTGTCCTGTCTCTCTCTCCAGTCAGCAGATGAGTTTTCAGGTTTTAGTGTCTTCCTGTGTATCTAGTAGTAAAACTTTTTTTTTCCTCTTGATGACACTTGTCTCAGTCTTGCAATCTCTTGGCATATCTGATTTGCCTCTTCTTCTTTTAACTTACACCTGTATGGGAGGGGCAGGCAAGCCGGGAGGTTGAGAGAGATTAGTGGATAATAGATTTGATGTTCTTGTCTCCGGTTGCATTTCATGGGCAACTTCTCCATTTTATATTGAGGATTTACTCAAGGAACTCCGGTTTCGTAGCAGTTTGAGATTTTTTATTTTTTTGTCTTTTGGGGTTTTTCACCATCCTTCCTTTATCTTCTCTAAATTTGGTCTCTATCTCTCTTATCTTTCTCCCTTTCATAAATTACAACCTCTGCTACATGGGAAATGACAACAATCCTGCAGCAGCATGAAGAGAGCTTCTCATGTGAAATCAGAATGCACATCATGTGCCAGCACATCAAAAGCAGGCTGTGTTGGCATGCTCCTCCGTCTCACAGGAGACGGTAAAGACGCTTGGTAATAAAGCTTTCCAATGGTTTACATCTAAATGAAATATAAAGTTGAAGTAGCAAATTTGTCCTGCTCAAGATTAGAAATGATCTTCCATCTCCTGGCAATGGAATACAAGTGTTTGAGTAGATGTGGTGATTTCGTCTGGGTCCATTACATGATGAAGTGTGTCCAAGTAGTGCCCCCTTGTGGCTCCATGTGAAAGAGTTCTCCTCTGACAAATTACCCATTGAATTCTTCAGAGATGCTTCCATTCGAAGTGTGAAAAATATCAGGTCCGTCCACACTTAACTCTGAGCACATACTCCCACCTTCATTATTTCTTTTTAAATTCCAGATGACATGACCTGTGTTTCTGAGTATGTAATCTGAGGAATCCAGACCCCCTTCCTCTGATTGTAATGTTGAAATGACTGACATAAAGTAAAGGAGTTAGCATCATTGTCAAATTTAGCTTGGTGTAAATGTAAAATCAATAGTGGTGGGGGTGGTTGGATGGTTGGGTGTGGGGCTGATGACAGTTAAGCTCTAGCTAAGCATGAGTCATACCCTAAAGAGCAGATATTTCCATGATACAAGCATACAGTGCAGCAGTTGGATGCAGTCAAGTCTCTGAATGCCAATCTAAAAGCTTTTCTTTCCACCAACCCGTCGCCTCAGGCTCAAGGAGGCTTTTTTCTGCAGACATTCTCCCAAAGAGGAATAACATTAGATGCCTCTCCACCTTTCCAAAAAGGTCAAATATCATTCAGTTCCTTCCTAGCTGAGGGCTAAAAGAGAGACGGCACCTGAAAAAGCAATACTGGACTCCCAGGACTGCTTAGTTCTCTCTGCAAGAATCGTCACCATCCACAGCGAGGAACAATTTGAATTGAGAGCACTGTGTGTGTCTTTCATTTGCACAGTGTGAGGCTGCTGTCAGATTCTCTGCTCCTGCTCCTCTTTCTCTCTCAGGCTCTTGCGCTCATAAACATGAATGTGTCAGCACAGAAACATGCTGTGGACATACACAATGCACACAGAGACCTTCACACGGAGAACTTCAGAGCCGGGGTGCTTCTCTGCTGCTCGCTTGAAAAAGTGTGTTGGTGGTCAAAAGTTTACCTTCAGGTCATGTGCTGACATTCCGGTGAGAGCTGCTCATTGGCTGATGGGAGCAGCTTCTCACTTGAGCAGTAATTGCTCATTTTTGGGCAATTCAAGATCTGTCAGATGCGTGGGAGGGCTGCTGGGAGAAACAACACCATGAGATGTTCAAATGACGGTTTGTGTAACTTGTGTAGTCTTTGAGTGCAAAAACAAAAAGGAAAATAAATTAATAATGTTTAGTTTAACAGTTTCAGTTCTTTAGCTCAGCAGTGGCCATTTGCAAAATGTCACTAAGCACTTCAAGCCATGGCAGACCATAAATGTCAACAAAAAAATCAACTGTGGCACGCTGACTCAGATTGAGTGCAGTCAAACGATAGAGGCACCAGCTGAGCATTTATCACTCTCCAGGCCAGCAACACTTCTGATTGGCACAGTGGGTAAACTTGGCTCTGCTACACCGCGCTGCAGCCTCAGGAACAGCCGGGATGAAGCAACTGCCGGAGAGACTGGGAAAGTATAAAAAAGTACTTGTCCTCTTGGATGCTTTTCCCCTTTTATTGCTTTTATAAATGGAATCATGGTCAATATAATTTGGCTTTTTTGACCAAAAAATCTTAAAGAAAAACTCTTAAATGTCACCTTGAAAACAGATTTCCACAAAGTAATGTAAATTAATTAAGAATAATGGAAAATTAGTGATTATAATTATTAGCATTCATCCCCTTTAAGGGGCTATTTATAAGAAATGTAGATTTTTGAGTCTCACTCCCAACTCGTCAAACAATGACACTTTGATTGTTAGGGTGTAGGGTTAACTGGATGGCCCTGGAAGGCTTGTAAAGGTAGCGGGTAAAATGAATGCAGTGAAATATAGGGACATCCTGGAGGACAACTTGATTCAATCTACAAGAGAACTGTGACTTGGGAGAAGATTTATTTTCCATCAAGACAATTACCCAAAGCATATGGCAAAAGCTAAACAGAAAAGTTTTAAAGACGACAAGGCGAATGTTCTGGAGTGGCCAAGCCAAAGCCTGGACCTCAATCCAATTTGTGACAACTTAATCAGACAGTTACTGAAAAGGTAAGGTTACTCTCTGCTGCTGCTGAATAGAATAGCTGCTGGAAACAGCATATTGTTTCAGTTTTCTTCAAAAGGAACAGTCTCTCGTGTCTCGGTTACAAAACCAGTTACATTTCCACCAACATGTGGTGTTGTGGTGTAAATTCTTTTTTCTTCTGTTGTATTCTTTTTCTTCCCAGACTTTAGATTGTCTGAACAGGGTGTCCTCTGGCCCTTCAGCTGTTACCACCAGCTCAGCCTCCGTCCATCCTCTCCCCACCTCCGAACCACTGTCTCTGCTGCTGCAGCTACGGCTCACTCTGGATCACTAGACATCACCCCAGCAGCACCACAGCAACAACTGGCAAGTCTTTTTGTGATATATTGTAACATTACATGTGTGTGGTGTCATTGTTTTGATTGTAATAGTGTAATTTTACTGATTTAATTTATTTCACTTAACAGACTGTGTATAAGCACACCACCATGCCCTCTGGCCCATCAGCTGTCATCACCAGCTCAGCCTCCATCCTTCCTTTCCCTACCACCATCGCAGCCACTGTCTCTGCTGCTGCAGCTACTACTCACAACCAAAAAAGAAACAAGCCAAATACTTAACAACTAGCAGGGCAGTACCATCATTGCCCTGTGGCAGAACCTTCTGCCATACAACCAGTGGTGAATAGTATATGCTGCAGGACACCAGGCTCGTCTGACAAAAGGATGCTTCAGATGTTCAAAAAAGAAACCTGAATTTATGGCAGGTGTGGGGAGCATGACATGATCCCGTGCCCAGTGGCCAGACTGTAGTCTTACGGTAGACTCATCTTTGTCAAACTCTGTAACATTCATAAGAGGACAGCTTACAATCCAACAGTCGGAAAAAATAAATGCAGTCAGTGTCACCAGCCCAGCAACAAGGACACTAAAAGCTGGAATGCCACTAGACTAGTGGATTGAGGAGATGTGGTGGAAGAAGACAAATTAGAAATAGATTGGTATCTGTCATTCTTTGCCCTTTAATTGTGTAAAAAAGACTATAAACGCAAGGTAAAAGGTGGTGTCGATGCAGAGCTACGAGCAGAAAGTCTGGTTCAGTTCATGTCTGATTTACTGTATGTAACTTGCAGTTCCGAGGTCAGGCTTATGCAAATGATGATTCAAGGCTAACAGCCAAGAGCCTTGAAACATCTTCACATTCTGACACTAACTGGCAGGGCAATCTATGAAAATGTACCGTCTACCAATTATTTTCATCTTGCTCCGTGTCTTACTTAGGAGGATGTGATAGATTGAAGTGGAACTTCACAGATTTATGCGTCAAACTTAATCTGCAAGACAGTAGGCTACTACTGCATATATATAAAGCCTTCAGTGTTCCCAGAAGGCGCTGTGTGAAGTCTAATAAATGTCCACAAATGGTGTCACCTGAGTCAGCTTCGCTTCTGGCTGAAGACGACCAGTTTGAAAGTGGATCAGATCTGAAAATGTGATGTTAGAGAGGAGTGGGCCCTACAGACCTCTGTAGCCCGTTTCTCATCTCTACTTGAGGCTACATTAGTCACTGCTAGAATGATAAACCTGAATCTCTGACCAGACTGTTGGCTGTCAAACTGCATTGTGGGTAATGTAAGTGTCAGGTTTTTAACAAGGAAAAGAGAATGAGTAGAATACAACAGACAATATCTCTGGTTCAGCCACATCACCGTGGATCCTTTTTGTCTTACCATTGCGATGGGACTGTGATATAAATAAAGGATTTAGTTAGCTTTATTGAAGTAATCTCTGTGGGAAACATCTCCAAATGAGAACAGAAGACCATTTCATGCATGAATTACTTAATCACAAACGTAATCTTATTTGTTCAATGTTTTTTACTGTTAAACAATAAATGCTATTTTGAAGGGAGGCTGCAGTGGCTACCATTCATAAACAGTAAAAAAAACAACTTTGAATGAGATTTTAAGATCTTTTTTCTGTGACTGAAAATGCATCCGTCATCTGCCGTGGATATTATGTGCCAAAGGACGTAATCTAGTGGGCCTTATTAAGATTAACTGGGCCTTTATTCTATACAATACAATTTACATTGCTATTTAATTCAACTATTCAAGTGAAAATGATATCATAATGTCCACAATAATAATATTAAAGCTACAGTCTGGAGTTTTGAGAATGAAAAATACGATACTTTTAATTATTGTTAAATATAGTAATTATTCCCAGCAATGAACTGAAGGTATCACAAATGTATCCTGCTGGATTTCAAAGAAAAGACAGCAAAAAAACATTGTTTCTATAGTAGTTCAAGATTCATATACTCCTGAACTAAGTACTTCCTGGACTACTTGTATAGCCATGCACTTTTCGAGTAATCCTGTGTCAAAATCCTTGACAGAGAACAAGAGTAAGTATATTTTGCCCACCTTTGATGCTGAATAAAAAACGTATTTTCCATGAGTAGTCCAAGATTCATATACGGCTGAACTTAGTACTTCTTAGGCTACTTGCATGAAGAAGTACTTTTACTGTGTACCTTTTGATTAATACTTTGTCGAAATCTTTAACAGAGAACAAGAATAATTATGTTCGCCCAACTTTGATGTGGAATAAAAGCATATTTTCCATAAATAGTCCAAGATTCATATACTGCTGAACTAAGTTCTTCCTAGACTACTTGCATGAATGATATGATATATGATAGATATCTCTTATTTGCTTCTTGATCTAGTGTAACCACTGGAGATCGCCCCCTAACAAGAAACATAAAAATGGGTCATAATAAGCTGCTTTCACAGGTCACTTCTCTGATGTGGATGGCCTGGATTTGTCATTTCATTCATACTTGTACATCTCCTCTTTCCTCCACCAACCTTAATTACAATTCTATATCTTAAAATGACAAAGAGATGCAAAAGCAACAATCAACTTGGTGTTTGGGACGTGGTTCTCCAACGTAAATGTTTAAAAAATGTCTTCCAAATATCTGTCCTCTATGAATAAAAGAGAAAAAACACCTCAGCTACCTGACACCACATTAACTGAGGTTATACCAAACATTTCTAAGACTTTCCTGACTTATAAAACGCAGAACAGAGGAATATAGGGGATAATTAACTAGAATTTGTTCCCAATTGTCTTCTCCAGGTTTCTGCCTCCTGGGAATTTAAAAGTGAAGTCAAACTGTAATTGCACATGAGCTAAATCACAGGTTTCTAGAGACTGCTCCCATCCTCATGGAAAAAGGGGAATCATATGCACCAGAAATTACTATGTATAGGGAGGTTCGTTGTACTTAAATGACAAGTGATGTATCATCTGCCCATTATCTGCACACGTGGAAAGTTTTCATAAAATGTCTTTCCTCATTTCTCTACCTGCTTCCAACAGCTCAAAAGACAGAAATTAAGTATTGTTTTTATATTTATCTTAGTTTGCAGTTGTGTGGATCTGCCACTTCATCTGTAGTAAAGGACTCAACAATGTCTTACAAATTGGACCTTTAAGATAAATTGGATGGGCAAAAACTATTAAAATAACTATTTAAAAAACCTCCCCCACCAGATTTTTGACCGTTTTTCCCCCGCAAAAAATATTCAAATTGATTAGTTGATTTTAAAAATCGTTGCCAACTATTTGATAGTTGGTATGGTAAGTTTATTCCTGTTCTTCCAAACCCTCAAGTGTCATGGGATATATTCAGTGGGTCATGAGGTAATTCAGAAACAGGAAAAATGGTACCAATTTGTATTCATGTGTTGTACATTCTGTGAAATAATGGATAAGTTTGTCTCTTTGGGTCGAAAAGAAGTATTTAAATAAAATTATTTGAGAAGTTTAGAGAAGAATTGCTCTATGGTGGAACTCATAACAAATCATACACGTTAAAAGTGATAAGGTAAGGCTCTACCTAAAAATAGCTTCTTTCTATAGAAAAGAAAGTACCCAAAAATGGTACTTAAGTACAATGATACAGCAAAATGTTCGTTGTTGTGGTACATTACTACCTCAGCCAAGGAGGTTAGATTTTCACCCATGTCTGTTTGTTTTTTGGTTGGTTGGATGGTTGGTTGGTTGGTTGGTTGGGTAATTGGTTAATTGGTTGGTTGGTTTTTCAGCAGGATTATACAAAGACCACTGAATAGATCCATGTTCCATGAAACATGGATGGAGGATGGGTCTCAGCCAAGAATGGACACCATTAACTTTTGGTGCAGAGCCGGATAAAGGGACAGATCCCGATTTTTTTTTTCTTTAACATACAAGATAAGACATTTTCAACATATTCATTCATTCCTCATTCCTTCATAATCCATGGATGTTAATGAGAAAAATCAGGCAGATTTAGGTGGCGCTGAGTGTCATTCTAGTTAAAAATTATATTAATATATTATTAACACTGATGCATCAATATGTCAGGAAGTTTTTAACTTACTACCTGTTAGACACATTTACTTGAGTACTGAACTTGACTAGCTGTAGAGAGCTAGTCAACTTGAGCTTCCTATCTATTACATTTCACCACTGAATTTCAACCATGAACCATGAACCTTAAACAGCTTAATCCAATGCTGAAAATTATATTTGTTCAATATAAACTAGGCATGAATGTTAAAAATATATTTCTGAATATGTCTTGACATTTAAAAGTAAAAATGACACGTGTCTTTCAGTATTGTGATAATATATATATATATATATATATATATATATATATATATATATATATATATATATATATATATATATATATATATATACATGTATATAAAGGACTAATGATTAATCACTGCTTAATCACTCCTCAGTATTTCTGTTGAGAGTTCCATTAAGGTTCTGGCACTAATCAGAAATACTTATTCCTGTTGGAATTACACTTCCTTGGGTTTTTCCATCAGAGTGAAGAAATCTCATCAGTTGTACTGGCTGATGTTTGATAGACAGCGGAGATGGGAAGCAAGGCCAGCCTGTCATTTGTTAATTTTGTTGTGTTGTTTGTTGTTGATTTACACTAGATGGCAGCTTTACACAATTCATGAAGCATGATGAAACGCTCATCAGGCGTGTGTGTTTCACACTTTTGATATTGCCAAAGACGGCAGGTCCAGAGGTGTGCTGTGGTCCTGACTGAGCTGGAGCTACCTCTGTATGTGTGAGATGATAGGCCTATAGGCATAGGCATTATTATTTCAACAGGCTTTTTTATTGCCCAAGTATCACTTTTTATTAAGCGTAACAGTCAAAGGACATATAAGAACAAATAACAATTTAATTTCAAAATTGTCAAAAAAAAAATGCCGTTGAACTTGTTAGTGTGTTTTTAATCAAGTATTACAGTGATGTCAGCTGTTGTGTGGGAACAGTATGAGCTCTCTGAAGAGGATTATTCGCTCGTCAAATTCCGCTGATGAAAAGCCAAAAGCTCCATCCAGGATTCAGCAGCGTTAGTGTAAGTGCACACACCTGTGTGCTGCCGGCTGCGCTGTGGTCATCTGGTGATGAGTGGAGGACTTCATTAAAACAACTACACACACTCACTCGTGTCTGCGACTGAAGAGGAAAGTGCGTATCACTCTTCGGAGGAGGAGGAGAAGGGTGTATCAGTAGGGGACAGACAGCAGTCATCAGTCGGATAAACAGACTTCCGTCAAAGCCGCGGTGAATACCAGTCAGCACCTTGCCATGGGCAACAATGTATCCGGTCTATCGGTGCTGCAGAGAGGGCAACAGCAGGGGTTTCACAGACTGCGAAACTCTCACAAAGGTCAGTAATCACTAACACACCACAAACTTCATGACGCTCCTATGATGTAAGAATGTGTGTAGAATAGCAGTGAACTCACTGGGTGCACAGGCTCATCATGAAGGCGTGCTGGGGTCACGCTGCCCCTGTATGCGCTGCGTGCAGGTGCTGAAGAACAGCTCCTGTCTCCGGCTGCAGGAGGCGGGCCTGCCGCCTGCTCGGTGGAAGATGCTGGTTGGGGGCATGTAGTGTGATCTGATCTGCAGTCAGTGACTGCTTGTCAAAAGGCGGTTAACTGTTAGGGAAATTGGTGGCTAGATAACAGTATGTGTCAGCCTAAATAGTGACTTAGATATAGATACTTATTTATCAAACTTTCTGTACAGAGTTTTTATAGTACGCTATGTGATTCCACCTGCTATTATTAGCATATTGTTGCTCCTCTTGTATTGTATTGAGGATATTTTAGTGGACTTGCTAAAAGGAGCCCTCTGCTTTACGTGGTTAACAAATGTCACCAGCAGGTTTGAAACTTTGGCAGTTAAAGACATACATGCCTGAGGTCAGTTCTGGTGCAAATAAATACAAATAATGTGTATTAATAAAATGTCAATGAAAAGAGTAACAAATAGGTTGCCATACAAGCCTCCCGCTCATCTTTCTTCATACAATGCAGAGTCAAGGTGTTGGATGAACCAGCCAGTGAGAGTGAAGTGTAGCTGAGCACAGTTAGATTCAGTTAGAAGTCTTGATTCCCCTTGATATGACTGGGGCAACCATTGGCTATAGATCCCTTTTACAGCAGACATGTTGACTTGTTAAAGCAGGAATAGCATAGGTGTGATCAACAATATTAACGATGGCTCCAATCTATTTAGTGTCCCAGTGAGTCCTGCCAGTGAGTGAGCATGCACAATGCAGTAGAACAACCCTTGAACTCATCTAAGCTCACCTAAATATGAAGCAGAACAAACAAATCTACGTCATTGAATGAAAAAACTTCTTTTTTTCAGTCAGTGGTGTAGATTTGTTGGTCCAGGTGTGTTTGATGGCATTTTGAGGTATGTCTGTCTGCTTTGTGGCCTGATTGCACCATGCGAGTCCACAACCCTACTTAAGACAGCCTCCCCAATTGTCTTGTAAAACAACCTGATGAAGGTCTAAGTATCAAAACATTGTTGTCAATAAACTTTATTTCAACTGAAGTGGACAGTGTGCTGGAGTCTTTTCCCTGATTAAACTCTTGTATAAAAGTGACGTATTAGTACCAGAATAGGACACAGAGGTGAGGTTGGTTTAGCAGATACTGTTTCCAAGGTTGAGAATGAGCTTTGAAGATGTCCCTAATAGTATGGTCCATTGTTTGTTGTGTAACAACGTTCCAGTAGTATCTGTTGAACGATTACCCAATAGATAGATGAGGTTTCCAGCGCTCAGCTAGAATCTTCCTGTCTATTGTTCTTAAATATATATAGAAGCTTTTATTAGGCAAATATAGAGGAAGCTTGTTGACAAGTGAGCTTTTCCAAGCTGTGAGATGCAACTTCTTTTATTGACTAGATAATATAATTATTACCAAGTTTTCTTCATGAATTTGTTGAAACAAAAGTTAAAAAATGAAATTTCTTTGTACAGCGAAACTTATTATTCTCACATCACCACTGTAAAGCACTCTCAGTGGACTGAGTTACATGTGTATTTTAATCATGTGTAGCACAAACAAACACACTTTGAAAAGGAGCTGTCATCGGTATTATCAATGATACATACATGTATGATATAGTACACAAGTTGGCCCTTCCACATCCTCTGTCTCTATCTCCAACACGCTGTTCAGAGCACACAGCTATTTTCACATCTCAGTAATACAGCGTAGAACAAGTGAGTCAGACGAAGAGCTGCAAGGCGATGCATGAGAGAAGAGGGACCATTATTCAGCCAGGTTTCCTTGACAACCACACATAACATGTGCAACAGTTCCCATGGTGATGGTTTCCAGTGTGCGTTATCAGCACGAGATGATGGCTGATTGGGATGAGGGCCAGACAACGTCACTGACAGCCGTTCAGTAATGAAAGGACAGGGATGTGCTTGTGCTGCTCTGCATCCCAGTTTATTAGGCTGGCGTTCAGACAGCACACAGTGATTGGTTGGATATGGAACAGAGATATCTGCAGATCGAAGCTCAGCTTAGGACACGATGAATGCACTCAGTCACTTATGCAGTTTATATTCCCTACCAATACACACACACACACACACACACACACACACACACACACACACACACACACACACACACACACACACACCAACTTCCAACTCACATCTCAAAGACGCACTCATTTCTTTAGTACAGACTTCCATTTGTTTTCAGCAGGATTAATGGCCTTCTCTGAGCTCTGCTGACTCAGCTTTGCAGTGGTGACTTTCCATACTTTGTCAGAGCAATCTTCATCTCATTTCTTACATTACCACAAAAGGCTATTGAAATACTGTGTAATACTTGTACTGTGGGCAGCTCTTTCATTTGTCTTTAATGTCTTCTTGTCTGCTGTTGTAATGGGAAAATATAAATGAATAAATTCTTAGATAGAGTACAGCTCACATTAGAAATAGGTAATATCAATTAAATTGCATATTTTAGAGAAGAATTAATTGTTTAGCTGCCAAAATTGCAAAACTTACTTTTGTTTCAGCTTCTGAAATGAGAGGATTTGTCCATTCATTTCTCACACACAAATGTTAGGGTTAGGTTATTTGTTATTACATTCAATCGCACATACTTAAATTTGTCATTGCCAATAGCTCTAAAAGATTTTCTGTTAATAGGCTGCTGAAAATGTCTGGCCCATCTAAATTTCCTGATTTTAATATCTGGTAGAAATGAATATTTAATTGAATAACCTACATACATACATGAAAAATCAGGGCATTTCATCACATGCTTGCTAAAAATATAATATCCAATAATGTCATAAAGAGGAGTGAGAAGGAATTGATCAGTGTCTCCTCAAACACATTCATAGTGAATAGTGACTTGGTTGCTAAGGAAAAGTAATAGAAATAGTACAAAGAATAAAAAACAGGGTTAATTTTTGGCCAGCAATAGTGTTGCATATGCAATCAAGTCTAGCTGATGTGAAAACAATGATTTTGTTGCTATAGCTTTTGAATTACTATTTTGTTCCCTCTTCAGTGACATGTTCATGTATGAGCCAGTATGCTAATCTATGATCCTTTAAATGCCATTGGGCACAGCTGGTCAGCTGTGACAGGGAGATATTGGGACAGTATTTAGACCAGAGCCATCCCCAGGGATGCTGCATCACCAAACCCATCTGAACACGGTGTGCAGTGGCAGCTTCTGGCACAAACATGATGTTAGGAAGTACAAGCTGCTCTATCTTCACACTAGGTGCATGCAAGGAGACAGGAAAACCTGACACACACTACTGACATGTAGTCTGATAATGTGTGAGTCTCCCTGGGAACACAATAAAATGCCAGACAAAGACAGAGGTAAACATGAGAAATGCAAATGCACCACGGAACAAGATGTAAAGTAATTCCTCCTGGGTAAACAGCAGTTTAGTTCCAGGGCATCTTTTTGAGGGATGAACCCCACCTTACATGACAAAGTCCTGCCAGTCAATTAAATCTTTACCTCCAAAATGTGAAAAAAGCCAATCTTTCTCGTAACATAGGTTATATGAATAGCATATAGCTAATTTTTTTAATATGTATTCAATGAGAAAAATTAGTTAGTTTGAAATTCCTCAGTGGCATTTTAACAGAGAGAGGGAGAGTAAACCATCCATTTTGAATGCTTGTGAGTGGCAGTTGCAACACTTGGAGGTCAAATGTGTTCAGTTGCTTTTCATCCTGATTATCTCACAGCTCCTATGACAGGGCAGACAATGAGTTTGTGGAAAGTGTTTTATAGGCTGCCATGGTTTGCTTCATTGAGTTGTGACACAGCCCATTTAGACAGATACCGGAGTGAGGAGTTAAACAGGCTGCCTGAGCCGTACATCATCACTTTTTCATTAGAGCCAACTGACTCCAGCTCTGTTCATTCCCCTACATGATACTACTACGAGGGCACCACAAGGGCATGCTGTTACCTCATACACACTTGACAAGTTCACATACTGCACAGCATATATTAGTGTGTAATGGAGGTCATTTCTTCATTACTGAACCAAAGATAAAGTCAATTTTGTTTATATAGCGCAAAATCACAAATCACATCAACAAATTGCTTTAAGAGCTTTGCATCCTTACAGCATACAACCCTGTCTGTCCTCAGACCAGCCATCGTGGAATAACCGCCCAAACAAAACTTTAGATGAGTGATTTCAGATGTACCAGTGAACTGACAACTTCCTGTCTGTAAAATGTGGGTGACAATATCTCACTCTGTTGCAGGTTTCAAACTGTTCTGCTTATCACGACTCCCCGTTTCCACATATACCTCAGTTACTATAGTGACAAGGCTGATGTGAACTCTGTTTTATTTTTAACCATCTGCGTCAGCAATGGCTGGTATTGTTTCACCTTGTGGGTCTCGAGACACCTATTGCAGCAGTTTTGAGCAATTTGCCAGGAGTTTATACGTCTCTCTATATGTCCGTCTGTCTGTTGACACATTTTTGTGAGCACTGTAGCATTCCAACCATCCATAATTCAGTCACAAATTTTAACAGATGTGTAGTTAAGTCAAAATAAGGCTGAGTTCAAAGATCAGTGTGGTTCAGGCAAAGGAGTTGAAAGTAGCCAAGTTGCAGGAACTGTCACAAAAGCAGTTTTTAGTAATTTGTCAGGTGTTTATATGTCTGTCTGTCTGTCTGTCTGTCTGTCTGTCTGTGGACACATTTTGTCAAGCTGCTGCAATCATGAAAAAATGTGTGGTTCAAATCAACATGAAGACTGAGTGAGTAGTCATGGGTCAGAGTATGAATTTGTTGACTGGCATCACAGTTGGTCCTTAGTTTTTTTATATAACAAAATGCAACTTGTTTCTTGTGATGTTAGCATTGCATTTGGCTTAAAGCTGCACAAATCAGTATGTTTACATTAACAAAGGAAATGACTACATGGAATGTGAAAGCGGTCACTCGTAGTGGTGAACCTGCAGAGTGTTATCATCCAACTGCAAGTAGCCCACAAATGCTGATCTCAACCTTTCCAATAGCAGTTTCCAGTCGTAACTGTCACACAATGCATGAAGGATGAGTAGAACAAGACCAAGATGATTACTTGGCTGCTAACCTGTCTTACCTCTGTTTACCTGTGTTGCCTTGTGTTTTTGTAGTGGTTCCTTAAAGGAGCTAGTAACAGTATATGTTGGGGCTACCAGGTACCCCCTTTATCTGGGGACAATCCTGTTGGTGGCCTGCCCCAGGAAATGTCCCTGTATTTAACTGTCTGTTTTTTAACTGTAAAAGATTTTTATGTTGCAAGAAAGACCAAGCAGCAGAGACCTACGACTGTCTCAATTATGTTGTACTTGTTTTTGACCAACAGAGGGAGCAGCTCACTATAGCAGCTTTAATTCACTCCACTTCTTCTACTAACTACCTGACTGTGCTAGTTCTAGAGAAAACTGTATTCACACAAGTGTCAAGTGAATCCACAAATATTTTTAAGGCCAGGCAGAGCGAGGAGGAAGAAGAGGAGGAAGACCTGACAGGAAGATGAGTTAAGGAAATAGGGAAGGAAAGGTAAATATATGATACAGAACATGCCAAAGAGTGAAGAGAGAGAAGGAAGAATGAGAAGAAGAAAAGAATATCTGTTCAACAGTTCTGTCTTGTTTCCGTGATATAACTGTTTTCTCTGTTTAAAACAGTGTGCCTGTTAGTGGGTGGTGTAATGTTGCAAAGCTAATTTACTCTTCCTAACCTAACCTTAACCTACTTACCTTCAGTACAACTTTAGTGTGTTAGTGCAGTGTGGTGTTTTCAGCTAGCTCTGCTGCACCCAAATGATCATGAAATATGGTAGTCCATCTCTAGTACATAAGCTACATAAGTAAAACTCTGTTTGTTGTTGCTAAGATTCCTTAAGGAAATGAAAAACATTGATGTCTGCTGAAAGTTATGGTCTTCAGAGTTTAGTTTTAATAGGAAGTTGTTAGCCATATGAGCTGTGGACAGTGTACTTATTATTTGGGGAGGGGTCTTTAAACAGAAGTGCACTGTATTTGTTTAGTAATTAGAGAACTGTAGACTATAATTCAAGCACTGCCAAGTGCAGTACAAAACACACCAATAATATAACTGAGGAAATACTTAGAAAGCATTTCCACCATGTTCTCCTCTTCTTGTTGTAGCAGTGACCCCTCTGTGTCTCTTTATGTGACAGTTGACCTCACTTATGCAATGTGGCCCCAACAGTACAGCTAACTGCCTGCAGTGTTTTTGTAACATCCTTAACACCTGCCTAAATAAGAAACACAAATACAGAGAGGTGATAGAGGCACATTACTACTCCTGAGGATTGGAGCACCTCAGGCACTGTAATGCAGCATTCACACTTTGTAAACATTTGTCTAAAAAAAAAGACTGCCTGCATTTTATTGTTACCCAGACAGTTTCCTGTGATGAGCTCACCAGGTTAGGCGATGTGTCATACTTATATAAGACAATGGAAAGGCACGGAGCTATCACAAGACTGTTATTAATGCTTTTTGAAATTGCTTAAGAGTGCCACTGTGACAAGGATGCATTGTTTTGCTCTCGGAGATACAACAATCTGTTATATTACAATGTATCCATGTCATGTATTGTCAGAAACATTTGATTAATTTGATAAAATGATGCATTTGTATCCTTAAAACAGTGACGTAGTGAAAAATGTATCTATGAATTGGCTTTATAGGTGCTTTTGTTACTTTGGTGATTTTTATGCTTCTTTCCCTGCCTTTCCACTACGATAACCCCAGACAGGATTATGGCGCTATGGCCCCTTCTGTCTGTTAACCTGAACATTATATTGCTTGCTTTTACGCACAGTGACAGTTGTGTGTTTAATGACACTTTATGGTGATGTGAGGACAAGCAGCATGTTTTGTGTACTCAGTGGAATTGTTAACATCTTGAATTATGACCATGTGCCTTTTGTACATGCACATTGAGTTCTGTGAATCACATGAATAACTGTAAGATACAATATGTTGAATTTAGGTCAAGTATTAATAGAAGTTTTTGGAATGGTGTAAAACCACCGCATGTCATTTCATGAATGCTTTTCAAAGATTGTGATGAATTACAAAGATACAGAGGTCAGCGACAATCACAGTGTCATGATTTTCAAAGTGCACATTTTAAGCATTCAGGGCTGCAGGTTCAGTGATAATGTTCTGTGGGAATGAATCCATGAACGTCTGACTCTGTCTTCTTTGGAGACATTTTCTGAATAAAATTGAACTGGGTTTTTTTGACACAATTTTCTTGTGAAGCTATGATACAAATCAATTTATTGATCATCACATGTTTAAGGTTTTGCCCAAGAAAGGTTTGACAAATAACCAATATGGGCAGCTACCTTGGGGCTATCTTGAACCCCCAAAGGTTTAATTTGCAACACTGATGGTATAATCTCGAGCGTTTTATTTATTTTTTTTATTGACTCATAGCAGTTCAAGTGTGATTACACTTGATTAAGGACAGGGACAGATAACATTCTCCTTAGTGCCCAGACTAGGGGTGGGAATCAAGAACCAGTTCCGGCTCAGAACCGGTTCCAACTGACCAATTCCATTGGAATTGTACGTTTGCCGTTATCGATTCTTCTTAACGATTCTCTCATTTCCCTGCTTGCACAAGGTTTTCCTGTTTTCCTCAACTTTTGCGTCGCGGTACATTTGCGTCACACTCTCTGCGACGACTCAGACCTTCAACCGTGAGGCAACATCACGGAGAGGAGGAAGCGATCCAAAGCCTGGCTGCATTTCACCCAACAAGATGAGAATTCTGCAGTGTGTAATCAGTGCAAGGCTGCAATATCGTGTAACGTGATAAAACATTTGTCTACCCAGCATGGAATTAAGTACCGAGAATGTCATGTGTTCGACCGCCTGTATTAATCTGTTCAGTAAAAAGGGGAAAAAAAGAAAAAGAATCATCTAAAAAACATCCTAAACCACAATTCTTATTATACATGTTGCCCCTTTAATAATCATGGACATCTTATATTTGGGCTATCATGGTATTTGTTAAGTATGATATTATCACAACCGATGGGATTGAAGGGCAAAAATATGAATATTTGACCCAGGTTGTAATAAAGTGGACTTATTCACATAATGACCATCATCAAGCTTTAAAGGGGAAAACTAAATGTGGACCCAAACGCAGACAGACATGGGAGGCAGGATAGGGGGAAACAAAAGACGAGCTTCAATTTACAAAAGCTGAAATTTATTTATTTAAAAAACTAATAATAAAAAAAAACAGGAGAACAAGAAAAGACAAAAATGAGTCAAGGACAAAAACAAAGTGGCAAATAAAACAGCTTAAACAAAGTGCAACCAAAAAGCAAAATTCTAATCAAATGAAAAGATAAGAAATCAAATCCAACCATACCAAAGGAGGAGACAGAACCTCACAGCAAGACGGACAGAGGCAGACGGAGTCACAGGGTACATCACAAACAAACTGACAAGGAGTGCAGGGAGAACAAAGACTGAATACAGACACACTAACGAGGGGATCAGGAACAGGTGAGGAGACTGAGGAGGGAAGAGGACAGGTGAGGTAACGAAGGAAAACACAGAGGAGAGCTGAGAAGAAGAGACACAAGTGCATACGAACAAAACATAAGATACAGAATCATGACAGATTATTACATACTTTGGTGTTGCCATAAAGGTAGGAAAATCCAAAGGAATTAAAAAGGTAAAGCAACTATGAAAATCACTGAAATTAGGCCTTTTTTTAGAGTTATTGGTGTGTGAATCAGTCTTGCATCTTGACACAGTGAAGCTCTTTACTCCAATTATGATAACATGGTAATTATGTACTTGTGTGATTTTCTGACTATATTCCAACCAAAGCTTGTGGCTGCCATTCAGACACACAGGCAACACTTTAAAATCATTATACACACACATGCACACACACAAAGAGGGATCTCCCCTCCAGCCTGCTTCTCTATGGAGTCTCGGTCGTGTTTCTGATGGGATAATCTCTGCGTTGTGCTACGGCCCATGTGAGGAAGGGATTACATATTTATTTGGGGAATTTTCATCCTGCCTTTACCATCTGTCACCAGTAGTGTGGCCATGGGACATTTACAAGAGCTTTACAGTGGAGTGCTAGGATAAGAGTGAGTGTGAGAGAGATTGCGTATGACTGTGCATGAGTGAGAGAGAAAGAGGAAGTCAGGAGTGGGAGCCACCAACGGTATTGCCTGCTTGAAAAACAGGCCACAGCCCAGCTATAAATCACCTGCACTTTCACTAGTGCCCAAAATCCCCCTTAAAGGGCTTTCCACTGGAGACAAGCTGTGTCGTCTGAGACTTTTTCATGCCCTCTGTTGGGAGAGAAGTCCCTCCAAATATCCTGTTTTTAGTCCCAGGGTGATTAAGAGCCAACTCAGCAGTGACATCATAATCCACATCCCTGTCGCTTACATTATGGTTGCAATTTGATGGGTGGTCTGGCTTACTTAGCTGGTCCTGCCTGCTAAGAGAAGGGGGGGGGGGGTCATAACAAGTGATATCATACAAGACACTACAAGGATGTTCCTTACTTAGATGAAATTTAAAACAATACAGTGGGCTTCAGTGATTTTAAAGTTGTAATTTGGGGGGTTTGAAAATAATAAACTCCATGTTTGAGACTATCAACCTTTACAAAAGAAAATGTATTTTAATGCGAACTCAGAGCCTCAGTAAGTTCTTTTTTTTCTTGGATGTTTCAGACTTGCATAGTAATTTTTGTCGACATGTGACCTTTCCTAAGGGAGTTAGAGCCATTTATTATAATATTATATATATTATATATAAGTATTTTTCAGGGAAAAGGTGTAGTCTTTTTTTCATTTATTGACCTTCTCGAAGATGAACAACAAAAGAAGTTTGGCTACAACTGTTGCCCATTGGCCCAAAGGGAGAAACAACGTAGGTTTACTCGATGAATCAATGCTGCAGAGTGTGGTGCTGTACTCACTTTCACTATGGAACTCCCAAACAAGACGTTAGAGCTGAAAAACTCTGCTTTACATGGGTTTTGAAAGCACACTTAGGATTAGCAGTTAAAAAGTGATCACACTTTTATAACAATAGCTATTTTAGGAATATTTAGGAATATCCATTGATTTTATTTTGTGCTTTTTAATTTAATCTCTAAAAAGTAATATTCATCAATGGCACTGACTGTAAAGAAATATAGTGGACAGAGCCAAAGAGACGTCACCCATAGGTTTTTCAAGGGCCAAAATGAAGCCCAATGTTGGTCTTACAGCCGTCGCCATCTTGGCAGTAACCAACTCCGCCTAACTCCTGGCTAATCAAAAATGGGCAATGATGTGGCGTGTGGGTGGAGCTGAAGTGGGCCTAGCTAGTTAAGAATCAACACATCCAGCAAACAGAGATGAACATGCTAATGTCTGAGTTCTTTGAATAATGATTATTCTATCCAATTACTTTGATTCAGTTTTTGTAGTGCAAATACATAGGCGTAGAATTGCCTGTGGTACGTATGGAGGTGTCCATACCAATCTCAAACGATAGCTGAAACGTCCACACCAATATTAAGGTTGAAGGAAAAACAATGCAACTCATGCAGCACACAAATCGTTAAATCCTTTCCCACTTCGGCAACGCCTCCCAAATACGTCTTTGAGACAGGTCTGTTTTTGGCTTAGCTCCCTGTAGGCTGTCCAATTTGTTTCACTTGCAGGCTTTGCCAGTGTTGAGAGGAGGTCAACACTGTTCTCCTGCAACACATGTCCGAGGATGACGGGCAAGAAAAAAAAGGTGGAAGACATTAGAAGCTATTTCACCGAGCAAAGTGTAAGTCACCTGAGGAAAATAGTCCTCCCTCATAGGCTACCAGCTAATGAATGCACAACATTGTTTCCAGACGTTTTCTCACGCTTAATGGCGATTGATTTGTTGCTTTGTCAGGTGACAGAAGAAGCAACACAGCCGTCCCCTTGGCAGGGTCACAGCAGCAGGTGAACTTGAATAAGGACATGGTGGTTAATTTCATTTTAAGTGTTAGCTAGTTGTAATATTAAAAGTAGGCCTAGTGAATACTACTGATCTTCTTCGAGATTTGAGTCGAGGTCAGGGGCCTATTTGATCAAGTAGAAATCCTTCTGAGGCTTTTGTTAGTCATCCCTGTAGCATCGTCAGAGATGGAGCGAAGTAGACTTAAAACATGGCTCAGAACCAGGCGTGTCGTTAGACCTGGGCATTCGGGGCTATAGCCCCGGATGTTTTGGGAATAGCCCCGAATATGCCTTAAAAAAAAAAAATCAAATATAATTGCCTAATGATGGAAATAGTCCCAGAGGTTTTAATGTGGTTGCATATGGAGCGGCCAGCAGCCACAAATGCAACACTGTCACCAGTGCAAATTGCGCAGAAGCTGACCTGACTTTCCTTATGACATATGCCCATATATGGCCAGAGTCAGAATAATTTGTTGCAAATTCAACATCACTGTTACTCTTTCCCCCTCTATGCGTCACTGATATTACTAGAGCCTGTCTATTAGCCTCCTGCTTAGTACCATTGCAGGGTTTATAGTAGTTAGTTATTATGGATATATGGAGGTTCTTTGGGGGGAAAAAAGGCGCAGCCAGAGCAAGAAGACGTGGAGAGTGAGGCATCATCTCCCCCAACACCTGAGGAGGAGCAGGGATAGCTTGCTTGCACAGATTCAGAAGTCCCTCCGTGAATTCAACCTCTATATGATCACCTTGACACCGGGTAGGCGCATGTGTTAATTATTCTAATTTTAATTTCTAATTTTGCCCGCTGTGGTAAATCAAATCAGAATTGTGGTAGTGGGTGTAGTCTGGGTGTGTAGTCTCTGTTAAATGACAATGTTTTTCTCTTAATACCCTACAAAGCCTCCTGTAGGCCTAATGCAGATAGACAATGAAGCCAAGAAATTATAATAGGTAATGTTCTACCTGCTCTAATAGCCTATGCATACAGCACAGGTCTTATGACAGGCTATAATGTCTTTAACATAAACATTACTCAGTAGGCTTATAGTGAGGGAAAATTAGCTTTATTTGTGATTAGAATATGACGATGAGGACCCCAACAATTGGCCTTCCTTTCCTTCTTATACTATGTTAAAATTACATCTTTAACAGCCCAATTTTCAAAATTTCCTGTTAAAAAAAGACTCTATCTGCGGGCAGTGATTCCGGTAATGCATTACTCTAATCTAACCACTTTTTTCAGTAACAAGTAATCTAATGCGTTAATATTTCCAAACCAGTAATCAGATTAAAATTACTTAATCAAGTCACTGTGCATTACTATTAATTTTGTCATTTTCCTTAGTAAAAATATATATTTTTGCTTTCTTCTTGCGTCTCGGGGAGTGATGTTACGTCTGTGACAAGTCACATTTTCAGCACGAGCACAACTCACGTGTAACACCACGCAGCGACACAAACACAAACAACAATGGAGGGAGGAAAGAGATGCGTATTTTCTAGCTGGAAATAAAGTCATTATTTTGAGCTTGTGTCAGCTAAAGATGAGAATATTCAGGTTTGTTGTACACTCTGTGCTGGCTGTACTTTTTAAAGGAGTAATCAGTAATCAGATTACTTTTTCAAGGTAACTGTGGCTAAAGCCCTGGATGTTTTGCACTCCTAGTGAGGCCCCGCTCAGAACCACAATGACATGGATGGGGTTGAACTATGCTGCTGTGAGCCATGTCCGCCAAGAGAAGTTGGATAATGTTGACATTAAACAAATATGCCAGCAGTTCATGAGTGTTAATGGGAGGCATCACCATTTGCTTGGCTCTTTCATTTAAAAGCAAGGCAGTAGATGTTGGGCTATTTGGATTGAAGGTGTGATAGCCGTGTATAGGAGTGTACATTGGGATTTATGTCCAAAAAATAGAAATAAAAAGAAAAAAGACTAAGGCACTCTGTGGTAGATCCGTGAAATGTTGTGTAAATATAAGGAGCAGGAAGACAACATGTTTCTGTATATTGGGATTGTCAGTAGTAGTTCAGATTTATGGATCCTGACTGATAGGTTTTGTTTTGAGCAAATTTCTATTTTGAGATAGCTTTTATTTGAGCAGCCTTTTTTTTATCGTAGCCTGGTGGATAGATTTTGTGAACACCAAGTTATGCTCCTCAATGCTCCAAAACCAGCATAGTGCTAATATGTGAGCAGTCTACATGCTTGTGTTTTGTTGTTAATCTATGTATAATGCAAAGTTTAATGCAGTGGTTTTCTCTTTAATGTAATGTAATGCACTATGACTTAAGTAAAGTTCAGACATCATTATTACACACCCTCCTTCTCTGTTATTAGTGTCACTACACCGCTTCACAACATATACAATTGTTCTCCCCTGGCCGCAGAGCATGGTGCTGGTGCTGGTGGTGGTGGTGGTGGTGGTTGGGGGGGTTGCCTGGCTACGTACCCACCAATGTCAAAATCAAACCTACATCCTTGTGCAAATACCTTTTGTTAACATTTATATAGCTTGTTCTTGAGCATCCTCGAACATGCATCAACTTCACCTCAATGACATTATAGAGCGGCAAAGTCACTGCATGGGTATCTGCTGTATGTTTCTCGTTTCCTGCCAACAGCCAATGTTGGCTGATAAGATAAGATAGATCTACAGCAATTTTTATTTATTTAAGGAAATTGTTCCGCTGTGTTGCATATAAATATAGTATCTTTGCAAAGTGACCTTTAGCTATGTATGTACAATATCACATCTGAATTTCTCTGAAGGCGCTCCTGGGGTGAGGATGAGTGTTATTGTCCATGATGCTCCACAGTTTGCACTGCCACTAAAGAAAATAGCACTGGCTACCAAAGAATGGTAGAACATCCTAATCATGATATTAAAGACACTGAATGACTCTGGCTCTGGCCCTTCTTGAACACAGTTTGCAGTCTAGTTTTTGTCCAGGTCCCCGTCCCAGGTGCTTGTAGTCCAGACCCACCCCCTGGGGGGAAATAGGTCTAGAGGATCTTTTCCGACCCCAACTCCAACCCCCAAGATTCTTCTTCTATCATTGTAACCATAGTTTTAATACAGTGTTGTCATTGCTCTACCTAACTTCCTGTCTGTTTTGCAGTTATCAATCCTCTCGCTCCTCTCCACATCACCACACTTGTACAACTCTTTGCTTTTTGTCATTGTTTTCATTGCTTGGCCTGTTTGGTAGTATAAGCCATTTAGGTTGGTGCTGGAATCAGTAGCTTTTCCTGTTCTGCCATTGCCAGTGTTTTTTTCACTTTTCTTCACTTTTGAGCATCATTCTCCATACATCTCTTCTAATTTCCCTTTCATTCACTTGTCCAATGTGAAACTTAGTTGCATGGCTCAAGGGTCTTCACAAAATCCCTAAAATTCTCAACTTTAACTATGGAGAGAGGTTGAAGATCCTTTACAATTATTTCTGCAGTACCAAAATAATTAGCTCTATTGCCTATGGTAGATGATATATTCAGCCATTTTTATATTCCAGGTTTGAGATATATTTTATTATTTCATTATATTCATAGAATAGAATAGAATTACTTTATTGATCCCAGACTGGGAAATTATTTTGTCAAAGCAGCAGTGGGTCTGCAAAAAAACACTCTGTACATAACATGAATAGAAAGCAAGATATACAAAATGTATACAGAGCAAAATATACTATACATAATAAACAATAATAATATATACAACATAACAGTAGAGAGATCAGAGTTCTCTCTGTCAGGCAGAGGTGAGAGAGTTATTATATAAAGTGATGGCTTGTGGCAGGAAAGATTTCCTGTATCTGTTGTTATGACAGCGAAGCTGAAGCAGCCTTCCGGAGAAGGTGCTCCGCTGTCTGACCAGTGTGAGTTGGAGAGGGTGGAGAGGATTATCCATGATGGATAACAGTTTTTTCAGTGTCCTCCTCTCCACCACAGCCTCCAGAGTGTCCTGTTTGCAGCCAATCACAGAGCCAGCCCTCCTGATCAGTTTGTTGAGTCTGTTGGTGTCACTGGCTCCGATGCTGCTTCCCCAACAAACCACAGCAAAGAAAAGTACACTGGCCACCACAGACTGATAAAAGATCTCCAACATCTTGCTGCACACGTTGAAGGATCTCAGCTTCCTCAGGAAGTAAAGTCTGCTCATCCCCTTCTTGTAGACAGCTTCAGTGTTAGATCTCCAGTCCAGTCTGTGGTTGATGTTAACACCAAGGTACTTATAATCCTCCACCGCCTCACAAGTACCTTGGTGTTACCATCAACCACAGACTGGACTGGAGATCTAACACTGAAGCTGTTTATACAGTATATATATATTCATTATTATTTATTATAGTATATTATTTTTTTCGGTTTTATTTAAATAAAGAATCTAGATAATAATTTTCAAAGGGCTCAATATATTACTTGGATGTCTGAATATAGTATGTTATATTTAATCAGTTTGACTAAAACATTTATTTTACTGTCTACTTGGGTATTCCCTGCCTCTCTGAAAAGACTGCTATTGAACTCTGTCTCAGTGTCAGGGTCTGAGTGCTGATGAGGCATTTCCCTCCTTCTTTCTTTTCTGCTGCTGCTCCGTGTTCTTCTCATGCTTTTATGTGTCTCAGTAAGTGTGCGGTGTTGCCACAGTAGTGAACAGCTGTCCTACACACATCACAGTTTTCATTTACAGCTGTGAAGTAGCTCCAAATGCTGTTCCTCTTGCGTTCAGCCATCACTGCATGTTGGATGAAACCAGGGGTCAGGGTACGAGCTGGGGCGAGCTGCACGTGTATAACGCACAAATTGTGCATGTGTTCACACAGCGGAACATTTTGAGACAGGTCTACTTGTCAATGAAATATAAATAAATGCGCACAATGTAAAAAACTGAAACTGAAACTGATCCCTTTATATCGACCCAACTGACGCTTGAATCGATCTACCAAAGGAGTATGTTGCATTGGTACTATCGATATTTTTGGATCGATCTGCCCACCCTCTGGGGGGGAGACATAGATTATTGACCAAACACTCTATAACAGTAATTACTGTTGGAATATAGAACTATTTAACACTCATTCTAATAAGAACATAACTCTTAAGGCAGATAGAATGAGTTTACAATTAAACCAAAACCACAATGTTCTTTCTTTACAGAGATACTTATTTTAACACCAACCTGTTCTTTTCCTGAACTTAACCATGTTGTTTTTGTGCCTAAACCTAACCGGAGTCTGGAATGACTTTTTTCCTATAGCTGAAAGGAGTGGCACTCTGCAGTTGTAGTCTCTTTGGAGCTCTCACAGCATCCCTTTTGCTAACAAAATTCTGTCACGTCATTTTCTTTCACGTCACATAGTTTACAGAATCAGTCACATCTAACCTGTTTCTGCTTACATAAATCACCTCAGCACATTCAGTACACCACAAAGCCTCCCTCACAACTAGTAGTTTTACTCAGAGTCCAACAAAACATATTTTTAGCAGCAATGGCGTCATTCCATTTACTGTAAACGCCCATCTTGTGATTTTGCCTATATTCAGATGACTCTAAATAGACGATTATGCTCCAATTAAAGTTATTTGGGGTATTTTTTTATTTTATATTTTTTCACTATAAATGATATATCAACACTACTTGAAGAGAAATGTGACTGTTTCAAATCTGGTCAAATACATTTAAAACAAAAATGCAACAGAAGTGACACACCCCATACCTGGGAACCCTTAAGAAAGTGATTACCTAGGAATACCTGGGGACCTTTGTCAACTGTTAATCGGGTTATTTAACTAACTTATAACTAACGTTATAATGTGATGTACTCACATAGGTGTGTTATTAGCTGCAGTTATGTAGGTTTAACCCAAATCACAATGTGTTCCTAACCAAAACCACATTTTGGTGCCAAAACCTAACCAAACTGTGACAATACAGCAAAGGTTCCCCTGTCACTGGTATGCTTTTTGGGAATGGTGGTATATATATATTGTTTTGTGACTCACTGGCAATCGACCTTTTCCATCACTTAGGTATGAGGATGTGTTGTCCCATTGTCTCGGAGAGCCCGGCGTCCCAGCATGAGGACACTACTCACAAAGCAGCTCTCAGAACCCTTTACCACTGATATCCATTAAAATATTTACCAATAACTCAGCCATGGCTCAGATCTCCAACTTGGCTTCTTTTAGAAAGAGCTGCAGGAGAGTCGTAGGGAAATATAAAGAAGATAATCTCATGTATTTTATAACTGTCCACAAAATAGTCAAACACAGGGCTGTTAGAACATTATCTGCTTTTAGATGTGACAGATGATTATATTCTATACACTCCAAATGTAGCAAACGTTTTCATCAAGAATAGAATATGGTAGCGTATATGTAGCATCCTGCTTCTCATGCCTTCCTGATTCGTGTACCCTGAAGCTACTAGATCTTAGCTGAATCCTGTGACTCCTCTTTCCCTCAGTATTCTGTCCTTCTCTCAATCTACTTTTTCCTCTGTTGTGGTCCCAAATGAGAAAAGAAACAGTTTAGCCCACGGTAATATCTTTGGTGGCCTCTCCTGTGCCTAATTAAACAGGCTAGCGCTTTAGTGAGAACATATAAAGCAGTGATTGAAGGGATTTTCATTCTGAGGATGTGCCATCTCTATGGGACAATCACAACTGCATTTTTATTTGATCTTGTTTCAGCTCAACCCAGCTCCTCGAGGATCTAAACACAGCGTAAAAACCTGGAGAGAGGACCCACACAGGTTGTAAATGTTATAAATAAGAGGAAAGATAAAGTGAGGGCCACAGTCATGGATGAAAGAAAGCTATGGTAATCTGTCTCTGCATCTTGAAGTATCCTTTTGCCAAACATGACTTGAGCCAGGGGGTGTCAAGGAGGATACAGTGCACCGATTCACAGAGGGCACTGTTTGGAAACCACAAAACCAGCAGGGGCACTGATTGATGGTGCCAAAAGTCCATTCAGACACATTTGTATGTTTTCCCATGCAGCAGATGTCCCATATTAATCTAATGTAATGAACAATAAACACCTCATCATGATCGGAATTGCAATTTAAAAGTCACAGTGGTCTGTTCTGGGAGGAATTGCAACCACATGTACTCCTGCCTGTACCCCTCACACCAGAGGGGAGAGATACAGGAAACAACAAGTTTCCTCATGAAAACACATTTTTAGCCATGGCAGGGCTCAAAAGATGACAATGTCAGGTGGTTGATTCTCCACAGCCTGGCTGAAGTTGGACTGTTTTTTGTAAGGGGCCTAAATCCGTTCCCATTTTCTTCTCCTATCTTTTCTGACAACCTGATTGGTGCACAGGTTTTGGCATGGCATGGAATTTCCTGCCAACCTTAGCTAGAGGTTAGTTTAGATCAGCTAATTTCTCAGGTCATGTGGTTGGCCGCCTGCATTGCATGTTTAAGTTTCAATGTCCTATACAAAAGAATAACACATTTTTCAAGAGAGATAGTTAAAAAAACACTGCATTTTATAAAAGCAACAAATAATACAATGTTTATTTGTATTGTTTTAAGCATTTTGGTTTAAAAATTGTTAACATTGCTTATATTGCTGACCTCCATGAGTCCCCCTAGTGGCGTGAAAGTGAAGGGTTTTTTCTTTTTTTTTACAAAAAGCCAAACTGTTCTTCTAATGACATTGCCATCAGTCACAGTTGTAATTCTGCTTTTTACAGCTTAACAGCAAATATTAGAATGCTAGCAGCCTGTAGAAGTTAACATTGTTAACATTATACCTGCAAAACATTAAGAATTTCATATTATCACTCTTAGCATGTTAGCATTCCAGCAGCATTTTACTTCCGGTGGTGCGGCGTGGCTGCACGCGACTCGGACACAAGAGAAATTGTTTGCTTGTTTCTTTGTTTGGTTTAACATTAGTGTGTCTTGTTTTCGTAAAGTTTTGTCAAGTCTGTTGATACCGTGATTAGTACGAGGACAGGTGAATGCGCGCGGGAGGATAAAGAGCGCGTTATGAGGAAGAAGACCACCGCAATGATGCTGCTGCTACTGCTGTTAACATCTAGCATTTGCTGCTGGCAACACAACTGCACCATTACCAACGGCAGATCTTCTGGGCTATATGATCGAATGCTGCAGACCTATGGTAAAGATGAACTGCTGTCCTTACGAGTAAGAGCTGCACCAGAACAGGGCCAGCTGGATCATGTCCTGGAGGTGCTACGACAGAGAGGAGACAAACGGCTGCGAAAACAGAGCAGGAGGAGCAGTATTCTACACCAGCTCCGCCAAAGACGTGACAGTCCAGCACTGCCATCAATTCTTCTCAGTAACACACACTCCCTAACGATAAAAATGGAAGAGCTGTGCCTCAACACAAGAGTATGCCATGAGTATCGTGAGTCCTGCCTGGTGATTTTCACGGAGACCTGGCTGCAAGAGGACCTCCCAGACGCATTAGTTCAGGTACAAGGATTCACAAATGTTCGTATGGATAGGACCTTGAGCTCGGGGAAAGGAGGAGGAGGGAGGAAATGTGTGTTTATCAGAGACTCTTGGTTTAATAACTTCACAAAAAAGCCACAGTATGTACACCGGATGTTGAACTTCTGTGCCTTAGTCTGAGACCGTTCTACTTGCCTAGAGACTATGGAAATATTTTCATCTGCGCAGTATATATTCCACCAAGTGGGAACACCTCCAGAGCTGTTTACTGTATAGCTGACTGTGCTCATGAGCAACTAAGAAACAAACCTGATGCGCCGATCTTCAATCTACACGGGTAAGGGAGGTCTACTCATCAGAGAGCCCCAAGGAAATCTGGGACTCAATAAAGGAAATGACTAACTTGAAAACTGAAAGGAAAGGAATGTATCTGATAAATGAAAGTGAGAAGGCAAATAAACTAAACAACTTTTATAAAAGGTTTGACTCGGATGCTGAGACTAACATCGAGAAGTGTAGGGATCTGCTGGGCACACTAGTATATGATCCAGATGACGGAATAATAATAAGCACTGAAGATGTAACTAAAGTCTTCCAGAAATTAAACATAAAAAAAAGCCTGTGGACCAGACGGCATCTCAGCCTTTATGTTCAAAGCATTTGCAGAGGAACTGACCCCAGCCTGGAGCCCTCTGTATCAGCTCTCAGTTGACACAGGAGAAATACCCAGATTGTGGACATCAGCAATAATTATTCCAATCCCCAAGAAACCCTGCCCACAGGAAAATAGCGACTTTAGACCAGTAGCGCTTACTTCGGCTGTTATGAAATCATTTGAACGTATAATGGTCAGGAAAGTAAAGGATGAGGTGCAGGATCTATTGGATCCCTACCAGTTTGCATATAGATATGGTAGAGGATTGGATGATGCTCTCTAACACAACAAACCATCTTGTTTTAAAACATTTGGAAAATAACACAGCATACGCAAGGCTTCTGTATATGGATCTTGCCTCTGCATTTAACACGATTCTCCCTCAGATCATGTTAAGAAAGCTCAAAGAATGTAATGTAAATACTTACTCGATCAGATGGTACTATGCATTCCTCACCAAGAGACAGCAAAGGGTGAGGGTTAATTCAACCCTCTCTGATACACTGGAGATCAGTACAGGGGCCCCACAAGGCTGCGGAAGCTCAGCTTTTTTATTTACATTACATACAAATAAGTGTCGAAGCCAGCATTCATGCAACTACATCATAAAATATTCGGATGATGCAGCCTTGTTGAGTTTACTGACCCGGGATTTAGACACAGCAATCTACAGATCAGAACCAGCTGATGTTTTTAAGTGGTGTGAGGAACACAACCTATTATTAAATGTTAAGAAAACAAAAGAATTAATCTTCGATCCAAGGTCACTAGGTGACCACAGCGCTGTGTTGATTAACCAGGAGGAAAATTGAACAAGTGTGCACATTCAAATACTTAGGACTGTACTTCGATTCTCAGCTCAGATGGACAGATCAGATAGAGCACGTACGCTCAAAAATAAGTCAGCATCTGCGCTTTTTACATAGACTCAGGCTACATGATGTTAAAGGAATAGTTCAGGTTTTTTGAAGTGGGGTCATATAAAGTACATATCTATAGTCGATCTGCTTCCTACCATAATCACTGATCAGCGCAGCCTCAGTTAGGAGGAGCAGAGAGCCGCTCCAGCCAGGCGCTCAGCTTTGTACTGCAGTGAACAGAGCCAGATGCAAAGCGAATTTTAAGCACCTAAAACAAGGCTCACCTAAAAAAATCTATATCAGTTCAAGTGTATGTTGTATAGAGAAAATTCACACCACTTTACGTCGTCAGACCGGCCTTTCTTTTGGCACTACATTTTCTCAACCGTAGAACCTCCGTATCCCTACGCATTAGCGCAACTGGGCAACAGGTGATCTGCGAGCAGCGAAATACAGTGCGAGGCCCAGTTGCGCTAATGTGTGTCTTGTTTTAGGTACTTAAAATTCGCTTTTCGTCTGGACTCCGTTCACTGCAGTACAAAGCTGAGCGTCTGGCTGGAGCGGCTCTCTGCTTCTCCAAACTGAGGCTGCGCTGATTGGTGATTAAGGTAGAAACAGACCGACCATAGATATGTACTTTATATGACCCCACTTCGAAAATCCGAACTATCCCTTTATTAAGGAAATTATGTTGCCTGTAAAACAAAAAGCACAACTGCAGAATCTGATTGGACGGGCGGGAAAAATAATCGGTATGCTACCCCCATCCTCTCTCCAGGAAATTTTTGAGGAGACGGTGAAGAGGCAAGGCCACAAAAATGCTGGTGATCCAAATCATGTTCTATCCAGCGAACATGAGTTGTTGCCATCAGGAAAAAGGTATAGGGTACCAAACTGCAAGTTAAATAGATATAAACTGTCCTTCATACCTACCTCCATTAAATGATTAAATAGTGCAAGATAGTGTGTGTGTGTGTGTGTGTGTGTGTGTGTGTGTGTGTGTGTGTGTGTGTGTGTGTGTGTGTGTGTGTGTGCGTGCGTGCGTGCGTGCGTGCGTGCGTGCGTGCGTGCGTGCGTGTGTGTGTCTGTGAATGCATGCATGTGAGTGAGAGATTCATAAAGGGACTGTGCAATAAAAATGATGGTATAGGGAAGTGTAATAGAATAATAGGAGTGCAATAAAATAATCAGTGCAATAGAATTAATGATGTTGTATGGGTATAAGTGCAATAGGAAGAGCGTGTGCAAAAAGCGCAATAAAGAGTGTGTGTGTTCTGTGTGTTTTTTTGTTGTGCGTTTTGTGTGTTCTGTGCTTTGTGATGTGCTATATGTGAACATGTGACATTCTCTTGTGTCCAAAACAAAGTTCTCCTAAGGGAGACAATAAAAAGCAACTAACTAATTAACTAGCATGCAGATTGGCATTTAGCTCAAACCACTGTGCAGCCTCAAAGTGGTGCTAGCTGGCTGTAGACCCTTAGTCTCAGTCTAATATGAGATTGTATATACTCCAGACGACATGTAGGCCTTATTAAATCACCAGCTTCACTGATAATACAGATCCTCTCGTATCCTCAGTGATATCCCACTGAAGCCCATCACTCTTCACCAGCACATTTTGGCCTAGCATATCACACATGAAAACGGTATTTTCAGTTCCTAGGCAGCAGAGACAATAAGGCATTTCTTTGTAACGATCCAGCCAAGGGCTGAGCGGCTCTGAGAGATATTAAAGCAGAGTGACAGATCTAATTATCACCTCCCCACTTCTTCTTGCTCCAACTCTGATGAAAAGTACTACATTACATCAGACATCCTATGCCCTCAAACTAACTTTCACCTCTGCTAATAACTAAGAGTGTAGTTATCTGGAATACCTGCTGGGAGCATGTCTCAGAATAGACTGAAAGGGATTTGTAATAAGGCTGGATTTATGAAAGGAGGAGACCATCATTATTCCAGAGCTTGCTGCAGTAACTGTGCAAATGCCTCCTATTTGTTATCTTTCACCTCTCCCCCCACCCTATTCCCATGTTTCTCATTTTCTCTTCTTCAGATTACATAATGATCAAAAGTCACTTTTGCAAAAAGTTCTGTTTAGGGATTGTATTGAGTTCCACTGTTACTCATTGCAAATGGCCTTGTGCTAGGTTCCAGAGGCTACGCTGAAAAGGACCTTTTGTTTGCACACACGCGCCAAGCAGCAGTCTCAGACAATACCAACTGCGGGCGACCCACTCTGCTGACCTTGCCTGCCACTCGGCATCTGCTGTCAGATTCTCTTTCACTTCCATACAGATCACTTAGAATGAGGCAGCAGGATCCATTCTGCTGGCAGGATATTATGTCTCCCCTGTGGATCGGTACACTTGTGCACAGCTCACACCTTAATGTGCTACTACACCACTAAACTGTTATCTGTTGTGTTGTCTCCTTTTGTCTCGCTGTAGGGTTACTGTTCATGGACATGGTGTTTCATTGGACTAATGGACTCTGTGTGTGCTAGCCTGTGTCCCTGTGTGCTCACACATGCCTCCCCGTTAGCTGTACATAATTCCTCTTGAGCAGTGGTTGTCGTGGAAACCTTGGTCAGGTCTGGTCTCCAGCTGCTGTCAACGACTGAAGCATGCTGGGACGTGTGGTGATGAGGATTGGTTAATCATCAGCCACCATGTCAGATCTGCAGCCTCATGACGTCTGATGGCTGCACTCAATTTTAAAACCATGACACACAATTGTTATGCAAAGACAGATAAATACATCAAAGATGTCACTGATAAGAGGGTGACACACTGATACAAATGGTTTTACATGTTTCATTCTCATGTTTTGGCCTGTCTTTACTGTGGATGTACTGGAGATAAAGGACTATGGGTGTTCGGACATCACATCAGTCAGTGACTAATAGATAGTGATTTGCATTATTCAGATGGATTAGCAATTCCAGTGTAAAACTGACAAAATATAATGTGCCATTATCTGTTTGTGCTTGAAACTAAGAAGATGATAATAAGCTGCTATACTATGCTATACCACATACGGTACACTTATGTAAATTAAAGTCAAATTGTTTCCATAAACTGTGTGTACATTGTTGCGAATAGCGCAAAAGTGTATGAATGTGTGTGCACAAAAGGCGGAATAACAAAGAAATGTCACTTAGACATTTACATTTAGGACACTCAGCAGATGCTTTTGTCCAAAGTGACTTACAATAATAAGTACATTTGTCGCAAGAAAGAAACCGCAACATATTACTTTCGATAAAGTAGACAAGACTTCCCAAAACCTTAAAATGGTGGTTTGTCACTGCCTTCCAAAAATGATGAATATGAGCACCTTGATCTATTCATCAAACACATCTTTTGTTTTTGGCTTTAAAACCACTACCATCTCAAAAACTGATAAAAGCGTTTTCATCTCATTGGTAATGGGTTAAAGTAGGGCTGTCAAAGTTAACGCATTAATAACGCGTTAACGCAACGTCCTCTTAACGCCGTTAATTTTTTTGACACGCGATTAACGCTCAGTATAAAAAAAAATTAATTAATTAAAATCGCGCATTGTATGATTTACAGCCGTTGATGGCACCCGTAGTCTTGATACAGAGGGTGGCAGAAGAATAAGAAAGGGAATCAGAAGAAGAAGAAGCAGGGCTGGCGGTTCGTTAAAAACACGGCAGACTGAAAAGCAGCACTCGCTGCAAACTCCTCATCTCTGCTGTCACTCTCTCATGGTGTGCCCGTTTGCTGATAACTCATCCCCGCATGTTTATCTCAGGCTCCTCGCTAGCCTTCTTCCTCCCTCCAGCAGGCAGCCTGGCCCTGCTGCTGTCCTCCTCGGACAGATGATGAAGCTCCATTTCTCTCACTCTCTTGGGGTCAACAGAGAAACGTCTAGCGGCTGCTTCTCCTGAGTTTTCCTCTGAATATATCACAACAGAAAGTTTGAATTTCAAGTCGTACTTTTTATTGTTCTGCTGCACCAGAGCCATGGCGATCATCAGTGTGATACTGACTGACAGAAAGCAGCACACTGCGTGAAAAAGGCGAAGAAGAAAAACGTGCAGTGTCAGTGGACACCACTTGCAAGCCAAACACACGGCAGATGCAGAGAGCCCGTCGCCCCCCCTCGCCAAAAGCAGACAACCCTGGATTTATTTTCCTGCATGATTTGAAGTGTTGAATAAACATTTTCATAATGCAAGCATATTTGACCTTTCTTATGTTGTTAAAAGTATTAAGAACATGAAAAAAATACATTAAATATATAATAATGCAATCATTATTCCAGTGATAATGTCTTGAGAAAACTCTTAATATATATGCATTCCGGATAAATGCCGTCAGAAATCAATATTTATATATTTATATTTAGCTTTACGGTAACTGACAGAAATCACACTGTAAGTATCAAAGGCTCAGCAAGAGCATACCAAACCTTAATAGAACAGAGCCGCAAAACATCTGTCAATGTTGTCAGTCAGAAATGCCCCCTTAAGCTAAAATCAAAACAAAAATCATTTAAAAATAGATGGAATTGATGCCACATCAAACATAGACTCACAGAAAGGCAGTACATCAGCTGAAGTTTTATACATAGTCCCTCTGATACCGGATGAACTGAAGCAAACCCTGAGCTGCATGGCATTATCTGAGTATTTTTTTTTTATATAGACACCCTCAGGGATACACCTCAATCATGTTGCAGAGAGGACTGTGGGTCCAAAGAGGCTCTCTTGTTTTAAGGTTAAGGCCAACAGAGTGGTGGCTGCATTATTAACATGGGAAATAAAAGATAGTGGACAATGGAATAATGTTTTACCAAAGGATTCATGTACAGCACCTATGTCAAGCAAAACGAGGAAGTGCACTTTACTGCAGGCCTTTTCCTCCACTTTGTCAGTAAGGTTACATGACATGAACATGGTAAGATATTTCCTCCTGAAAACTTGTCTGGCAGTGTCCAGTCACTGCTCTCCTTACAGCTGTGTCCCCTACATGACAAAAAGCTGTTATACATTAGTGCTATGATGTAATTCAACTCAGCTGACCCGTGTTTCATTGACCACAGCTTTATCTCAGACTATAGGTTAGTCAGGGCTAAAGCATTATCTCCTGACTTGCTACTTGCTTGATACTTCCTCTTACTTATCAAAATCAAAAGCAAGTGGTTCCTTTTTTTGACATGATATTTATACCTGATCTAACTTGATGAATGCAATCAGGGAGCTCATTTTCACTTTCCTTTGTTTGTGATGTTTTGAAGGTGCTTAGGCTTAATTTGACTGTCCTTCAAAATCCTGAGACCAGATTGTTACAATTGTCTGCAGGGGTGATACTTCAAACCAAATGTGGTTAGCCTCTCATTGCGCTGTGAGCACTTTCCACCAACTGTCTTCACCTCAAATGTGCATGCCATATGTGTGTCTACAGTGTCTCATTTAGCAAACCAAACCTTGAGATTGTGGTCCTGATTTCATCTTGATCAACATCCCAGACAGGCTAGAGTATTTGTTATGGTTACATGGTTGTAATCAATAAAAGTGATGAGGAAATTGGTCATGTAAATATACTGACTGCAGGATGTAGTGGAAAGTGCTTTAAACATAAACATGAATGTACAGTATTATCCATCTAGGTATTTCACAATCTGAACTGACTCCTTTTATTGATAGAATTAATAAGTTTTTATATACAATAACTCATTTCTAAAACTCAATGCATATTCTAGAAAAAATGCCTGAGTAACTAAAAAAGATACAAAATATGAATGAAATTGTGCAAAAGTGATAATAATGCAGGACTCAAATGTAACTGAGCAAATTCATATAAGCACTGTACTTAAATACCATCAGTATCAATCATACCATTCCAGTTTGATAACACAACAAATTGTGCCATATTGCATAATGAGTGGCTCTTACTTACTCCATTGTACCTTCCAATTGGTTATTTTAGTGGTATGTGTGGAAGTGCTCCTATAATCATAAGTTCAGCATTTTCTACCACATCTGAGCCATAAATTGCTGAGATCTCTGCTAGCTGCCTGGCAATGTGTCCGAGCCAGGAAATAATCTGGCACATAAAATCCTGTAAATGTTTTAGTTTTTGAATGGATAAAGACAAGCAACAATAAAGTACTAAATAGTGAGGTCATGAGAGGCTGATGTGGAATTTGTTACTTTTGGGTAAAGGTAGGCTAGCACTAGCTGTTTTTCAGTTTCCGTCTTTGTGGTAAACCAAGCAAACCTGCAGCTAGCACCAGCTGTGTATTGGCAGATGGACAGTTAATTGTTATTTTTTAACACGGGGGATGGTACAATGATATCACCTCCCTTCTCCCACACCACCATCAAACACACATTCTACCTAACCATAACCCAAGATCATAGAAATATTATCAGACTTATAGGACTTATAGGAATACTTAAAGGCAGCAGTGTCTCCCAGTGAACCTCTGAAGTTGCTACTTCCAATATGCCAATATACTTTGATTATGAATGTGCAATTAGGCTACTCTAAAGAGAACATCCATTAGGCTAGTATAATTTAAAGAACATATTAGATACAAGATTAAACTGACAGATGACTGGGGCGGAGACAAACGGAGCAATTACAAATCCATCCACTACTTCAGCACCACAGACAGCGCCATGGATTTCTATAATATAATACACAGCACAGGTCAGCTACTAATATTTCAGAGTCATGGTTGGGTCCATAGATTGTAAATTGCACAAAACTCATTCAGACAAAGGATCTAATAGTCAGGCAGACTAGACTAACATAGTCTGCTAAACAACCTCCTTGGCTTTGAACTCTCTCTGCTGTAGGGGATGGAGAGGAGGATGGCAGGTTAGCAAGGGGGGTGCATTTTGGTCATTTTGCTAAGTAGGTGGACAGCATCCACCTTCATATCAACCACTCAGCATCAATCCTGTCATCTAACTTTCTGCTGAAAGCATAGGGATGTCTCCCAAAACGTTAAACTATTCCTTAAAGGAAGACAATCTCAATGCTTCTTCCACCCTCTTAATTTAGCCTTTAGGCTTCCACCTGGTAAAGTTTCGTTCATATTCCATTAATTCATGTACCTAAGTAACCATTGCCTCACCCCTGTCTTTCACAGTGCAGTTATCTAAGCGCCTGCAGCTTAAGACCCAAAGTAAACACAGTGTGTCTGAGATTGAGGGCTGCGAGGTCACCAGGAATACGTGATGACAGCTCCAGTCACAGGCCTGGCTCTTGAGGGGTCACCCGGTCTGTCTGCCAGGGGCCTTAGGCACATGAGGAAGTAGCCTGTGCAAGGTGAAAGAGTGAGTGCTGAGAGGAAAGAATGTGACAACCTGCTCTCTAAAGGTTTTGGAGGCTGACTTAGCCGTAGACTGAATTTTTTTAAACAATAAACTCTTAACAGTATGATGTTGTTCACGTAGCCTTTTTGGTAGTTACTGTGCGGGCCTAACCTTCAAAAAAAAAAAAGGAATACAGGACAATACATTCTTTCCGGTACAAAGGTTATTATTTTCTTTATTCTTCCTGGTCACTTCCCCACCTCACGCCCCATAAATCTTCGCTCCTCCAGCAGCTCAGTGCGGCAGTGAGAGCGTTAAAAGCGCTCAGCCAGTCTCCACCTTTTATGTAAATGCCAGTGTGAGTGAGTGAGTGAGTGAGTGGGACCCGAGGCGGAGTGAGCGCTCGGTGAATGGGGGGGGGGAGTTGCCTTCACGGATCCCTGCGCTCACAAGGAGAAGGAGGTGTGGGTCTCCGGTGTCTCTGGTGTCTGCATCTGTTCTGAGGAGGAAAGAAGCGATAGGTTGTCTTTGACTCTAAACGTGCAATCATGCCACGAGCGTCGGACTGTGCAGCGAGAGCATCTGAATAAAATATCAAGGCGATAAGCGGACTCTACAGGAATAAAGCAATGGGTGGCCAGATAACGCGAAATGCCTTCTACGGTAAGGTATACACACTGACGCTGTGTTGTTCCTGCTGTTGTGGTGACCTGGTTCTAAAGGGGGGTTTAGGTGTTTCATTCATACACGAGTGTTAGCTCTGTGTGCTGTGTTATCAGGTACCATATTGTCACTGTAGCCTATTCTTTGGTCACAGTGACGTCACTGAGTAGAATGGGGCAGACAGCAGCTGTGTTTATTTTCCTTCTGATTCATACGATGCAGCGGACAGGATGGCATCCGCTCCTCGCGCTCTGACGGAGACCTATAGTCCATATTCGAGTCATAAACAGTGTGTGTTGTGTAGGGCTGATGTGTGTGAACGTGACCGTGTCAGTGGAAGTTGTGGGGTTTCCCCCTGCTCGGCTCTGTGCTGTGCTGTGCTGTGCTGTGCTGTGGTCCCCCCTCATTCATAAAGAGGCACAGTGTGTGCAGCTGTGCTTCACAAAATCGATACATTGATTTCCTATCGCCAACAGTAAGGTCGAAGCATCCATCTCAGGGGGTGATTTGTGGCTTAAAGCAAACAGCTAGCTGTATTTGCAAAATGCTAAACATTTGCCAATTTGATTTGGTGTCGATGGAGTTATATGTATTTTTTTAAGCAACAAATGAACATCACAGTTTTTGTGTGTAATACTTCCAGGCCCATTAAAGGGCTCTCAGGGACTTTATGGCTTTCCGTACAGTTGATAACCAGTGGAAGTCAACAATGTAGCCTCTGTGTGGGTTCATGTTCAAAATAAAACACAGCCTCAGGCCTTGTGCATCTTGTTCGATGCTCCTTGTAGTGACAATCGAAAGCACCACCATGATTTTTCTTTTACAGTAAAAGTAGTCCTCCTCCTTCTCCCCGTCTTCCTCTCTACCCTTACAACAGTGTAAGAATATCATAATGTAATTAGTATGATTCTGAACTCAGTCAGTGTTTCTGTAATCATTATGAACATGTCGTTGTGATACAGTGTATAAGTGAACCTGTGGGAGTTAAGTCAAGTCCCTGTTCCTACAGCCTCTTCTGGTTTTGACCACCTGATCGTTCTAATTAAAGCCCCAAGATTAATCCAATTAGTTAAAGAGGGACAGACTAAGACAGCATGAGGAGGAGGCTGTAGCTCTTTCTCTTTGGGATCAAGGTCACACACTTAGCAAAATAACGTTTTTTCAGGGTGTGTGCATTCAAATATTACCTAATTATTTACCTGTTGGACGTTTAAGATTAAACAGGTGCATTTTACAGTCTATATTAAATCTCTTTCAATATGCCTCAGTAGGTGATCCCTGCTACTATCCAGCAGAACTACTTCAGTACTACAATACAGTAGTGAAACAATTTACTCTGTATAAATGGGCAAGTTTTACAAAATCAAGACACAATTTTGGAAACATTTAAATGCACAATATCTAATTTTCCTTGCTACAGCTTTCTTTAAAGAAAAGGAAAACAAGACATGCAGTTTGATGATGTCATTAAGTAACTTGAGATCATGGGAGTTTTAACTCCAGTGTGTTATGTCACAGTCTCTTCCTTCCTTGCTCTCTGATGTATAATCTGATCTGTTTCCCTGCAAGTTATAGCATCAGGCGACCAAATGAAATGTACCATTACATTAATAAAATGACGGACTCCTCTGGATTGGTTGGGAAAATAATTGTATAATGTAACCATCCAATCCCCCTTGCCTTTTGGTGTATTCCAATACTTACAAAGACTAAAGTTAGACTCAAGCTGTTTCCCTGCCACACAGTTGTTATGGAATGGACTGTGTCAAAATCACCTTGTAAAGGAGAACGTCTGTACAGTCACATCTTATATTGTGCCATTGCAGCTGACTGCCACATTCCTTCTTGGCAATTGCTGGTTTGTTTGTTTATTTGGTCCTCTTTATGTTCTTGTACTTGCTTGAATTCCATGATGTAGCTGTTGCATCATTATCAAATATTATAATGGCCTACGGCTTCATTAGCTTTGTTCTTTCATAGGATAGAGGTTATGGGTGTTAAACATGGCGGCTAACTGATGTGGCCACTCAGAAACTTGAATTAAAAGATTTGTTGATTAATCTAATTTCTAGAGCCCAACTGACCCTCATATTTAGGCTGCTGATGGAATTAGGAATTAGAAAACACTAATGATATAAATGATATTGATATATCAGCCGATATGCATATATTTTTGGGAATAATCAATAAAATGTGGTTATCACACAGTTGTGAGAGAGATATGTAATGGAGGCAGCATATTTTACAGTTTATCAGTGAACATCATTGTCCATATTGACATCAGTACATCGAAGCAGCAAACTTCACTGGGATTGTATTAAGTGCAGCCAAAATGTTCAAATACTAACACGTTAGCTTGTTAGCTGTAAGTATAAGCTGTTATTTACTTTCATTATGATCATGTTAGGTGTTTTCTTACATGCAAGACATGTTAATGCTAGTTGGATATGGTCAGGCATCACAACAACATGCTGTGATCACAGCATGTTGTTGTGATCTGAGCCTGCTGTTCTGCATCTATATAACTAAGTAGCACTAAGCACACAGCCACTGAGCTAAATGAACTAGTGTGCAGCAAGAGCAGTGATAAACTTCTACTGAGTAGAACAAAGCACATAGCCCCTGAGACAAAGAACAGAGCTGCAGTGGCAGCGACAGCCTCCCTCAGTGGCAACTGTTAGCACAAAGCACACGGCTCATAAGCCATGCTAACCCGGTTATTACAAAGCCCAGACTTAGAGCAGTAAGGATAGCTAGTTTGCTTTTTTTGGACTGAGGTACATTAGTAATGGCTATTTTGCTTCTGTGTTGTGATTGTGTAGGGCATGTTAAAATGTTTTCGAGGAGTGGCACTTAAGGGGCGCCTGAAGGAAGGGGATGGGATTTTCTTACTTACTATACATTTTTTTAAAATTCTAAACTTAGATTGCTCTTGCTGGTTTATACAATCTTACCAACTCCAACTTTAATTACGCCAGCCCTCTCCTGCTATGAAAATCCAAAATGTCTTGCTTTATTGGCAGCTTTATGCAATGATTGACTTCATCTTTGTTAATACATCCTGGGCCTTCTGCAGCTGAGGTTGCATGACAGGGATTTTGCCATCAGTCTAATACAACAAGTACACAAGTTGGAACAACGTCACAATCTCAACCTTTGAAATCAAAGATGGAATCGAGGAAGTAGCCACGCCCCCAGTGTCACGTCCAGCAGGCATGCCAAGAGGGAAAAAACCACACACAGCATGACCGTTGCGTTGAAAATGCATTTCCAATTCATTTGAATGAGGGTAGCTGCAGGCTGCAGAGGTGCATGCCGAAAAAGTTGAGACAGAGCAACTTTTGGAGACACCCAGCCAGCTGTCATTGGCTAATCACAGACTGCGAGTGATGCCGCTGTGGTTTTTGTTTTCAAGTTTCAAGTTCCAGTTTTTGTTCATTTATATTGTTAATACATTATGTAATTTTGACAATAAGGCATTAGTGTGGTACATTGCAAACAGATAATGGACATTAAATCACTCATGAAACCAAGTAGACTGTCTTTTGAAATAAGAATTAAGAAATTAACTGAGTTATCAGGGCATAAAACCAATGATCCTAGACTAGACGAGTCTAAAAATTGCATAGCCAGCTGTGCTAAAAGAAACAACAACAAAAAAGATCAAGAATCAAATAAGAATCGAGGATTTAGAGAATCGTGTCCCGCTACTACAAATTGACCTGATTATCAGACAAACCAATATGACCTGATTTCTCACTGAGGAGTGATATGAGTGGAAACATCCGTTGCAACAGCCAGGAATTGATAAACAACATGGCAGCTGACTATCACAATAGACTGATAAGAATATTCAATAAAGCTGTCTAATAATCACTGCTAACTTACAGTTATATTTACGGAAATGTTAATTCCAATGAGAAGAAGAAAGGGTTAAACTGAATTTAATATTAAAGGACAAGAGTTGCTATGGTGATCCACAGCCATTGATAGAAACTGTTTGCTTCTGCTGCTTCTTACTGGAACTGAAAGACCAAAATGTAAGATGCCAGAAAATCCTATCTGAACCCTCCTCGTCATGTTTATCTCCATGCTTGTGAGATTGCTAAATGTAGGTGGCAAAGAACTAAAATTTGACTTCTCCAGGTTCATGTAGATATGAGAAAGGTGCGACTCACAGGGGAACAGATTATGCTTTCTAAAGTTGCACTGCAGGCTGTTGTTCTCAGGTGTGAAGCACCAGAGCACATCCAAACAGCATTTGCTGAGTTGGTTACATAATTGAGTCTGCCGAGTGTGTGGGAGCTCCACTTCTGTGCTCCCGATTGACTGAAAATGGGCCAGTGTCTGAGGCTGCATAGGCTGATTCGATGGAGCGTCTGGCTGCATTTGACGTGAATTGGATTCAGTATCCAAATGCTGAGCAGAGTCTGAGCTGAAGAAATGCCATGTAACAAAGTAAAGTTTCTTAACTTCAGAATCAGATGAGATCTCAGTAATGTCATGGGATATGTCTAAGGATATTCAATGCCAAATAAGGGCAATGGATTGTGAATGCAGCATGCAAACCACCATTGAAAGTATTTCAGTTTTCTTCTTCATCTTTCCTTTTCTTCTACTTTTTTAGTCAGAGCTAAAAAGACAGAGCTTTAATCAGGCCTGGACAGTTTCTACAGAGTGACAGAAACATATGTCTCAGGGTCAGGTGGCACTACTTCTGTCTTAAGGCAGTGTGTTCTCGTGCTGTCACCTTCATCAACACGGAGGGGGTAGATCCCCAGCAACGGAGCCTTGCTGTCTGTCCAGCAAGCGTGCAAAATTGTGTGTGCGTGTGTGTGTGTCTGCAGCCCTTTTATCCACATCCTCATCCTCACGACAGGTTACCTTCGAGGCAGCGCCCACATAATGCCTTCCAGCCAGTACTGAATAGAATCTTGCCCGCTATCAGTCAATACATCATGCATATAATTACGCATCTCCACCAGCCTGCTCTTTTTCACTGCCAAAGAAGCCTCATGGATTACATTGTGCTCCACTGTATGCAACCTTGCAATATTATTACTTATTGATCACTGTTGTGTAATCCTGCTAGTGAAGAGAATGTGGTAACAGCGGAAAGACTAGTGGGCCATAGTGGGTAACATCAGCCAGACTTCATCATCTCCGCTGTCTCACATTTCATCGTCAAGTCATCACGGTGTGAATTATTGATAGCAGAGTGTCTCTACAGTAGGTAAGCAAAGGGTTGGAAACTTGAGAGATATATTACTTTAAAATGTAAAGAGTAACATATTTCTAATGCTCATAAACATATTTTTTAATATATTTCATAAATGTATTATGTCTTATGTTAAGTCTCCCATATGGAACATTTAGGGTTGGTATGGATGATATGATCACCCGTTGCCAGTGGCTGACAATCAGTGACTACAGATCCCTGTGCCACTGTAACATCATCATTCAAAAGGCCCCCCAGCAGAGAGCACAAAAAAAGCAGTCCCAACCCCAGCAGCGCTGTCATCATCTTTTATAATGTTTGTGGAAATTGCATATGCCAAGTCATTAGACATCACCCAGCTCTGGGGACAATTAGGTTATATTAACTGAAGTAGAGTTGAGATTACAGGTCAGATAGTCGAGCATTACAGTTATGGTTAGGAAATCAGAAAATTAAAAGACAATTGATTAATCATTACGGTCCAGGGCTGCAACTATCAGCTATTCTCATGATTGATTTATTTGCAATTTATATTCCTCATTAATTGTATGGTCTTAAAACATCAGCAAACAATGAAAAATGACTAACACGAGAACAAAGTGACTTTCAATCGATTAATCAATGAATCATTGCATCCCTATTTTAGTCACTCATTTGTTGTTTGTAGCAAGTGTGATGTGAGGCTTTCTTTCATTGTTAGTTGAATACCTTTTATTTTTTTTTGCTGTGGGTCAATCAAAACAAGCAATTAGAAGACATTGCTTTGGGCAACTGTGAATGAATGTTTTCACTATTAAAGCATTTTTGACATTTTATGGACTAAATGACTGATAAATCAGCAATTTTCAGTATTTGTAGTTACAGCCGTGCATTAGAGGGAACAACTAGTTCCTTTTGGTTTTGATTCAGACCACTGAATCGCCACGAACAACCATATCTTAATTGTTCAGTGATTCAAATAGGTATTATGTCATGCTTATTGACATGATGCAATCTGGTCTTAGTATGCATGATTAAGAATGGGAAGATTCATCTTCGTAAATAGTTAGCAACACAAGGTGGTCTGTGCAACAGACCTACTGTATGTTCCAACAAAGTGCAATGTAATTTGATGAAATATTAGACTTGAATTTGGTTTGTTCTAGGCAATCATCATTCTGGGCAGAAAGTAGGCATTTTTTAGGATGTTGTAATATGGGCTAATAAAAGGCAGAAAAGCAGCAAATAGTTTTAAATTACAGGATCACCTGATGCTGCTCTGACTGATGTCATCATGGAAACCCCCCACATTGCAACCTTACCATGGGCACAAGTCATCTATCAGTGCATCAACACTAAACCAATAGATTTGTCATGATGTTGCCTAGCAGCATGTCCAGCCCTTGGGTTACCACCAACATAATGAGTGATGACTCTGTAATGAGCTCCCCCAGGTAGAATAGCAGCTACAGGTACAGTTACTATCACTGCCTCAGTGGTAGACTCCCTGTCATTGAGACACACGCAACCTATTGTGTTTCACACACTTGGCCTGTATGTGTGAAGCATCTGTCACACATGTATAAATGCACATACAATGAACTTTAGATATCAGTAAGAACAGAAAATGTAATACCCTGTGAACTACACTGTAAAAGGCACTATACATAAGCTGTGAGTGTCTGCTAGTGCAGAAAGCATGTAAAACCATCTCACCTGAGCTGTATTTTAAAGCATTTAAATCTAAATGATAATGTGTGTTGCTATTAATGCGTGATTCATTTCACAGTTGGTATTTCATCAGGCTGAAATGCCATTTTGTCATGAGTCAGTGGGATTAGATACATCTTCCAGACACAGCTATGTAAACATCATTAAGATGTCGTTTGTCATTGCCCTCCAGGCTTGTTGCTGGTGTTGTAAACGACACTGTCAAGAGATCCACGGAGAACAACATTAAATAAAGAACTTGAGCAGCAACAGTAACATTTTACACTGATAAGCTTTGTAAAAAAGGATGCTTGTGCTTTGATAAGTCCCTAGCTGATGATTATAGTTTTTCCGGGAGAACTAAATGAGTGACTTGACATTCATAATTCTAAATAAGTTTACTTAACAGATCATTTTTAGTGATGGATCTAAATTTCAGCAATACATTGGCAAAAATGTACACAAATGGCTATACAACTGTAGCTGGAGCAGCGTTGCTCCCATGCTTTGAATTGAAGACGGACATTGGGCTTACATTACTTATGGAGTATTTTTTAAACGGACATCTCGGGGCACATATCAGAGTTTATGAACTTGCTTGGAACCACGAACTGGGTGAGACCCAAATTGAGCATGACTTCTGCCTCACAACAATTACTAATCACGTTAGCCATTTCCACCTGAAGCTAATGTCCGCATGCCATACTAAAATTACAAAATGACACAAGAACACCCAACGACATATATCAGTGTTCCCAAAACAACATAACAGTTGCAGTGCACCAGGGACAGGTGTACTGGACCCGGTTCACAGTTAGGTTAGATTGGCAAGGTTTAGGAAAACATTGTGGATTGGGTTCAAATACCTACATTACTCATGCAGCTTCAGTAACAAATGTACCAACATGATGTTAGTAATGTAAGTGACCTTGTGTATGTGATTTAAATTAACTGCATTAACATGTTGAAACAACTAACCACAGTGGACTTGAACAGTGATCTCCTGAATGAAAATTCTGTGTTCGTTTAGCCTGATCATCCATCCCCAACCTTCTCCTCCATCTAACAAGTAACCGAAATATAGGTCCTCATAACCTGAATTAATTGATGACCTATGAGTGTTATTCTGATGAGGACAAGCTGGTTTCTATGTGACTACCATGTTGGTCCTACTAGTGATTGTTTGTCCACATTGATAGATTCAAAAAACATTTACTTGAATTGACCTACCAGGATGCGAGGTCCAAAATTAATTCTGTTTCAACTTTTTTCACTTTCCTGCTGTTGCCTTAAAACACCACCCTCACTGGAATAGAAAGGGTGCTGAGTCTGTGTGAATACAGCCTGAGAAGCTATTACAGCTCCACATAGGCTGTGTTTGTGTGTGCTACATTATGGACTCATTCTGTTCACTTGGTGGTACTATTGGGTGAACACTTGAACAGCTATATAGGAGGGTAGGCTGATTTCCAGGAAATATGAGTAAGACTATGAATATGCAGTCAGGCACAATGAAATACTAGGAAGATCCACTTCTGTTGAGGTTTCCTGTTGACTCAAACAACTTGTAAGACAATGAAAACTGGCATCAACTGAAGCTGGTTTTCCATATTTTTTCTCAGACAAACACTTTGTCAGTAGGGAGCAAAGGTTTCCGCTGAAGGTGGTTAAAAGAGCTCACACTTGATCTCAATCCTTTAAATTAGGGGTTGACATATTTGGATTTTTCAGGGCCAATAACAATACTGATTATTAGTAATCAAGGAGACTGATATCTGATATCTAAAGCCAATAGGCATTTTCAGTAAAAGTAGAAATCTTGGTGTCAGAATTTTGAATTTGATATACCACAAGCCCCAACATAAAGCTTGGCTGAAATGCATTTAAGCATAAGTTTCAGTAAGATACAACTCATAGTTTGTAATTTTGTTCCAAAACATAAAAGTGCACTTCTGAATAATATACTAATGGTTTAATGTGTTCATCACTTTTACTAGTCATATGGAGAACTCATATGCTGTTGGATAGCTGCATCTGTAACAGTACATCAATGTTGATTGTCATTTTATAACAATAATCTCAAACAGCTACTTATTAAATACATGTAGTGGAGATAAAAGGACAATGTTTGTCTCAATGTTGTAGCAGAGTAGAAGTATGAAGTGCCAGAAAATGCAAATACTCAAAATATCATTCAGGTACCTTCAAAATTGCACAGTACCCTACTCGAGTAAATGTACTATATATGTTACCACTGGGATTTACAGAGACCTGAAATGTAGTTTTGCTATGTCGTAAGCCTCTAACAACAATGGACTAGCACATGCAAGTTAGCTCTAAGAGACTCGACATAAGCATACGTTGTTATCTTAACATGTAAAAACACCAACTCATAATGGGGAGCTGACTCTTTCAGACAAGCTGTAGACAGGCTAACATTATCACTTATGTTACAACAAAGTTCATTATTTGGGCATTTTCGGTGGTGTAACTGTGAAATTTGGCATGGCTGTCATAATGAAAGCATATCATAGGATTGCGGTGTTTGATGTTTATAACGAACTATAAATGCTGCTTACCCTCCTCATGCATCCCCGCCAGCCAACCAAATCTTCCCCGCTTTCTCTGCCATGTCAGTAGCAAAGAGCCTTCAATGTTGATTGGCTATTACTTGTGTGACATGTAACCAATCAGATAGTGTTGTTGGCGGGACATCAAATGAGACCACAGAGGCGAATACAGATAGAGAGGCTGCAGCAGTGCCAAAGTAGTGCACTTTTGGCAATTGGAAAAATAGAATGCAGATACAGATAATCTGCAAAATGCCCGATATTGAAGCCGATAATCGCCCGGGTCAATAATCAGTCAACCCCTACTTACTTAGTGTTAAGCTTCTCCTCCTTCCTGCTGCTCCTCGGACAGGTCCAGGTCCTCAGATATGCTCTTTACAACATTAGGCATAATAATGGAGATCTCGCCAGTGGTACCTGCAAGTACTGGCCAAGATTTGTTTCAGTATACCTTGGAGGCACATTGACTGGGTGTCCTGCTTAGGACAATAGTGAGAGAAGGTTTAGATTACAATAGAAAATGTTTGTTTTTTTCTACTTTACCTGTATATAAATAAGTATACCATCCATATGTTGTTCAATGTTCTTTTTAACTTCACCACACCCTGTAAATATCACAGCGTATTAAAATGTATTTTGCCACACAATTCAAAAATACCAAGAATGAATTATTTGCAATTATTTTTACTTAATTTCATATTATAGTACAACTGCTACCTTGTGAGAACATCTCACTTGGAGAACAGTTATTTCCTGGAAGTCATCTGCCTACCATATACTGAGCAAACATTTGACTAGTTTTCTCCCACCTATAAAATTCTATTTGAAAGGTAAAACATTTAGCTTATGGTGAGCAACAACTACGCAACTCTAGATAAAAAGCACACACTGATAAACACACAAGAACACACACACAGCTCACCTCTCATTCGCTGTCACCATCCAAATTGAACTGCTGAGAGATTAGCTTACTACTCCACAGAGATGTTCATTGGTGTATGACAGGTATTAGATAGGTATAAGCGTGTGTATTGTGATGAGAGGTTGTAGCTGTCTTGTGTGTGTGTGTTGTTATTAGGGGATAAACACCTTTACACTCTGGGGCAGAGGAATACAAGCTTTTCACCTTCCATCTGTTCATAATAAGACAACCTTGACCTTTGGCAAAATGGCTCCTGTGAGGCTGTTAGAGCTTTTTCCTAGAGAACACACGCATAAAGCTATGTGTACAAACAAGCTTAGAAGAGGCCGCTGTCAGAATGATGTTAACAAGAATCATTTTCAAGCCTTTTACATATGGGGTTTGCATCTCTGATTTGTGTGGACCATACTCTAGGATTAGTTTTGCTGAGGTAATTGGAGGACTCAGACCAGCCGTCTGGCTAGAGGCTTCTTTGGTCTGCATGATACTTTAAAACTGCAACATGGGATTTAAGGATAAACACTGAATCTTTACTGACAGTAAAAAAAATGACTATTTTGCTCAAATGTCTACAAAATTGATACAAAGATTAACTCATATTTTGCTGTCACATATAAGGCCATGTTCAGACAAGCATCATTATCATCTGCCAAATTTCAAGTTAAGAAGTACTTTTTAATAGACTGAAATTACTGTACTAGCTAGCATAATCAAGCAAGAACTGAACTTAATCATTTCAGACAAGTTCAGGGAGAATCTGTGGTAAGTGATCTCAGACAGGGGAAGTCTTCTTGAAGTAGAGATTGATGTGTTTCATTTTGCGCTTTTTCCTAAAGTCACAGTTTGCCACTGCTGTTGGAGTAGGTGAGAACAGGTTCTTCCTAATTTCCTAGACATTGTTGCCAAAAGTAGCATCGCACGGATATTGTAGGAGGAAGTCATACAATAATTGCAACTTATCTACTTCTGGTACTTCCCTGGATTCATGTATAGTCTTCAGATTGATGGAGTGGTGCTAGTAATTTGCTAAGTTACCAATGTCAAGACAAGCTATGAACCAGGAGGTCTCGTTTGAAGGCTTATCAGTTAATACTCCTCTAAGTTAGGACTTCAAAGGGTATCATTACATTACATTTCTTTAGCTCCTACTTTTATCCAAAGTGACTTATAATAAGTGTATTCAACCATGTGGATATAACCCCAGTATTGCAAGAATCATGCGACCAACTTCGTCAAATATACTGAACTGCTTCCAGAGCTACGTTCAGAAATATCTTTATGTTGTTTCTCCTCCACCTCAACATTTTGAATGTATTTATGTTTTTGTCTACTTGGTTAAGTAAGTCTAATATCCTCTCTTGTTTTAGCTCTGTTTTGCTCTCCCCCAACTTACCAAATTACCAAGCGCTTTAGCTGCTATACGCTCCATTATTTTTAACAGCAAGTGGCTAACTTTGTTTTTCTTGGCATCTGGTGCTGGTCCGGTAGTGTAAGGTTGGTTTGCTGGACCTTTTTTTTTTTCTCAAAACACCTTCCTGCTGCTGGAAATAAGGGCTGGGAGTAGTTAGAGTGAAACATTATGGTTGTTTTCACTGTAAGTGTAATGGAATCAAACCACACTGCTCCTGTGGATGTTAACTAACAGGACATTTAAATTCCATTTGATACAGTGTAGCTGCTGACTAGTTGACCATTTGTAATGGAGGATGAGTATATCCTTCCAATTTACAGCAAATACAAATACCTGCAAATCTTTCGTTTCTTTGAGGATGTGTTGTCAATCAACATTTTTGGTAAAATAAAGGATTTAAAAAGATCTATCAGAATTACATGAGTAAAGTAAGATATGTGTTTTGCTCTGTAAATTGATACTCTCATTTCATTGAATGGATTCTCAGAAAAGCACACACAAGCTGAATTTCAAAAAGCTGGACTCTGAGACTATAAATATCATTTTGGTGTGTCTGAGTAAACAAAAGGCATCTGTTGTATCCCAGCTGATAGCCACAAAGTGAAAGAGTGCACTGATCAAGACCTTTAGATACGAGGGGTTGCTAAGGGACATTAATTCACACATAGCCAGTCTTTCTGTACAGCAGCTGCGTCTCTTCAGAGCCTGGTAATGCATTCAGCTCAATCTGCCCGGGACCATGTGCACCGCATTCAACAACTGCTCTCCTGTGGCTCTGCCCAAGACAAAAGGCCTCAACGAGGCTATTAGGTTGGGGCCAGATTGAACGGTAGACATGCTTACAGGGTGAAAAACTGGAAGGGTTATTACTAGATAAACAAAGATGAGAGCGAGAAGAGGGAAACAAAGAAAGAGAGAGAACACAAAGCGAGCTGTATTTTCGGGTAGCCTTATCAGGACTCCACAGGAGAACTGCTGCTGCCACTGTGTTAGCTGTTAGCTCTGAATATGACAGTGGGTATAGAGTGAGTCCAAAGCACCATAAACTGAATATTACCAATAATTCTTCTTTGACATTTTCAATTATAAACATTGTTTTTTTTTATGTTGATTGGTCTACAATTTATTCTTCCCGTAGACGGATGGCTAAATACTTGGTACTGAAAGGTTTCCAGCATCACTGAGTAGAACCAAAGAACTGCTGGGTTTTGAATGAAGCATGAGTGCACATGAGTGCAGTGTTTCCCCTATATGCTATATTCCCCTGTGCTGAAGTGTGACCGGCTCTGCTGAATCTTTGTTTATTTTATTTTTTATGAGGGGAGAGGCAAAGTGGAGAGGGCAGCATTTTATCTCTTACAGTCAGCCTATGGATACTACAAATAGCTATAGGTCAATTAACACATCTGCAAGTGAAGCACATGAGCAGGTATAAAAATAACTTTTTTTCTTGCTGCTGACACTTTATATCAAGACCAATTCACACATGCACGAGTAAAGCATTAAGCACATAAACATGGAACTTTACGCTTATGATTCTGGTAGATGTCAACACTGAAGTAACCAATGGAGAAAATGATTTCTGAATTATAATCTTCTGAAGGAAAACAGGAGTAAACACTAATCTGTAAAATAAACAGCATTTGTTTGATCCATGTTGATACAAAGACAGTAGGTATTCCACATGAACCTTGTTTTCTTCATCCTGGAGGCCAGCCTATTGTGCAAGAGGGGCACTGTGAAGCGAAACAGCTGTCAATCAGGAAGTTGATAGATATATTTCGATGATATATGAACATTTAGACAGGATTCATCAATCTCATCATAATGGAAATTATTTTTATCACTAAAAATGTTGTTAAATTCAAGTAAAATAGCAGTGTGTCCTCATAAAACATGATGGTGAGGATAATTGAGAATGACTAAGTGTAGAAATTAATGACAGTTACCTAGTAGCTAGCTAGCTGCCAGTGGATGTAAATCGTCACCTAGAGGGTGATAGGTCACATAATCTATGAAGTGACTAAACCTAACCTCCTGCTCCTAATTGAGACATTTCTGTCTCACAATCATGCTTACATGTCTCTGTGATTTGTCTGTTTCTGCCTCAGACTCCCTTGGCGGCCCTTTCCCATCCACATCACACCGATGTCACCACAAACCCAAAAGGTGCCTGCCCATCCAGTGTGGCACTATTGGTGGGTCCCATCCCATCAGCCCGCTTCTCTTCCATCCAAATGCCAAGGGATCCCAAATCGTCATGGACCTTGCCCAGAAAACAGTGAAAAGACAGGCCAGTTTCTGCAACGCCATCACCTTCTGCAACAGACCCATAGCCCTGTATGAGCAAGTCCGCCTCAAGGTATTTTATGTCAGAGTGGAGCACTTAAGCTCTTAAAAGTCTGGGAGGTTTTAAACTTTCAAACTGTTGCACTGCTTATATATTAGGTTAACACTTGATGACAAAATGTGGAGTTCCTCGATGAAGACTCAACTACACTGTCTGCATTGGAATGAAAACCATGTTAAGTCAAATAATGTAGAAGTTGAGAGTTTGGGGTGATCCAGTCTCATGTTGTGTGTCAGTCTGCACTATTTTTCATTTTCAAAATATCAAGAAAACCATATTTGACTCTCTTATCCCCAGATTACTAAAAAGCAGTGCTGCTGGAGTGGGGCTCTACGTCTGGGCTTCACCTCCAAAGACCCCGCCAGGATAAACCCAGACAACCTGCCCAAGTATGCCTGCCCCGACCTGGTGTCCCAGAGTGGCTTCTGGGCAAAGGCCCTGCCTGAAGAGTTTGCCAACGAGGGCAACATTATCGCCTTTTGGGTCGATAAGAAGGGCAGAGTCTTCTACCGCATTAACGAGTCCAGTCCCATGCTGTTCTTCAGTGGGGTCCGCACAGCTGAGCCCCTCTGGGCCCTCATTGATGTTTACGGTCTGACCCGCGGAGTGCAGCTGCTAGGTAAGATGGTTGAAGAAGCATAAGATGCACAACTGAATCACCAACCGTGCAAAACAGGCAATTGCCCCAGAGACCAGAACCCTGGGGTGGCCCGAATGTAATTGATGTGAATTCCAGAAGCACTCACAACATATGTTCTTCTCTGCACAAATTTTCAAATGTTCCCCATCTTTTATACATGTGGGGTGTTATTCAACTTTCATATCCCGTTAAAAAATATTAAATTTATCAAATATAACTTATTCAGCTTTCTTTGAATTAGTTACAATCCACGTATCTTTGATCTGATTTCCTTTTATTGTCAGAATCTTCATTTGAAATTTGTCTTATGTCCCAAGACAGACACTGTTTCACATGAATAACAACATACATTATTTAACCAAACAACAGAAACAATACTACAACATATCATATCACACATTATGAATATGTTGATGTTGCTTACATATAAACGCCCTTTAAACTTTAAAATGTTCACAACACTTGGGACTTTCTCTCTCTCACACTCACACATGCACTCATGCATGCACAATATTAGACATTTTCAGCTTTCCCAGCATTGTTCAAGCCTCATCTGTTCATTTATTACTTATTTATGATTAATTATATTCTTTACCACTTTTCACTCAATTCATTCTCTTTCAGCTGCTTCTGCATAAAGCCAGCAATACAGTTTAACTCCCAGCTTAAACCATTCTTTCCATCCCTCACCCCTTTTCTACTTTTCCAACTATTAATACTCTTTTGAACTTTTAGTTATTCAATTCATACTTTGAACTCTAAGCCAGGACTCAAACAGCAGTAACCATCACTGAGCAGCCTTTGTTTACAGCTGGGGTAACACAACTGTTATATATTTGCTATACAAATTAAAGTCAGCTTTCCAGTTTAGCTTTACCTTTTTTTAACAAGCCTTAAAACTTTGTGCATCTTTCTGATTTTATTGATGTTATTCAACTTTTAAGGACAACAATGCAGCTAAGTGTCATCTGCATCTAGCTGTCACACCTTCTCTAGCTAACTGAATAATGTAGGGGTTAAAGGAAAAGTATGGTGTGGTATATCAAAGAATTGAAAAGCTTATATGCAGTACTAGATGACCAGGTGCAGTGAGGACTCAAACAATTCTATTCTGGGTGGCGGCTGGTTTAGCATACAGACATGAGAGTTGTACCGATCTTTCAATCCAAATCTCTGCAAGAAAGGGAATAAGCAGATTTCCCAAAATGTCCAACCATTTCTTGAAGGCAGCTCCTCCATTTGTAGTGAATCCTTAAGTATAATTTAAGTGTATTTCAACTTTGACGTGTTTCCAATGAATGTGGCTCACACACTGGAAATCAATTCTTGTCTAATTTCAAGGGGTGGCACGAGTGTTGCCAATTTCAACACAAGCAACCTTATAAAGCATTTGAAGACGCATCACATGAAAGAGCACAACAGAACTGATCTTTCTAAACTTTATGAGACAGTGAGGGAACACATTTCATGTAGGCTGATGACGTGCAGGCAATCAGCTTTACTACTGACATTTAGACCTCTGACGTGTGTCCCATGTCTTTGCTGAGAGTTCACTCTAAGTGGACACAGTATTGGCATCAACATTAGCCCTTCAAGGTGCGGTGATGCAAGCAAGGAAGTTCCGTGAGTACGTTTTAGAGAAATTTGTTACCTAGATTTATTTAAGTGTCTGTTGCACTACTGTTTTAAACTGTTTCATTAAAACGTGGCTGCACTTTTACAGTTTTTAAATGAATAGTTATTTCTTTTTAATTAGTAGGTTGAGTAAATAGGGTGAATACATTTTATATATATATATTTTTTTTACATGTACTGGTATCAGATCATCACTTGATATCGGCTGATACCCAAGGCCCAGATTTCGGAATCGGAAGGGAAAAATGGTATCAGAACAAATTGAATCAAAGTCTTCAAACAACCTGCCCTGATGTTTGTTTTGTTTCGCAAGTGAGCCTTCAACTACCAGTGTAAAGTTGGCATGACTTGTTTAGCCAAAATAGCCATATTTGTGAAAAATACACCAGGTTGACAGAAACCAGAATTATCCTTTAAGGCCTTGTTTTGTAGAGGAGCCCTGTGTCAAGATACACTTTGAATAGCTTCAATATTTTGGTAAAAATTATACTTATATGGTTCATAACCTGTTAATGTGTTTATCCAGCCTTTGTACTGTGTTTTTGTCAATGATATGAACCAAGTGTCCTCGTTTACCCTTCTGTTCCCACTGAGAAACTGACAATGATTATTTTAAGTCTTGTCTTCATTTATGTCAGTTTCACATATTTTGACACAATACAATACTTTGACCAGAGAACCGACAACACTGATTTTTTTTTTCTCTTACCTCTCATTTTGTCACTATTTTTTTCTTTAATATAGTTTTCAGAAGCAATGAGATGTTCAGGTATTTTTGGAATTCCTCAGATTGTGGCTCTTTTATTTTCTACACTTCTACAGTTGGCAAAGTCATTTTTTCTTGTGTCTTCCTGTTTACTGTAAACAGGTCCTTTCTCTGGGTTACCATTTCTGTGTTTGTGTACAGTAAAGCCTTCCATGAAGTAATGGAATAACAATGAACAAAGGCTATCTATATCTGACCCATGTTTGGCCCACATGTTTACACAAAAGTACCGGGCTAATAAAAGCCACGCTGCTGTGCATCGTCAAGGTATGCTAGTTGGCTTGACAAACATGCCACAAAGGCATAACACAGGATAGTATGGCTGAGGCTTTGATGTTATAGAATGCATACACATTTCTATTCCCTAGAGAGTCAGTGCTGTGATCCCTTCTGCTGCTGTAAAAATAGAACAGGGGTCACATGTCCCATAGATAGCACATTTTATTGTAATTGTGCACTGTGCTAATTGACAGTGGTATCTCCAGGCTGGTGGGGTGGATGTGTAGTGTAGTGTAGTGTAGTATGAGAGGAGCCATATTTTTTGTTTCTTCTGTCTGTGTTCCCTTTGATGATCATAAGCACTTAGGGTCCAAAACTCAACACAGTCTGCTGTTGCAGATGGAAAAAAAACAATATTATCAGATATGGGACATGCAGAAAATTGTTCAGTGTCACATAGCAGAGGCCCACTAGCTGAGCTTAGCACCCTAAGGTTTGCCCTGATTGGAGTCCCTATAATGCATTTTTCCGATGAATGTCCAACCCCTTTGAAACACTGCTCCAAGCACCAATTAAATCCACCCTGGGCTTCTCTTTAGCTCTATTTAAGTAATTTCTACTGTCTTTTAACAGTTGGGCTAGAGGCTGGGCTTCAAACCGAGCAGTACTCCTGTTCCTCAGGCAGCTGATTGACTGACATCTGCCCCCACAACCCTGTTCAGAGGGGTGGAACGTTACAGAAAACGGAGATAGAAATACAATGGCCAACTGTGTCAGCTTTGTGCATCACGTTTCTGGGCGCAATCTTTGCCTATCAGATAAGCCTTAGGGCTTTCACATCTGAGGCCTTTACAGGGCTTTCACTCCTAATTTTAACTGGCTTTTGAGGAGCTGTTGGTTTATTTCACTGTCCAATTCTCAATTAAACCTGCACCTTGGAAGGTGACAGAATATATAGCAAAAGAAGTGGTAAGAATCTTTCTTCCTTTTTATTATTTTAGTCTTACAACACCTAAATAGCCATCTTAGAACACATTTTCGTCTTGAGAAATGTTTTGTTAAAACATATTATCTTTAAGCCCCTTTTTACTTTAATTTAGATCCTATATCACATTCTCACTTAAAATATCCAATTCTCTCCAGCCTACACCTCTATTCTTTGTCGCTGTGATGACCACATTTCCCTTCTAGGATCAATAACATTTATATTGTCTCCATTTCAGCGCTTTTCAGCCAAGAGTGAGAGTATTTATTTATTGAAATACTATAATCCTTGCAACATAAAGATTGAATTAAAATTTTATGGCGGATTAAGTTTCTCATTCAAAGACATTTTGTTCAGCTTGTGTATGTAGCCCTTCCGTGATGTAAATACGCATGGGGCCTCTGGTGGTGTCCCTAGTGTCTGTATTCAGCAGGAAGAGTGCTGCACACAAAACACTGGCACACAAAAACATGCACACACCTTTTAAAACAGTTTTCACTGCCAATTCAAATCAGCCATTTTACCTATGTTCATATGCCTCTCCTTCCAGCTGTTGCGCTATGTTGCTCATTTTATGTCATCCATTTTATTTAATGGCTCCTCTGTATTCACTGTACTCATTGTCAGGATACATTTCGGGGTTTTCCGTGAAAATCATCTTGCTTCATCATGACTAATGGTTTGACAAGCAGAAGGCAGGTCTTGTCACAGGAACTCATAGGCAGTTATTCTACCAGTCAGTAGTCCTTTACTAAAGACTAACCCCATAGGGATGCAGGATTTTGATTTCATTTCAACTGATACCTACCTGATTCTCATGGCCAATACTGATAAAATAGCCGATAGTTTCATATTATCATGTTTTAAATAAACCTCGGACCTAGCATTCATCAGGTCCATCTGATGGACATAAATCCAATATTCAGCCTCCTTTTAGTTCTGTTTTGGTCTCAGCCAATCCAGAGGAAAAAAAATATTCCTCTTTAGCCACTAAATGCTGTACTCTGTTCATCAGAAAAACAACGATATAGATGCAAATTTACCCATGCTATACATTCGTTGTTTAGCGGTGACCTCTACTGGTGGTCATTATTATTAAAGCTGCAAAGGAGGAAGATAGGAGATGAAGTTTAAAGAGTTAAAAGCCTGCATAGGGAGAAGGTAGGGATAGACATTAGGTTAAACAAGGACATTAACTTGATTCAGGAGGCAATTATTCATGTCTAGTTTGAAATCAGAAGTCAGCGATGAGTTTTTTTTTACTTACTAATGTAATGAAGTTACGTCACATACAAAACATAACCTAAGTTACTCAGGTATGTCACAGTAAGAGCGTAGAATGTAGTTATTTCAACCCAAACGAAGATGCTTTGCTAAACAAAAACAGGACTCTGATACAGGACACTGCTGTTTGAGTCCAATGTGGTAAGTTGCTGTAGTTACTAAGTTACTTAAATTAGGTCATGCAGATAACGTAATATAAATTACTTATGTAACATTGGTACGTTTGTAGCCAAAGTTACTGCAGTAACTTCGTTATTTTAACCTACACCACAATGTTTTTCTAAATCTAACCAAGTAGTATTAGTGCCTAAACCTAATCAAGTAGTTTTGTTGTCTAAACCTTACCAAAATGTTAATGTAGGAAGAGGTCACTGGTAGGCTGCTACGGTCATGTTGTTTTGGGAATGGTGATATATGTCATTTTGGGAGATGCTGACAGTTGACCTAATTAGTCGCTAAGGTATGAGATTGTATTAAACAAAAGAGTAAATTTGTGAGTAGAAAAACCAAAGCAATTAAGTGAAAGACACCAAAATGCTCCTTAGAGGTAGGGGGCACTGAAGAGTCAGGTAGCAGTTCTCTGCGGGTTTGCCAGGATGATCCCTGGTGATGTTTGGAACATCTTTGATGTAGAAAGATTGAAATAGAAGTCATAATATGGCATGTGATAATTCACCCCGCAGGAATCACCAGGGGTATACATCATACTTGACAGAAACAATGGGGGCAGGACTGATTTAGTGGTTTCACACCTCCATGAGCATGATGATAGCAATTTAAGACTTGCCCCTTCCCACTTTCCAACATGCTAATGAAGCAGAGGCAGAAAAATGCATCAACATTCACAGTGACTCCATTAAAAAATGCATCAAGTCTTTTTCAACTCATCCATAATATTATATTTTCATGCCTCTGCTTCTACAGAAAAAAATGTCACATGCTGCTTGGCGCCTGAGGTAGCAGGTGATTGACTGCATCTGGCCTTAACCTGGGCAAATACAATATTGCAGAGGTTTGGCAGGATAATCGTTGGGGCAGGCTGAAGCTGTCCCCATAGGCTTGGAATCCAACAGTCCCAAAAAGGTTGTTTAATATATACCCATGTCCTGGTTCCTAAGGTTAGCTGTCACTCTCATATGTACACACACATACACACACACACACACACACACACACACACACACACACACACACCCAGCAGAACTTTACTCGACATCGGAAAGGAAGCTGAGTAACTGAGCAATTCCAGCTGTTGTGAAGCCAGCAGGACTCAGATTGTATGAGTCAGTCACTGTGGAGCTTTAATCAAGAGGGGCCCTCTGTGGGACTTCCCTGAAGGACAAGAGAATAAAGTCTGATTGCAAAGCCTTGAGGCTGCTAACACCTCTCAACCAGGCTGACTCAGAGTAGGAGTTGGCCAATCTGGCTGTCACCACAAAGAAGCAGAGCAGTTCATTTAGTTCATACAAAACACAGTGTCCTGGAAGAAAGGCTGTCTCAGTATTTCACCAGAAAAACTACATTTATAGTCATTGGTGGATGGATTGAATTACATGGTAGCTTTTGAGAATGCGTTCCCATTACAACATCAGGAAGGAGCATTTTCTGTCACTCAAGATGAATGGCAGAGGAGCATTTTGTAATGAGAGGAAGACTTGAAATGGTCATTTCTGTCTTTTCCATCAAAAATATGATGCAGCATAATCAAACACTCAAAATGTTGTGTCTGTGTGCTGTGCTGTGTTCTGTGTATATGAAACCACAATCTTCTTCTCTGTTTTATGTAACCACTTTGTTTTGCAGGACGAATCACCATTGATTGTAGCAATGTGCTTTTGTGTAAAGATGACAGATGTGGGCTAGGTGAAAGGAAAACTAATCCTGGAAACTTTTCAGTGAGAGTAAAACAATGTGTGAAGGTTTGATGGATGAAGGCGCGGCCAGACTGATTCTTTGTTTACATCTTTTACAAAACGTGTCAGAGGAGCTAGCTTTTTCCTGACAGCGTGTAGTCAGAAAAAAGCTCAAACTGTTTGAACCTTTCAAAACCTGTCAGTGTCCGTATGTCTAAAGTGAAGGATTGCGTCACTGACAGAAACGGCATCCCTCACGTGTTGTCATGAACTGGATTGGTTGGGGCGGCTTCTACACCTACATGTGTGTAGAGGATTCTCTTCACTGATTTTACAGGTATAGGACATTATGATTAAGTACGATTCAGGCCTTGTCTGGCAGTGTTGCATGCGTTGAATTCTGATGACAACAAATGTCTTTGAAGTGAAATGAAGTCCAAGGGGCTGTATGGACGATATTGCCAGAATTTTTTATCTGAAAACATTCAATAAATGACCATTATCAACAGAATGTGAAGAAACAACAGTGTTGAACTTGTGTCAAAGACATCTATGTACTTTGTTGTAGAGATTTCTACTAAAGTTTGAATGTTACCCCGAGCTCATCGTGTCTCATAATACCACTTTGTACAACAAGAGGTGAGTTTTAGGGACATATATGCCAGCTGCCTAAATGTTTTCTCTTAGCTTTTAGTGTAATGAATGAGGAAAATAAACTCACAAATTTCAAGAAAGGAAATACTGTTACATCTATTACCTTACCAAACAGAAGAGTACAACCCTACACATTCTGAATTCAAGTTTCACTTATGTACTGAACTAAGACAAGCTTAATTGCTGTCTTAACCCATCATAAAATACACTTAATTCAAACAAGACTCACAGGAAATAGAACTAGACAAAAGACAAGACGAGACAAGTCTTGGTTTGTCTCTGCACAATCACCTCTGGTGTTTTGGAAATAAATCATTAGTTCACAGAATCAGATGTAAAAATATTCCATCTCTACATTCTGTTTTTGCCCGCTGCTGATAGCTAATGGTAGCTAGCTACAGCCATGCATAGCCAGCAAAGAGCAGCTGTTGTCTGTCTTCTCTGGCCAAGATGTTTACATTGTTGTCCTCAAAGGAATGATTTTTTTCCTTCAGATGTAAATGGACAGCAGATTTATTGATCTGAGGAGTTAACCCTCCTGTGTTGTGCTCATTCTTGGCCAGAGAAGACAGATGGTTTGTAATAGGAGTCAAAGAATCTATCAATGTCACACTGGAAGACCATCTTCGAACAAAGGAGGTGGCCTAAGACATTACTTATCACCAACCTTCAGTGCAGTACTTCACTCCCCAGACAGCTTCACAACCATTCACACCTGGGCTCACCTAGCCCTAACACCCTACATGATGGCTGGTTGGGTCAGTGACCCACAGTTGGCTCTAACGACTCTGAAACTCTGAGCTCACATCTGGATTTAATTACTCTGTAAGGACACTCCCACACAGAGTTTAAAAGCCTGCAACTCCCCTCCAGTTATTGAGAACTGAAGAAGCCTCTTGGATGAGAGGTGAAATGTCTTCAAGAAAATGAAACAAGTCCAGTTGCCTATGATACAGCACTTGTATAGTTAATGAAATACAGCTTTACAGTTACAGTTTTTAAACATTAAATGCGGCAGAACTTATGATTTTTGCACTTGTGGTCACTGACTGTGGCTGTCTTTGTACTATACTGGCTCCGCTCCTGGGTCTCCTAATATGAAGTCATCTGTAATGAAAGAGGTCTATTAGGACTGTTTGTTGTGTCGTCCAGCTCAGAGGGAGGAAAGGACCAGGGTTTCCATACTTCTGGGAGAAACTGATTACTTTCAGTGAAATGATGGTTTGATTATTGTGCTCACTTGACTGGCACTGTGTTTGACTTGGCAGGATTTCCCCACCCAGCTAATGGCAGCCTTTACAAATCCTGATGCTTCACACACGCTCTCCAACAAAAACACAGCAAGTAGAAAAGCTGCTGTAAATCTGACTTTTTCTTACATAATTAGCAAATGTGGTGATTTAATTTTGTGAAGATGTCTAGAGATCTATTTATTTTTAATTTAGAAATGTTGTGTTTCTTGGCTTCAGTGTGCTGCAAAGAATGTATGATGGTTGTTGGTCAAATAATTCAAAAGGCCAAGAAGAATGAACTGGATTTGTGTAACTTGGCATTCAGTATTAGTTTTAAGTTACTATATCTTGGCTGAACAATCCAAAACACTATATTAATTTTCATAGACAAAGAAAATAATTCAATTTGAACTCTTATCAGCCATTAGAAATTCACCAGATAACTTTTAATAGTGGTATACCTAGAGATAACTCATCAAGATGTATGTGGGGTTCCCTTTTTTTCCTCATTCTGTGTGCCTTATTCAAAAGGAGTTAATTTACCCAGCGTTCAAAGCATGATTTTTAGTGAAGATCATTAGCTCTGGAATTCAGATCGCTGTCTCAAGCATCGCCAGGGGAGGCAACAGCACAGTAACTGCTCTCTGCTTATACACATTCAGACTGTGACAGAATGACAACAGGAGTCATGAGGTTTATGAATGTTTCTTTATGACACAGTTCAAGCAAGTGACTGACCGTCAGGGTGACTTATCAGAAATAAGATAAAAAACAGGCATGTGCTGTCACTATGCTCCTATTGAAAGGATCATTCTAGTTGATTCCAACTTGAATCATCAGTGAAAAAAAGTATTTGCCGGGTTCAAGCTTTCCCCGTTCTAGAAGCTGAATCAGCTGAAATTCAAGCAGCAATTAGCAAGATTTAGCGAAATTTGTGAAAATCTGTCCACCAGGTTCTGAGGTGGATAAAATGTGGGATTTGTGGGGCTTTGATAGACCTAGTGCCAACCTCAGGAAGATATGTTTCACTTTTTATGTTGATTAAGCGCATTTAGAATTTTAGACAGTATTAACCAAAGATGGTGAAATTATGTCAAGCAGATTTGAATATACATGATCTTGGTATTTTTGGCACCCCCTATGTGTTGTGTTAGACTGGCTTTTGTAGACCTATTCCCAGCCTTGGCTTGAAGATATCTACCAAGCTTTATGATGATTGGACTGACAGGTCATGATTATGGCCAATTTATTTTAAGCCACACTTTTTACAAGGATACTTTGATTGATAGCAGCCATGTTTTTTGACCCATCTTTCTCAGATACACAATTCTATTATAACTATGTCCCACAAATTTGAAAAAAGTAGATGTCACTTCAGGGTTTTTGACCTTCTGCTAATTAGCACAAATGCAATGGACATTGGTGGACCTATATGCTACAATGGGATTTTTTTGTAGAGCACCTTCACCTGGTCTTGTGTATCAAATTCTTGTCACTTGGACTTACTAAGTTTCTTTAGCAAATGTTTACGTAATCAAATTTTGTTTTAGTTTTGTCAATCATAGTGACACGTTATGCCAGAGTGTACTCTCTATATGTTGAGAAGTACTGCACATCATTTCCAATACTGTGTCAAGTTTCATGTTTCTAGCTCATTCCAGCTCATGGCAATTTGAGGCGGGTCATAAGACAAATGATAATAATGATGATAATAATAATAATTATGATAAACCGGCACAATTTCAATAGAGTTCTGCAGATCAGGGTTGAACCATAAAAAATAAGCAGGCAAACATTTCTGCCACACTTACTTTTGAAAACCCAAACAAAGATATTTAGAATAGAACTGCAATGATTAGTCGATTAATTGATTAGTCAATCGACAAATAATTAATCAGTGACTATTTGGCTCGTTCTAGATTCTTCGATGACAATGTCAAATTCAAGAAAATGCTGTGACCTTTGAGTCATTGCATATGCCAAGTTTTCAACCCAACCTGTGGAGTTTCTGTTTAAAATCTCAGTGCTTCTATGAGGTCCAGCATACGTGATTACTAAGTTGATTAATAATAACAGGTCGATCCTAACGGATGATATTCAAATGTAAGTTGGCATAAAATCAATGAAATAATATTTTACAGTATTTTCAATTGGGATTCTTTTAGGTGCAGCACAACAAGCTGTAAACACATCACTGACATATGATAACCTTATAAAGACGGCAAAAAACTCTTTTATAATATCTTTATCTTTAATCATTCTCTGTGAGCGTTTTTAATCCTGTGTGTTTTCAACTCTGTAAACAACAGCTTTCACATTACACATTTCACTCAATCCATTGTTGTCCGTTGATATCAAACTGAATTAGTGCAGCTTTCGGAGTTGAACCAGTTTTATAAATAAGCAAATGGCGGACCTGCATGTGTTGAGTGTGTCACTCTTCGCCGAGTCATAAATAATTTGCCTAATATCAGCCTTCCTCCGTGCTTGAGCAAAGGAATAAATCAGGGGGGCTTTAATATAAGAACTCTATGATGGAGGTTATTAACACTGAGGTCCTAGCATGCTGATTGGCAGAGAAGGGGCGGCACATGCTGCATTCTGCTGATGACCTAAGGGACAGGGCTTTTGTGACTTAGCGGGCATTTTGCCTGGCTCTTTGTTATGGCCATGTGTCGCCCTGGGAGCCTGCTGCTCTTTCCAAAAGCCCCGGGTTCAAAGCTGCCCAGCCCGATCAGGGAGCGGGGATTGGGCCCATGCCAGGGAATAAAGAACATCCCAAACATCTAGCACAAAGACCCCTCTGACTCCATCTCTCTCTTCTACGATCCCCCTCTCTCTCCCTCTTTCTTTCTCATAGCTGCTTTATATCTCTGTCACTCACTCGCCTCACCCATGTTGTCTCCCAGCTTTATCTGTTCCTAGAGAAATCTCCCTGGATATCCATCACTACCCTCTGCCATCGTAGCTGATCCCTACTTTCCTCTCCTCTCCTCTCCTCTCCTCTCCTCTCCTCTCCTCTCCTCTCCTCTCCTCTCACCTTGCATTAATATCACTCTAGGATCTCTCTTTTCATTTTTTCCTCCTAGTTCCAGCTCTCTCGTTACCTTTGCCTACATCTGATGAAACCCCCTCCAGAGACTGTGGATAAAGATAAGCCCTGTGAGATAGATTGTGTGCGTGAGACAGAGTAAATCCACCAGCCCACCCCCTCCCTTCCACCACCCTGCTCCAACACTGGCTCAAACCCCTGGCACGTTCCGTCTGTTCAGGCTAGCAAAGCCACTAAGCCAGCCTCTGCCTCTATCCACCTCCCCATGCACAACATTAGCTAACCTGATTTGCAGCTATTCTCTAATCAAAAACATTTCCAGCCGGAGACAATGCCTGCACGGGCCAAAATAGACACGCTGCCATTCTCCCTCCCATAAGCCCCCACCGTTGTCCATGTATTTGCAATGGATTAGCCCAACAGGTGCTTGATCATTTTGATCAAAAAATGCTCCAAGGAGGGAAAAAAGGCTGATCCAAATGGTTGAAGCATTGGCTTAACCCAACAGGTGCTACGTTTGGTTTGAAATTCAATCAAAAGTGAAGAATCAGGTTCAGGTCCCCCCAACCCCTCCGGGCTCACAGTGTCAGCAGCTGCATCTTCCATGGCCCTATTACAATGTCTTCCTACATGAGAGAGAAGTAAACACACACACACACACACACACACACACACACACACACACACACACACACACACATATTCAGGAACACACTTTGATTCTGCTTTCAAAGAGCAGAATTCTGGCCCTGGCCAATGAGAGACAGCATCTGTGTTTTGGATTTGAAAGGGACCAATAGGACAAAGAGATTGTATCAGTTAAACGCAGGTGCACCATGTTTAGCGGGCAGCAGCTGGTGAGGTCACAAACGGACGCATGTTGAGTGCACAGAAACACACACGTTTGTTTCGAATGCACAGTAAATGTTCTGCAGTCCTCTCATTTCTCTTTCTGTCCTCCAATCGAACAACAAACTTCAGGAGCACGTCTCACCAGCCTTTGATGAATAAAGAAGCAGAAAAGAATACATGGCACACAAGCCAGTATGGGTTTTAAATGACTCCTCTTTGAATAGTGAGAGAGGAAAGGGAAAAGGAAGACAATATAAAAAGGAACATAAACCTCTCAGAGAAGCTTTTTGAAAATGGCTGATAAAAGACTAGCCCATATTTTTTAGAGGAATCAATTTACCTTGTGTAAGAGTTTGCGTTCACACATTGTGAGTTTGAGTTAAGAGTCGGAGTGACACAGAGAGAGAGAGGGAGATGATTTGTGGCTCTTTGGAGGCCTCCACAGACTCCTTTCAACATAAATCCAGCATCGTCACAGGCAGCCACCCCTGCATTCCTGGATTTGCCTCTCCTCTCGGTTCTCGCTCCCATCCGCTCTATCCCCCGAGACATGTCATCATCATCTGCAGCTCCAGTTCTCCTGTATGTCCCAGACGTCTTGCAACAGTCTATCCCATCGTAATCCAATTTAGGATGGAGTGATGGGAGGCAGAGGAATGGCCAGCTCTGGAAGGAACACATACACAATTTTGTTGATGTCACTCAAAATGGACCACAGTTGGTTTGTGGTTGAGCAGTTAGCATGCCTGCTCCTCGCTCTATGGCTAAAGAAGAGGCCTCTCCTAATCATTAGAGAGCAGGATTTGAGTCTCGAGCCACATCAAGGTTTCTCTACTTCATTAAAGGCCTCCCTTCAGCAAACGACTCTCTGTCTGAAGAAATGGCACCAAATCAAGAAACGGGTTACATGGCAGATTGAGCTGTTCAGTTACAACTTAACGGCTATACGTTGACAGGCTCTGGTAATTTCCACAGCCTTTCCTCTAAGTCCTGGAGAGGGTTTTCATGGAGGCTGAGAGTCCATCAGGGGGAATTGATCGCAGAGGAAATAGCAGATGAAATCAGAGCTGGCATGCTAGTCATCTTCAGCTACCCTAGGGGACTCGCAGTTAACTGCTGCACACTTCTGAGCAGAGAGGTGTTTAATGGTTGATTAGCAGTCCCTGTGAGCTGCCCTGTGCACCCAAGGCACTGTCCTCTCCATTTTATGCCTCTCTGAAAAATCAATTAGCACTTTTACAGGGCCTTAGTTCCATTAAACATTAATCACAGAGCACCATGCCTAGGGTTAGCAGCTAGCATTAATTGTCGGCTGACATGACTTGGAACGGCAATAGCGTCTCAGCTTTACAGTGTACAAGAGCTCGTCAGACAGCATTTCAGCGATGATGCAGAAAGTCAGACTCTTCACTGGAAGGTGATCAAACACTGAGGAGATTGCTGTCATCTTCAGTTCCGTTGAACATTGGCAGCATGGTACGTGATGTTGGCCACCGACTTTGTAGACGATGGTAGAGAGCACAAAGATGTAGTTTTAGTGAAGATGTGGAGTCGGATCCTGGATCCTGGAATGGCTGTTTTTAAGGCTCCTGTTTTCTGGTACTGATCGATATGTGTCTGTAGAACAAGTATTGAAAACTGTCGAATTGAAGTTTGAGGAGTATCAACACTCTTGACAGGACTCTCCCACATTATGTTTTGACTACCAATGTGGCTCTAAATGATACAATACCCATGAGCCTTGGTCGCTGTTGCTATGAAGAAGGCGGCAATCAGAGCTGGAGCAAATTTAAAATGCTTTGTTGTTGTTGACTCTGGTAACAAAACACTTCGCCACAGTTGCTGAATACTTCCAAACTTACCAAGAGTTCAAATGTGGACTGATTTAGGCTGCAGATCAGGTTTCTACAAAGTGTCATCTATAGATTATGTGTGTCATTAGCAGTGCATGTAGCAGAATTAAAGTAAGACATAAGAATTAAGCTCATTGATTGGATAAAAGGCACCATAGAAGTCGTTGTTGACTTCTCTCTTTGCATCCCTATGTACACAAGATTGTACCTTTTGGCACATTAATGTACACCGTTCAGGCATAACATCATGACCACTGACAGGTGAAGTGAATAATGCTGATTATCTCTTCATCATGGCACCTGTTAGTGGGTTTGATATATTAAGCAGCAAGTGAACATGTTATCTTTAAAGTTGATGTGTTAGAAGCAGGAAGAATGGGAGAGCATAAGGATTTGAGTGAGTTCGACATATTTTGATGTCATTTTGTGTCTGTCCAAGAAGTGCCCTCACTGCCAATTACCTATCATTTACGATGCAGTATATTAATAGGCCTTTTGAGTCACATGAGCAACCCTGCTTGTTTCACTTTTTTTGTTAAAGATGGTTGGAGAGATTTTGAATGCAAATTGTAGAAGTTCTTGTAAAGCTAACATCTTTTAATGTTTTAAACTTTGGCCTCTTTTATTGAGGAACCCTTCACATTCAAATGAAAACTTAGTCCATCTACTCGCCCCCTTGCCAATGGTAAGGCATTAGTGCACCATCTATTCATGTTTGCTGATAACATTCTCATGCATACATGAAATTAATAATTTCCTTGATGATCTCATTGTAGAATACTGCAATTGTATTTTTAATTTACCACTCTAAGTAATTAATTATCGACAAAATGGAGCTGAAGCTGTATATCGAGATACAAACTATGACTGTCAAGCTTCATCTGTCTCAGCCAGTACAACTGCTCTCTTTAGACTTGTCATGAATCTAACTTCCTTTGGCTTGTGTCCCTCTCAGCTGTGGGAGGGCATCATAAGAGGCTTGGCTCTTCTGTTTTCACTGCTATGGTTTACAGTTAGCTGTGGGCAGCCTGTCCCACAGTCCTACTAATTGAGGCTAAGAGGTTTATCTGGAGTCAGGCTCTCAGGTCCTGCTCAGACAGAGGGGCCCAGAGCTGACCAGAACTGGAGAGACTCTCCAGAGACAGTCAGTGGCAGGTTGCTGTCTTTCATCCTCCATCCTCCCCCCAGCTCTCCTTTTCTCTCAGTTGCTCTCCTTCACCTCTTACTTTGACCTGAGAAGGGTCACTCAGTATCTTCATAGCCTTCTTGGTGGGAGAGAAGAAGTTATTTTCTCCGTCTTCTGTGTGTCTTGTGTCCTCTGTCTGTCAAGTATGCATGTGCATACATCACACAGGAACCCTGACAGCCTATCCCGTCAGCCCACTCAGAGTAACAGGGGTCTCTCTCGGGATGCCAGGCTAATTTAAGCCCTACCACCAGGCAAAGAGGGGGTAGGTGGGAGAGAGACGGGGCACATTTAGAGGTGTTATTTTGAGCAGGCATAGGATGAGCAACCTGAGGGCAGCTTATCAGAGGTGGAGTCATTTGCCGGTGTATTTGTGTGCATGTGACCACTATGCCTGCTAAAAGGGACATTGTATATTCACGGCTCTCTGTGGAGTGATACTGTACTATGGATTGCAAGGAATGCAACCAGTACACACCCATACACTCGCACAAACACACGTTCACATACGCTCAAGTATTCAGTTTTGTTTCAGAAAAGTATTTTGCTCTTTGCTAAATGACACCGTACAGCGTTTTCTGGTGTGAAACGTGATGAATCAGCTCTGTGCAGACATTGGAGCAACCGACTAGCTTCTTTCATTCCGTTATCTTTAAACACACTTCCTGACATTCTCCTTCGGCGCCGTGTTGAATAATTAGAACAGTCCTGTGTTGCGTTCAACTTGTGCAACTCTTAAATAGTTTCCTCTTTTTTATCATCATCTTGTTGTCAGAGTAGCTGCACATTCAGCCCTTCTCAGAACTGTATTCCTAACAATTGCGATTCCGCTGACTAAAAACTTCATCGCTAGTGGCCTCGAGCAGTTTGCTAATCAGAGCAAAACACAGTAAGACCACTATTAACTGCTGTTCTTTCTTTCTCCCTATCCATCCCACTCCCTCTCCTCTCTACTCCCCCTCTAGACAGTGAGATTGTTCCTCCCGACTGCCTGCGCCCACGCTCCTTCACCACAGTGCGCTCCTCCTCTCTGCGGCGGGAGGCTGACGACTCCCGCCTGTCTGTCAGCCTGTGTGACCTCAACCTGCAGCAGGAGGACGGACGCTCCACCCACACTCAGTCCCATCGCCACACGCTCCACCTGGCTTCTGCCTCCTCCTCCTCCACCTGCCCTATACCACAGAACTCCCTCAACTCCCAGCAGTCCTCTCTGCTGCCATCCGCCCTGGAGAGCGACCTCCACTTCCACCAGCTGCGGGGCGCCCACATTAAGACGCTGGATGAGCAGACGGTGGCACGATCTGAACACGCGCGAGAGGAACGCACTCTAGTGTTCACTAACCGGCCCCTGCGCACCGGGGAGACTGTCTTCATCAAAGTTACCAAGTCCAGCCCAGCACGCTCGGGCTCCTTGTCCTACGGAGTGACGTCCTGTGACCCTGCGGTGTTGCGCCCCAGTGACTTGCCCTACAATCCAGAGGCTCTGGTTGACAGGAAAGAGTTCTGGGCAGTGTGTCGAGTGCCGACGCCTCTCCAAAGCAGTGATATCCTGGGCTTCTTAGTCAACCAGGAAGGGGAGGTCATCCTCAGCCACAACGGCACCAATGTTGGCATGCAGGTGTGTGTGGACAACTCCCGACCACTCTGGATGTTCTTTGGCTTGCATGGGGCTGTGACTCAGCTGAGGATTCTGGGTAAGTAAGCACTGCATGAAGTCACATAAGATACTCAGAGTTAGACAAGATAAAATGAGACATATATTTAAAAGACGACTTAAAGGTTAACTCCAAGAATTGTGTGGCTCTGGAGGAAGCTGCATGTAATCTGGTCAAATAGTCTCCAGTGATGTCACTCTGTGACCAAGTGGAGTTGTGAGTTTTCGCAAAAGCAATCCATTGGTCTAGCCTTGTATGCCTTATTTATGTCTCATTATGGACAGTATATCAAAATCAATACAGCACAACCAGAGATCACACTTTTTTATTTCATTCCACATATTCTTCTTCCTTTTTAGAAAAGTAGCGCCTACATTACCCACAATTCAAATGCCATGCCAGCAGTTTGTCAGGCATTCTGTCAGAGATAGACAGATACATCAACCAGGCTGATATATTGGTCAATATTATTGCAGATATATCAGTATATGCATACATGTCAGCTGATATCAAGAAATTACAGTACAGAAAGGCCAAACTAGGCTTTACTATAACAGTTCATAGTAGTGTAAAGGTGGACTCAAAAGTTGATGCCAAAACAAGCAGCAGGTTTAAAGGTGAATTTCTGAACATGGTGAAATAGCAGGAAGGTAGAGGTGGTGAGCTCAGACGCAAGCAGGTGCCTCATGGGGAGACTCACGGTTGCACCGCTAGCCAGCTCAGGCAGTCAGGGTTGCGCAGGGTGGCAGAGCTGCAGGGGCTGGGTGGCGAGTGGTCGAGGAGCTGGTCCACAGAAATGGTCCGATCACACTGGAATGGGAGAGCTTGCTGGATTCGATCACTGGCAAGTGTAACTAAGAAAACTTCAAACATACAAACTCAAGAGCTCCTGAGGGAAACCAAGTACCACTGGAGCTCGCGACAATAAGGGAAGACCAGGGTGGAAGAGCAGGTGCTGATTAGTCCAATGCGCTGCAGGTGTGTGGATCAGCAACCACTGAGGCCATCAAGAAAAACACCTCTGAAAAACAAAACCATGAAAACAGCCCACCGCAAAGTCCAATCATGACACTTAACCCTCTGAACACCTTGCGTTCAGGCTCTTTTCACTGAGATATTTATAGTGAAACTCTCGCCAAAAAGCAACCGAGGCTTTATTTGCGATTGAATATGAGTCAAACCTTTGTGTAAAAGCATAATTACGATGAAAGAGGCACTTTTAAGATTTACTGTAGTTTCATTTTTGGGCAAGCTAATTTTCAATGGGGTGCAGGGGCACTTTTACGCAAGCATCAAAATCTCTATTTTTAAAACACTAAGAAGGCTCGACACAACATGAAACTTTGCTTGTAGTATCACCAGGGTCTCTACACATGAACACCAGCATTGAGAACACTGTCTGTGTGCACAGCCCAGACGTGTCGATCCCCAAGTACGTCTGGGCTGCCATGACGACGGCTAGCGGAACAAGCTACTGCTAGTAGTTCAAAAACCTTCTTTTTAGTAAACTCTGTGTACACAAACAATGTTCTCAATGCTGTTCATGTGTAGAGACCCTGGTGATACTACGAGCAAAGTTTCATGTTGTGTCGAGCCTTCTTAGTGTTTTAAAAATAGAGATTTTGATGCTAGCGTAAAAGTGCCCCATGCACTCCCATTGAAAATTAGCTTGCCCAAAAACGAAACTACGGTAAATCTTAAAAGTGCCTCTTTCGTCGTAATTATGCTTTTACACGAAGGTTTGACTCATATTCAATCGCAAATAAAGCCTCGGTTGCTCTTTGGAGAGAGTTTCACTTTAAGTCTTGTCGCTTTAAAAAAAACAGTACAATTATGGCTAAAAGTAGTGAGCAGGGCATGTGAGCTGAGCAGGGAGCGGAGCGTGCGAAATATAGTCGGAGCGCAGAGCGGGTTTTAATCCAAAGGCCAGAGCGATGGTTCCGTTTTTGCTCCAGTTCCGCTCCGATACCGCTCTCCACGAGTCTAGGGCATGCACAAGTCCAGACTCACGTGTGCCTTCAAGGGTTAGCCTACATCAGAGGTCATTCGTTGAGAGATGAGATTTGTAAAAAAAATTTCGAAAAGCAAGCAGACAGGTCATATAGGTGCAACGTCAGGAATTGCTCCCTCTTTTAAATTTCGTGGAGCGATTTCACCGGAGCTGAATGAAATTTTAGGTGAGCGGAGGGCGGTCTTGGAGCGGAGCTGTCTGGTATAACTTTGAGCGATGGAGTGAAGGAGCGAACGCTCACGTAAGCGGGGAGCGGAAATTCTCTCCGCTCAGCTCCGCTCATATGCTCTGGTAGTGAGAACTCATCAGTGTCTTTTTCATGGTGTAACACAGATAGAATGTCATAAATCTTAAAAAATCTCAAAAAATCTTAAGAAATTAAATCTATTAATTTTTTTTCCAAATACAAGCAAGTGTTAACAGTACTGTATAAAAGTATAAAAGAAAACAGAGAGGCCACATGCTATACATATTGAGCTATTTACATTTTTACAATCCTCTTCTTAAAACCTCTCTTTTCCACTCCTCCTGCACAGGAGTGTTTTATCCAGAGTTAATGCTATTTTCTTCTAAAATAGTCATTTTCAATCATATTGGATTGTAATTACTAGCACTACAGATGACTAAAGGTAAAGATAAAAATATATTGAGTAATACAGCAGAACCACACCTACTAATGTATGTAAAGTTCTCGTTCTGCCACCATTACGACTCTCTCGTTTAGAGAAAGATTGGACAGAGAGAAATGACTGAAGTGATTCTGAGAAGACTTTCTCTCAACTTCATTTCGGATAACATGCCAGGTAAGTTTATTGTTGCTGGTTTGCTTAATGTGTGTAAGATAAAATTGTGGAGCTGTTAGCTAGCATTACAGCTAGCTAGCATTATTGTGTAGACTCAACCCACTGCCTTCACAGTGGCGCATATGCTAATTTAAGCTTCTAGCTAATGAACATTGTAACACCACTTCGTAGTTTATTTGTAGTTTATGGACATTATCAATGCCAAGTGAATCGGTGCAGTTTGGTCGATGCCAGAGCACAAAATTAGCACCGTTTAGAATTCCAGCCACACTATTAGTCTCACTGTGGCAAGTTCAAATGAAACAGTAGAGAGAGAGAAAGAAATCAGGACACCGTTTTAAGATGACAGTGGTGTGTCAGCCCGCTCTACCATTTACAGTGGAAAAAAACCATATCTGTTTGTTATCATACTATGTTATTATTAATGTTGGCTGTTACATTGAAATTAACTTTTTTGCAAGACTTTTTAGCGAGACTGTGCAAGTCAAGTACTGAGATCATCAGAAGTCATTTCTTATGAGGGGCCACGGACCTTCAGATCCTTTTTGGACTTTGATGAGTGAAAAGTGTTACTACTTTCACACAATAACCTATAGAACAACGTACTTGGGATGTTGTTTGTGCTTTGCACAACTGCTTTTCATATTTTACATGACTGCCATACCTTGAGGTTTACGGTTCTGCACTGACTTATTGTCTGTAGAGTCTTAGCCTGATGTTGGTGATGCAGCAAAGGTTCCTGGAGAAGTCGCCTCATGCCTACAAGCAAAAAGTCCTTCAACAAAGCCGTGGACTTACACAGACCAGCGAGCTTCAAGACCTGGTTCAAAATGCTGCATGGAAAGAAATTTGTTTTTGATTTTTGACTTTTCAAGATGGGACAATGATGATGTCATCCATTGTGATTCTTGTCCACCCTCTGCCCCGGTCACCTCATGGCCTTAAGAGATCAGCAAAGCTCTCAGCCAGACAAGCCAGAGACCATCTTGTTAAATTCATCAAGGTAAGATCACTGTTCTGATCCCACTCTTAATTCTGTTAACCATTTTTTAGGATTATGGTCAAATCATGGTATGATCATATTTATCGTGTCAGACATTTTTGGAAACTGTCATTTTGATAACTAATGAAGTTCTTGTGCGACAGACTAGAACCAGCATCCAGGGGCATCTGGACAGCATCACGGAAAAGCCGTCAACCCTATCTGCTTGCTGTGGGGACCCAGAGTACTTCATTGTGATTGACAGTACCTTGCAAGTCACCGGATACTCTTGTCTGTTTTGATGAGCTTTTCAAAGGCCATTTTGTCTTTAGTACCTCATACATTCAGGATCTGGTAAATGAGTACAACTTCTTGCGGACCACCATTTATGAAATAGATGCTGATACCACAAAGGTTAAAACTAGGGTTGCAGAGTTGAGGGCTCTGATGCTGCATTGAGTTGATAGTTTTGTGTCAAACCTCAGTGAACTAAACATTTCACTCAATATACATTACCAAAGCCAGTGGAGCTGTCCCCTCATCATAGGACAAGTATTTAAAAATCTCAAAATCAAAAGAAAACTGGTCATATTGAATGTATATTGTATTGACTGTAGTCTTTGTAATTACATAGTCAGTCTTATATTTCATTGATTTTAGGATAAACTGCAACTCTCTTGAGTTGAGCTTGTATTGATGATGTCTGAACAAAGGCCCAAGTGAAATTTTATTGTAGAGGCCAAAATTGTATTTTCTGTCTGAATTTTATGTGACAGATACAGTTGAAAATCACTATATTGATAGAATTTTTAAGAATGAAGTGTGTTGTGTTAAATACTCATTTCTGATTTGTTGTTCTTGTGTTCAAAGATAACCACGTACTGTATAAATGTCACTCTTCATAGATCATAAATAAATTCTATATTGAGTAAAATGGAAGTAAAGCCTTCGTTTTTTCCTAGATAGAACAAATTATCATCATGTAGGGTAAATTATACTGAAAAGCATAAAAAGTAACTCTGCATAAGACTACATTTTATTCTATTTAGACTAGGACCAAATGTTATGGTTTTTTTAGAGTAAAGGAGTGTCGTATTGAACGTCTTTTTTGTTTTCTTTTACAGTATCTGGTTGGTGCAAATATCACAATTTTAAGCTTAGATTTAGTAGTTTTTCCTTACAGAGCATTTCTGACACATGATTTGTTCTGCTGGAACTGTGAAAACTAAACAGTGATTTCTGTTTTCACAGTTTCTGCCTATAAAAAATTATAATAGTAATAATAATAATATAGTAATGTTGGCAATTGTTTTTATGAAAACATGCCTAGTGGGTTTTGGGACTCAGAAACATTGTCACCATTACATAGTTTGCCCATCAAAGAACACAGATAGTTTACAAAGTTTTTTTAACTTTGTAAACTATTCCATTCAGTGTGCATATTATTCCAATGAAGAAAACAAGTCTAAGGGATCCGTATCAAGATTTACTTTATTTTTTTATTATGTGCTTATTTTTTAAAATCATGATGGCAAATGTCTGACACAGATAAAGCACACCGGAAAATAGCGTGTTAACAGTTTGGAAGTAATCCACTTGGCTATGAAAGACAACAATCTAGATCGTATTTTGAAATTGTGGTACAACTAAAATTCAAATTCATGTTTTAGCTAATGTGCACCCTTTGTCCTCATACAGCATCCCTTATCTTTGTAAATGATCCCACTTGAAAGAGTAATTTATGGTGGAAATAACCATCTTTTTAGTCCAGTGATGAGTCTCGGGTCAAGAACATACAGATCAGCATATTGATCTTCATTTGGCTGGGCACACCACTGCTGACACCTCTGGGATCCTTGCCTCATTTATTTACTCCCTGGGGCTGAAATCTATTTGTGCAAAGTGTTGATTGCTCAGACAGTATGCCAATGGAGGTAAACCACATAAGCAGATGTCTTGAGACAGGAAACGTCTGTACACATTCATAGGATAAGCAAGAAAAGTAGATGCTCTGTCACGACCTGGTAAAATGAAAAACAGGAAGTGAGCGAACAGAGGTGGAGAGAAGCTGCGGGAGGGAGGGCTGCGACCTGCACACAGCGGGAACAACAAGATGTCTCTGCAGGGTGGACACTTTGCCTGCCAGCGGTGTACCCGGACACCTGAGGCTTGTTTACCCTTTCTAAATGCTGATAATGACACGGGAGCTTGAAAGGTGTGTGTGTGTGGGGGGGGGGGGGGGGGGGTTATGCCAGTGGCATTCATTAATTCACGAATGCCACTCTTAATGCCATTTGTTCCCACATCTGCTAAAGAAATTTAGTGAAATCGCATTATAACAACAGTATCACACAAATGTACACGTCATTGAAATCATAACTTTTAACAGCATGTTATTATTGCATATATTCCACCCAGAGATAGCGGAGGGTTGACAGTAATAAGGCAGCATCTTTGTTGCTGTGGAAGGCAAAATGGCACATGCAACAGTTGATGGTGTCTCCTATTAAAGTCGCTTTTAAGTGTTTGTCTGTGGAGGAAAAAGCATCTATAAATACATCCTGCTTTTCTTCAGCGATGGGAGCGGAAAGGGAAGCGGGAGGTTGAAAGATGTTACAGGGAAACAAAGAACATTGACTTTGACTTTAACTAGACATGCGAGAGAGAGCGAGAGAGAGAGCGAGAGAGAGAGAGAGAGAGAGAGAGAGAGCGAGAGAGAGAGAGAGAGAGAGAGAGAGAGAGAGAGAGAGAGAGAGAGAGAGAGAGAGGCTGAAGATCAGGCTTAAACCTTTCTCTTGTCAAAACTCTTTAAAATAATAAACAGGGTTGGGTGCTAACTGATTATAAGTAAAAAGCATGATGTAATCTGATTACAAAAAAATAAGTAAAGATTACATTTGACTTTAGATTCAATTAGTAAAATTTGTGTTTGGATTATACTTACATTGTCAAGGATTCATTCATTTATTTTAGATTACGTCTTTAAAATCTTTAAAACGTTTTTCTTTTTTTCGTGATAGTGAATGACCCATCAGACGTCCCATGACATGGAAAGTGAGATTTCAGATCTGTATAAAAACTACGACAGCGCTATGAAAACACTCAAATGCACAATTTCTGAATTTAGAAACTGTGCCTTTAAACGAGCTGCCAGGACTTCTTTAAAGATTGTGTTGTCAAGGACTTGACAATCTGCACAGTAAATGAGATCATCTGTCCTTTGACCCTTGATTCGAGTAAGGGAAAATTTCCAGTATTAAAAAATCTCTTCTGACAGGAAGGGGGAAAAAACAGATGAAACATCAGGAAGAGCCACAGAGGACGGACCTCTCTCTCCGAGGATGGACAGACAATGCAATAGATGTCACGTGTACAGAACAGAGCAGACAGTACAAAGATTTAATTGAGGGGAATACCTTTCTATTACCAATGAAAATGAACAAATGAAAGATGTTTCTTTCCTCCATGTGGCCTCCATGTGATTTAAAGCAGAAAGAAACAAGAAAAGACAGCAGGAACAGAAACTAAAGAAGCTGCTGTACACACAGTTCAGTTTGTGCCAGTAATGTTTTTGTAAAGGTAATTTAATTTGACTGTGCTGAATATATAATACTTTTTTGTGTGAAATATGTTTTGAGGTGTTAAAAGACACTCAAATATTAGAGGCTGTGTCCATGTTTTAAATATAATGTGTGGTATTTTCAGTGCTTGATTTTTAAGTAATCTAAAAGTATTCAGATTAGATAACATTTTGTAATCCAGTGGATTATGTTACTATTTACAAAAAATCGACCATGTAATTTGCATTCAGTAACTCATTTGAATGTAATTTGAGCCAACCCTGATAATAGAATATAGGATTTGAAACCTCATAAGGGAATCACTAGTTTATCTCTGCACTTCTGTTGTCCTGTTAGTTTGACCCACTTAACATCAGTTGACAGGAAAGTAACCATGACAGCCCCGTCAATACAATTCACAGTGAGCTTCAGAATACAGGAGCTTGGACTTGTGCATAGATTTACATGAATACAAATTTAAAGTGTGTGTGTTTCGTTATAGAGTCTGATGGCACCAGGTAGGAATGATTTCCAGTGCCGTTCTTTAAAGCTGCAGGTTGAATGAGTCTGTTGCTGAAGCTGCTCTTAAGCTCCAGAGTTTTGTGGAGGGGTTGAGAGACATTGTCCATGATACCCAGCAGTTTTGCCAGCATCCTGTCCTCCATCACCTCCTCCAGGGTGACAAGCTTAGAGCCAACAACAGACCCTGCCTTTAACATTTGCATACAGGGACCCTATGTTTCCAGTAACAACTGCAGGGATGCAGAGTTTAAACTTACCATTCTCCCGTCTCCATTAAACACCCACTCTGCAGCCTCACCGTCGCGTCCTTAGCTCAGCTCTTCCGGTACTGTGGGTCTCTCCACGACTTAAAGGGTTGGGGGCCTCAGGGCGATCAGCTGGTCATGATTGTAAACAATGCTGGCTGTATTGCAGGCATGGCTTTCAGTCACCAGGAGCGACCCAAGTACGAAAAAAGTTAAAATGAGATACCCAAACCGCTGAAAAAGGTCTTGATGTGTGGATAATGTATAAATCCACAGCGCAGTGTACAGTTACAAAAGAAACACACAAAACTACAAAGTACCGGGAGCTGCTTGATAGGCTGCCACTAGCACGGCACCATCACAAGATCTATCAGTGATCAACTCAGCAAGTGCCAAATAACAGGAATTCAGTGTTCAATGACTTTCTGTGTTTCAGTGTCTCCTTCAACTTCAACAAAACAAACAGTGAAAAGGAAAATGTCTTGACGCTATAGCAAGTTTTCTATGGTTCCTGTGTTATCACACAGAGCGATCACCGACTCTACTGTTAAATTACATTTTGGCTCGGCAACTGTGCATGACAGACCTCCAGGTTTTTCTATGTGCAGCTCTAGCAATCATTTAGTGGATCCACAGTGTGTTGGCAGCAGAACAAAGCAGGAATAACAGAACAATGAGAGTGGTCCGAGGCATATCTCCTTATCAGAGCAGATTTTGGAATTCCCACTGAGGTGTTAATCATCTTTACATTCCAGCTGCTTCGAATTAGGAAGCATCTCTTATCTCTCTCCTGCAACTCTTGATCTATTGCTTTGTGTTGACTGGAGAGCAATTAAGCTTTCAGTCAGGCTGAACTCGAGCCATGTCTTCTGCTTGGAGTGAGGGATGTTAAACTTGAAAGACGAGCAGTCCCAGTGGACTCCTGCTCCTCAGGATGGAAAGATAAAGCAGTCATCACAGAGGCCTCTCACTTTAAACAAAGCATGAAGTAGTGAACCATTCTAATAGGAACAGGCATACATCAAACAGATACATCAGGGCAGCTCGGGTCAACCAAGAGTGCTTAGACAGGGTAATGATGGTGGTCGCAATCGATACTGCATTAGTTCTATTAGTCGTGATGGCCATAAAAGTCATGCTTATTTTACCATTTGAAAGTAAAACGTCTTTCTTTCTGTACTAAATCTCTTTGTGTCTTTGGTGATTGTATCCTTGTGGGTTGAAAAACATCTTAAATTATTATTAGTATTGCCTTTCTCTTGAAACCATTTTGTGGACTCTCATTTTTAACATTTTTAATCTTGAATTGTTTACAGTCATGTACAACAGCTTGTAGTCTTCTACTTCACTGTCTTTGTTGAAGCCCTGCTTTTCGTCTTTGTGCATTTTACTCTGTCGACCAGCAGGATGGAGTGTGTGTGCATGTGTGTTCACATGAAACACTGGTCCATTGCATGGACAGTGGTCAAAGATTAAAGGGGAATTCTAGTATTTTTTTTAACCTGGGTCCCATATTTACATGTTTTGGTGTGTGAATGATTGATACTAAATGTATTGGAATGTAGTTTAGAAGTCTTTGCAGAACATGAACTCATTCTGACTATCTGGATGGGGAAACAGTGTTAACAAGGATGCCGTGACGTAATCTTAAAAATCTTGGTTTTATTGCCACAAACAAAATATCTGAACATCTCGTTAAAACTATCCAGTGGTTTCACACTTAGACATGTTGAAAGGTTGCTGCAAATAGTGGTCTCTGACCTGTCAACAGTCTCACTCTGCTGTTGTGCCACCATGTTGTATGATACATATGATACGTACAAATGAGAACGCATCCGTTGTTTGCAGACACTTTAAATGCCAACATTTTATTTTGATGACTGGGTTATTTTTCTCAGTTGTCCACATATCTCTTATTAGTGCAATTATTCACAAAAACAAGTTGAAAGCAGAGCAGCTGACAGGGGGAGAGACAGTGAGGGGACCTTGTGCCTTGTGGTGTGGAAATAGGACACCCATCCAGTGACCCACTTCGCATGTATTATAGATTCCATTAAAATGTCAGCGCACTCATGCTCAAGTGAAATGTCTCACCACCCACGTCCTCACACACTGCAGCTGCCGTACTCCTCTCTACTCCTCTTCGAAACTTCTGTCGTTTTCGCTGGTGTCTTCTGGATTTCTCTAAGGAGGTCCAGGAACGGTTCGTACCAGACAAGAGTGTTGCTTTGGTTTCAGAAGTCACAGGTTCTTCTTCCTCTTCAAAAAAGAAATAGAGTAAATATAACGATATATAATATAACAATAAAATGCATGTAAATTACAGTCTGTGCACTCACACAAGGACATAGGTTTGGTTTTGATATTGGTGAGGACAGAGTGTCAGTGGCCCCGCCCCTGCCAGGAGGTTTCTAGGTGTCTGCTGCCACCGGAAGGGCAACAAGAAAGCGAGGATAGCAGTTACACAAGGTACATTACCTGCTGTGTTACAATGGTGTCATTCATCTGTGGTGAACCAGGGACACCTGTAGTAACAGCGAGGGGAGGAGAAACAGCCCAGTGCTGCGGTTGTTTAGTTGCTCCATTCTCCGCTGTCATCAAGCTTCAACCTTTTATTTTGTCATCTGAGCGACAAGATCTAAATATTATGAAAACCGAGACTTAGCTTATTTGAATTAAGATGAAAACCCATCCCAGCATTGTGAATGCACTACCTGGCCCAAGGCATCACTTTGATAATCTCATGCAATATCACAACATTTATTTCCATCCAGAGTTGCATACACTTTCACCAAGATCTTGTATTGATGAATGGAGAGTCGGGCCACCGCGTAAAGAGTTCTCCAGCATATCCCAGAGATTCTCAGTGGGGTTAAGGTCTGGACTCTGTGGTGAAAATGGTGCCTCGTGCTCCCTGAACCACTCTGACAGTTTGAACCCAATAATCATTGCATTGTCATCTTGGAATATGCCCATGCCATCAGGGAAGAAAACATCCATTGATAGATCACAACACTGCCCCCACAGGCTCGTACAGGAGGCACTAGGCATGATGTGTGCTTCAGACCACATGACCCTTCTCCAATGATCCTGTATGCTCCTTAGCAAATTGAAGCCTTTTCTTGCAATTAGCCTCACTCATTAGTGGTTTTCCCAAGACTGCACAGCTTTTTAGTCCTAATCTCTTACATTTCCTTCACACTGTGCGTGCAGAAATGCTCTTACTTTCACTATTAAACATAGCCGTGAGTTCTACTGTTAATTATTACTATTAATTATTAATCATTTAAGATTTTTTTCCAACCACGTTTCTTTCTGGAACATGATGGTTCACCGCCATCCTTCCAACTTTAAATAATGCATCAACCAGTTCTTAACCCAGTTTTAGTATGTTCTGTGATCTCTTTAGTTGTTTTCTTTGCTTGATGCAGGCCAATAATTTTTTAAGAAATGAGAAGCTACTCACTGCACCAGTTACGGTTAAATGATTGTTTGCCAGCGGAAACATATTAATCGCTGCAGTAATTATCCAGTGGAAGGCTCTTACCTATTTGCTTTGTCAAATCCAGGTGTTTTTTCTAGCCAGACAGTGTATTACACTAAGCCTTTCATTCATAATCTCAGGGAGACAGAGGGCTGGGGAGGCAGGGAGTAGGACCAGAGTGCAGTTGATAATTGTTCCCTGCTAGCTTTTTCCATCATGCCTTCACCAGCTTCAGAAATGTATTTATTGCCTGAATCTGCTTATAAGAGTTTGATATTCTGAAAGCCAAGACTTATTGAAAATCAAACCAAACCTCAAATTTAAGACATTGACATACATCCACGTTTATCTAGAAATGTGTCGTTGCGACATCTAAGTGGTTTTGGTCAACAAGTCATAATTGTAGGCTCCTGTGACAGATATAATTCATCCGCAGGTGCACCGAACAGCTTTGGCGCAAATAAATTCAACCAAGATGTAGCTAGCTACTACAGCCAGCCCACATACATGAACCAGCATATTACACGACATCTAGCGTCCATACCCAATCCATGCACATGCACCCCACCACTTGAGCTTTTCCTTACCTGGTATTGCAAGAGGAACATTTTGTGTCTGCTACCTCATCTTGGTATCGCAAAAATACCAAGACATTACATACTAACTGACTCTTTAGTGGATTGTATTTTGTACTGTACTTTAACAGCCCTACATATCATCTCCAGGTCTTTCTCTCAGGCTGCAGTAATAACTTCCAACAATAAACATACTTGTCAACGTTGAGACCTAAAAAATAAGGGAGGATGCCCTGCCCTTTCAAAAGTCTGTACGGGTTATGACTGAAGTCAGTGCAACCTCTGTGATCAAAAGCAACATCATCAGGCTTCTCAAAATTCATTCCATTTTCATTCATTCATTCATTCATTTACATTCCTGTAAAATGTCCTTTCAGTCTTTCTCTAAGAAATTTATTTCTCTTCTCCATTTCACGGTCCATCTCTCGCTTACTGAGAAGGACGAGGCAGAACAGAACAGTGAATGCATGCTGCACTGTGGCAGGAACAGGTTGTGATAACCAAAAGGGGAAAGTGCATGAAAATCGGGAGAAATACATGATAGTTGTTAGAGCAAAAGAAAGCAATAAAAAAAACTGGTGTCCTCTCAGGAAATCAGGAGTGTTGCCAAGTACAGTATGCCAATGAGAAGGGCGGAGTGGTAGTGAGCACATCCCTCACTGTTCTGAGTAAAGCATCATAACTGAACGCATTGTAATCCTCGGAAGATGTGCAGTGAAACATATCCACATTTTGATCAAGTGCTATTTTCTCTGCACTGGATTTCTGCAGCTGGACTGAATGAAGATTCTGTGTGGAGAGTCTTTTAAGTGGCTTTATCAAATGAAACGATATACCGTACTTTCCGGACTATAAGCCGCTGCTTTTTCCCCATGCTTTGAACCCTGCGGCCTATACAACGGTGCGGCTAATTTATGGATTTTTACAGCTAACGGCCACTAGGGGACCTCCACAATCTATGGATTGTACAGGTTACGTCCCTCACCTTTAACGCCTGGTTTATTATTATGCTTCTGCGTCGCGGCGACAGCGTAGCTACGTCGTCGACCCTACACCGTCATTGAGCATTCGGAGTTCTGCGTCGAGGGAACGCGTTGTTCTGTCGGTGGACGTCATCAACGTCAGTGATTCAGGTTTGTTATGCTAACAACACATAGTCAGACAGGTGGCGGTGCTAACGGAGCTAACAGCTGTCTGTCAGTCTGACCGAGAAGTTTCTCACTTTACTTCGCTGTTAGTTGAATTAAATGACATTCATGTTGTCTTTAACTGTCCGTGCGAACCAGTCCGCAGCTTTGTGCGTCTGTTTGTGCGTCTCTGACTCTTGCGTGTTGACGTTTGCGTGGTCATAGGTTGTGCAAATAGGCAACTTGTTTGTTGAAATGTTAATAAAATGGAAGCTTCCCCAAACAGCAGTCTCTTTCCCGACAATCTCCTCTGTGCACGAGCCTTTACATATGGTAATTAAACGCTAAAACACCTGCGGCTTATAATCGGGTGCGGCTTGTATATGTACACATTTGTGTTTTTCCCTAAAATTGGCTGGTGCGGCTTATATTCAGGTGCGCCTTATAGTCCGGAAATTACGGTAATTTAGGGGACCCATCCCCAATGGAAATTATACCTTTTCCTTGTACCAGGATAAGAAATTAATTTTCATATGCCTTCTTTCCCCTGTGAGCTGTAATGATTGAACGATGAGCTCTGATTATTTTGTTGCATATTGGATCAACCAGTGAGTTTGTGCCAAGATCTCATTCATTTTGCACTGCTGGAAAATGGCAGCATGCCTTATAGAAGAGACCGCCACACCTCAGTTGTTGAATTGTTAACCAATATTGCTTCATTATTTGTTGGCGCAGTGGTTTAATTAAACCTTCCATAAACAGGTCCTTTTAGTTTCAACCTTCAAAACATGTATACATATATGTGTTTATACGAGGGTATTGAATTCTACCACATTAGTGTTATAATAAAAGTGCTTGTTCAACCAGAAAAACCTTCTGGTTTCATTCCTTTAACGGTCAGTGTGACTCATAATACTACTACTACTACTACTACTACTACTACTAATTATAATAATAATAATAATAATAATAATAATAACAATAATAATATAATCATGATACCATATGAACATTTTCTGAGATACCGCGAAAATCTTACACAGTGCAGCTGTAACTTTATACATATGTATGGAAGCACATACACGGCCTGATAAAGGGTTAAGCAACTCAGATGTGTGATGTGATGTGTCCTCCTTCCAGAGCAGCTCTTTTGTCTCTTCAGATAATATCTCCACCCCAGACAAAAAAGATTACTACCATTTTTTGCAGCAGCATAAACCATGACCTTAAACAACTGCCTTCTGAGCTGCTTTCTTCTCATCGGATCTAAACGCACTAAATAAACTGAGCCTAAGTGCACATTTGTCCCAGGAGTGCCTCAGCAAAAAGACGTTGTCTGCAATTAAATTAACAGCCACCCATTTTGTGTTTGAGGATCGTGTTTCACCAAGGAAATGTTAATCTAAACTATTTGAAAGGGTATTTTCCCTCTTCTTTCTTTCTTTCTTTCTTTCTTTCTTTCTTTCTTTCTTTCTTTCTTTCTTTCTTTCTTTCTGTTGTTTTTTCAGTCTACAGTAAGGTTTCGGAGATTTTCCATTTAACTCCTTTCTTCCCCTGAGGTTGTATTTTTTATTTGTTTAAATGGCTCACAAGTCTGAAGGCTGTCAGGCATCTACACACAAACACACGCTAAGCCCCCAACCCTTGACCTCCCCTCAGCCTCAGCCCCACCCAGCTCCCTGATCAGATACTCTGCATACCTCCAATGCTTTAAATTCTCTCCATAGATGTACTCATATATGCTAAAGATGAATGGATGGGTGATTAGATGATAGATGAAGTAGATAGCAGCAGAGATGTTGCCACAGAGCAGAAGCCTGCCTTGTCACAGCTGTTCACACAGGTCGCTTTAATCTAGTGGTGAGCAGGCGGGATCAGGGCTGGACACCACAGATCATGCCTCAGCTGCCCTGAATGGGTGGTGCCGGCCTGCCAAAGGGATTAACAGGGAGAGATGGACAGAGAGAAAGAGGATTCAGTTCCACGGGGGAAGCACTCGTGCTGCAGGGCTGCAGGGTGATCAGGCTGGAGTAATCCGATAAAAGGTGAAACATGACAAGTCCGGCAGCACCTTGCATGGGCAGCACGGTGATTTACTGATCAACACTCACAACATGATTCTTAGCCTTTAACACAAAATAATTCACGCAACTGGGTTTTTCAATGCACATTTAAGTTCTGGGTATGCTTCAAACCCAGTGCTTGTTGGATCGTTCAACAGAGTCTGTTATCCTGTGTCAATCTGTGGGGCTGGATCAATTTTTGTAATTTTTTCCCAAACAATCCAACAATCATTGCAACTTTACAACGCATACTGTAGATGTGAATGTAGACTGGGTTCTGTCAGTCTACTTTTCTGTAATTCTGTGCCTCCAGCCTCATTTGCATGATTATGAGGGTGGCCATTTGGAATACCTATAAGAAGTTGTTGTTCTTGGACAGCACAAGCCTTGTTTCAGGCATACTGAAGCCTTTATTTTTTTCCGTTTATACCATGCAGTTGCTAGTTTTCCTAGGTCAATATGCACACACAGAAGACATGTGACAAAATGTTGACATTTAAGTTAGAAAATTAAAACATATAATAGTGTGTAAAACAGTTGAAAAAACAGTGATAATCAGGAGATTGATTTAATTTGTTTTGCACTGCTGGGAAATAGCAGCATGTCTTTAAAAGAGACGGTCCATCCGTCACAGCTCATTTGTTGAATATTAATAATGATATATTACTCAACTTATTGTTGGTGCAGTGGTTTGTGAGGTGGTGGCATTTTCTGAGCTGAGCAAAGAGTCCATGAATGGAAGTCAGAATTAAAAAATGGGTTGCTGCTATTTTTTGTATTTAATTATTATTCTTTCAGAGGCATTTTTTAAACCTTTAAAAACAAAACACAGATAGACATTGCATACAAAGCGCACCATATAGCCTAAAATCCATTTCTCTTATCTTCTCTTATCTACTTTTAAGTAAGTTTGATGCTAGGTTTTCTAATCAGGATCTTCGAGATAATTACTTTTAGGTTTTCAAAAAGATAATTGGCCTTTTTTAAGCATTTCCAGGAAGATGCTAACATTTGAGGTTACTGTAGATAAAACTTCTAAAGGTTTATTACAGCCCTTTGTAACTTTGTCAAACTAACAGCGTGTGTTCAACCTGTATGATTGTTTGACCACATGTACCTGTGGCCCAGTTTGACCTATTATTTAGTGATGTAATTACTTTACTGCAGAGCTGCCCTAAGTGGGGGCCACATTTGCACACCCCCAGGGTTAAATTTCAACTCAGGACTTTCTAGACCCAGTTCAGTTTACCTTAGAACATAAAATTCATCATGACAATTTCACATTTGTAGTTTGATCTAGTCAGGTAGCAGGGGTATTTTTGAATGCCAGGCAGGTTACAGAAGAGAAAATATACTTTGAGTTTGTTTGTGATGGAATACCAATCTGCCAGTGCTGATCAGTGTCTTCTTATACTTGTGGTCTGTCTTGTATCTAAACATAGACAATGGGTAGAGCATCTCACGTGTTCTGCTTGGCTGAAAATGCATTTACTCATGGTGACCTGTTATATAATGTTACACACTATGCATACAGTACAAATCATATACACATGCATAGCCGAAGGGGTCCAGAAAGCACCAGGGCAACCCCTGGTATGCAAACAAAAGAGACTCTTGATCCCCCACCCCCACCCCTGAAATGCCACATGAAACAGCTCCTGATATAGAATTACGTGCAGCAGTGACATGACGACTCACCAACTGTAACAGAAACACTGCTGCTGTTTATGAGCTGGCAGTCATTATGGGACAGTTTCTCTAAATTCCAATGACACATTATTGGCTTGGCCCTAAAGTGAAGCGGGCTTGTGTCTGCTGGCCCTGGGCATCAGTTTGATTGATTAGAGCGCTGGTGCAGATGGCATGCAGCCTGGCAGACTGCTGGGCCATTCGTTAGTGTGGGGCTGTCATGATGTTACTGGTCAATGTTGACAGTGACTCTGCCACACCAGATGACTCTGGTTTCATAGACATACCATGAAATGTTCCCCAGTAACATTCACCACTGTGGAGTGATGCTCTTTGAAAAGAAGAGCAGGACCTGCAATAGGATACATAAATATCTGCTGTGCACACAGTGCAGTTTCTGATGCAGTTTTTAGTGTGCTATATTTTGACAGCAAGCTGCAGGGCAGGTAATTACAGTAATCAGCATTTACATTGAGAAGCACTAAAGCATTGTATAGGAATTCTTTGTTGTTGATTACATTCTTGCTCTGCAAGACAACTCATTTGCACACATTACCTATGGGAAATACCTGGACAGCTTATAAAAAAATGATCAAGATCGGCACAGCAGAACTTAAGATATGACCTGATGCCTACATTATGCACAAAAGGCTTTAGTCTGCTTTTTTCAAATATACACTAGTTAGTCCTCAAAACCTGTAAACACACTTAGCCTTTAAGTCCAACACTGACTCTTCTTTTAGCACTGTTTTGCTCTTCATCTAGTGCTAAGAGAACTATCTGGCTGTTTAGGTGCTAAATGTTCCACTCCTCTTCAGTGGCAGCTGTTTGGTGCTAGTATGGCTGTGCACACTGGGACCATCAGAGCTTTTTCATTGAAAACAAGTGCCTGCATCTGGACATAAAACTGACAAGAGCTTGTTTAGAGTTAAAACACTGAGCTACAAGGTCGTAGAAATCAAGTCAAATAACATTTCTCAGTCGATCCATCGTGACGAGCGACACCTTTGAAATGAATCATAGTCATTTGACCCACTGATAATGAATACTCACATGTTCAGCTTGTGCCTTGTTAATGACTTTGACTCAAGATTGTCATGTCAAACAACGTGCAGCCATAAACAGCCTGACCTGTCTTTGTAGGCATTGGCAATATGTTCTTGGAATTCTCATTTGTTTTCCGGCCATCATGTAAATATTGGATATGGAAAGATTGAAGGACGCCAACTCTGTTTTGAAATACTCTTTCCCAAAAAAGAAAGGAGAGCTCTTGTCTTCAGTGATGAATGTGCTCACTTCTAAAATGAATGCTCTTACATATTGGAGTGCTCTCTGCACTTTCATGACTATAAATGTAACCTAGAAAGTGGGGAAAAGTGAGTTCTGCTTTAGTTCATTGTCTGTACCTATGTACCCTTTCAGCATGTGTTACAGAGACAAATCAAACTAAATGTATTTGTTGCTGGAGTAATTTGAGTGCTGATTAAACATCCACATCTAACCACCTGCCTTAATCTGCTCCGACTAGGTTCCACTCATGTCGGGGATCCGCGGACCACGTCGAACCCCAGCTCGCCCTCCTCCTCTCCACACACCCCCAGCACCCTGGGCAGTGGCAGCTCAGATCCAGTTCTGAACGGAGGCCTGTGCTCTGCAGCGTACTGCAACTCAGCAGGGGGTAGGTGCACCCAGATAGAGAGCCACTAGTATAGAAGCAGAAAATCTATCACCTCACAGGGGACTGAGTGGAAGCCATTAAGGGATAGCAAGCAGATGTCATCCTGCGATAGTTAGAAACAATGGCTGGCGCTTCATGGTCCCATCGCTGCTGCAGCTGCAGCTGGATGTGTTGAGTGTTGGGCATGTATTATTATGTCACATAGCTGGGTTATGTAAATGACACTGATGCAATGTCTTTTTTGAGATAGTTCAAGACATAAACCTGGTACAAAACTTCCTATATACGGTTGTTGTCTTTTAGAATAATAATCAGGCTGAGTTGCCATTTTGTGTCACTTCATTCCGTTAACTGGATGTAGTTTTCATGTTTGCAAATCTCCAGCTCAGATTTCCAGTTTTAAAAAGTACCCACTAGTCATAATTGAGTAAAAGTAAAGATATGGTGTTTTACTTGATAAAAGTCAGAGTTACCCATACAAATAGTAGCTGAGTAAAGATCTTAAAGTATCTGATATTAAATGTACTTCAGTATCAAAAACAAGTGAAAGTAAATTGTACATTTATATCTCCAATTATCTCCAATCCATTTATGTCTCCAAGCTACCATTAGTGAAGTGTTGGTGTATACCTTGAAATACCACCATGAAAAAATGTAACTAATGTTTTATGTTAGGTGAGGTAGGAGTTGTCTGCTGTTATTTCTATAGCCTGAAACAAAAACACAAGACTATATGGAATTGTTGTGTTCTCTCTAGGCCCAAGATACCCTCTAACAATAGCAACACTTTTTATCATCACTACTTCAGTACATTTGCATCTAGCTGTTTAAAAATAAAGGTAACAGTATGTATGATACCCAGTATAAATTTACTTGATTACTTTTCCCATCTTTCCTTATTTAACATTTATTTCTATTTCACCACAGGAACAAACCCAAATTCACCAGTCAGCCTCCCCAAATCACCTACGTTCCCAGCATGCCGTGGGACTTGGTCCGATGAGTGCTCTATCTGTTATGAGAATATGGTGGACACGGTCATCTACGCCTGTGGACACATGTGTCTGTGCTACACCTGCGGCCTCAAACTCAAGAAGATGTCCAACGCCTGCTGCCCCATCTGCAGAAGGCAGATCAAAGACATTATCAAGACCTACCGGAGCACGTAGGGGGACAGACGGACAGACAGACTCCCTAGGAACAGCAGAATCTCCGAGTCCGGGAAAGAAACGTCTATGTTCAGGGAATATGAACTCTGGTACTCTCATTTAGGATTTTCATATGTGTATTGTTGGTTGGTTTTCTTGAATGACTTTTTCCAAAGCAAGTACTGCTTTACTTGAAAGGTCTCTTTCGCTGAGTCGCTGTCACAACCTCCCTGCAGAGGTGGCACTTGATGTGGCAGTGGTTTTCCACAGAGAACTCAATTCTTACCCGAAGAGTGTTCACTCTCTCCTATGATCTTGGAAGACTTTGAAGGAGAGAAACTGAACCTATTCCAAAATTATTTCATCTCTGGAGCCATGTTAAAGATGTAGGGAATGCCACCCATTTGCGTCAAGGCAAATGAGCCACTTTGGGGCTGAAAGTCTCAATAATCTCAGAGGATGACTTGAAGCTCTGAAATATGGCCTCACACCACAGCAGGTAATTGTCTCAGTATGTCACAACTTGTGTCTGTGTGTTACTGAGATTTGGAGAAGAGAAGTCACTGTAATACTGAAGTGATGGATTTCTGTATTTGTTGTGGTGATTATCAGTGAGTGATGTGCTTAGAGACGCAAGGCGGTGCTGAGTATATTAAGTAGGATTGTAATACATCTCGTGCTCGTATAATCTAATGTACCTTCATGGTAGTTCTATTGCAAACGTCGGTGGTAGCTATATTGTTGTGCTAGCTAGCTGCTTGCTCTGCAATGTGGTATGTTGCACTGAAGCCTCAGCCTCCTCCTCTCAGAAATGCCCCATTATTTACAGAGAGAATGAAAGACATTAATCTTCAAACATCTACAAACCTGCATCCTGCAGACTCAGAAGCTCCGAATCTATGAAAGGAAACCGGAAGAAAAAAAGGTAATTTGGGTTATCTCAGGGCCAGGGACCTTTTTAAGATGTGAACTATTTCTCCAAACTTTACCTACACCCTTGCCTAATACACTGTGAGCACTCAGGATGAATTGACAGGCCCTCTAAAATAGTTCCCATAACAACACCTAAAGTCAAAGGACTGTTGCCATGGTATCGGACGCCACTACAGACACAACACAGCCTCCTGCCTTAACCCACAGAAGATTCATTTGCAACATGCAGATGGATCGTGTTCTGTGTTTTCTGCCATTTTCCAAAAACCTTGACAAATTACCAAATAATACCATTCTGTTTCACAAACAGTCACACAATGTTCACTCAGAGGAGAAAAAGCACAACAATTTAAAGTTATTTTTGTAAAAACAAATCCATGACATTTTCGATATTCAACTATTAAAATATGTAATATCCCTTGTCACAGGCCTTTCACCAGCAGCAAAGATCCTTTACAGAAGTCAGTTGGGTGCAGGGTTATGAGATAGGTGTATTTTGAATATTTGTGTGATTCCTATCCCCTATGTTCAGTATAAAACGTACTGAGAGAAATTTCAGCTGTAAATACACCACCTCAGCAGTAAGCCATAGCATATTACAGGACATCACACAAAGCTGAGAGGCTGTTTTGTAATAATGATGTTGTACTTCATTTTGTAGATAACCAACAAATGGGGCTCAAACCTATGCTGCTATGGCATTTGCCAGCTGTCCTTTCTGGGAAAATGCTGACAGTGATTCTTAACACATCCCTCCTCCCACATTACAGTTCAATTACGCTACTGCTTGAAGTGTTAATTCACATTTGAATGTTAACTTATATATTTAGAGATTTTTTATCAGTGTGCTTGATTTGAAAAAAACTTTTTAAATTTGTTGTGATTGATAATCATGATTCTACAATTTGTTTTCTTGTAATCCAAAACCATGAGAATCTAAATGTATTCTTGTTTTCTAATAGTGATATTTTAGAGCGTTGCTTGTACCTAATCGCAATAAGAGATATTGCAGTACACAATCAAAACCTCATTGCTTTGGGGTGCAAGATAGAAACTCTTGGTTTTATTACAATCCATGAATTTCATTATTTCTCTTTTGTTATTTATCTTCTTGTGTGTAAACCCATGTTAGGTAGCCCTATGTCCCATTCTGGTTTTATATCTCTTATTGTTATATAGTCTGATAGCCATCACTGTATGGGCAATGATAAATGTCACTTTATGATGCTACTGATTGTAATCTTGTAAATGTTTAGGCTGGCGTTGCTCTCTGAGACTCAAATGTGGCATGTTTTATTTTGTGCAGACACTCCGACCAAATTGAAAAATCACTGATTTCTTTTTTTCTTAGTCTTTGATGCATTATATAAATGTCATTTCCTTGGTGTAAAACCCTGTATTCAATATTGGCTTTTTTAACATTTACATACATTTTTGGACCACATTGATTAACAGTTCAAATCAAGCTAAAAACAATTTGACTGAAGATTTTTATCTGTAAAATTTTCTGTACAAACCTTAATGAACAGATGTAATTCCATTTTTGTTTTTATTTTATTTTTGCATCCACAGGCTCCTTGAATGTTATTGATCCTGTAATGTACTATTTATTTGTCCATCTATGATGTGTGGAGTAATTCCTCCAGACCTTTTCAAGCTTTTCTTGCGTGTTTGCTTTTTTCTACATTGCCACTGTACAGACTTGACTCCAGCCAGTCGCACAGCAGCACATTTAGAGATTCTTTCTGTAGCTCTTAGTACTTTTTGCCATGCATGAGTAATCTTTTCACTCTGCATGAACATTGGGACCAACCATAGACGAGCATTAGAGAGGAAAGCTGTTAGTGTTCATGTAGACTGGAACCAGTGGCTAGAAATACTATATATTTGTCCATTGTTGTGACTCAGCAGCTTAAGTACTTTGCATACCTATATTTTCTTTTGTTTTCATTTGAAACAGCAAGTGTTTGTTTGTGAGCTCTGTTCAGTGTAAGTCGGATGATTGGTTAATAAATTTTCCAGATGTGTTTGAGCAAAACTCATTTGTTTCTTACCTGAAGTAACATTGACACAGGTACACAATGACACAAATTGTTCTTTCAGCAAAAAACAGCATAATATATTTTATGGATTACAAGGCAGCACTAGTTGTAGGTTATGTAACTGTAATGGAGAGTTCACACTGAAGACAGAAGCGTACAAAACCAGTGAGCTACAGCCAGTTAACATTACAGCTCAGCAGAGGAGGACACCATTAACATGTACATTCAATGCTTCCTTCTTCCTCGTGATATAGCTGACAGAGAGACAAAACATAGTTCCTACCTAAGATGCTCACAAAAAGGTGTGTGGGTTATTGGGGTCATGATTGACATTGGTGTTTTTTTTATTTTTTGTGGGCTTTGAGCACCACAAGCAAGGTGCCATCTAGTTCCATTATATTTAAGAGGACGCTGACATCTCTATGGATGATATCTTCAAGATTCTACAACTCACACCAAAACAGCTAGATGGATAAATAGCAATACAGGTAAGAGGAAAAATATGTATTTTGGATTTTTAAGGTATCTATCCCTTAAATCTGCATCCATCTATCTTGTTGGTCAATTGTGGGCACAGGTTGTAGACACAACACTGGCACTTATGACCTGATAAAGTTATGGCTAAAATCCAAGAAAACAGTTCAGTACAGCTATCTTACTTTGCAACAAGCCGAGATATAATCAATGACATGATAAATGAATTTTATAAATATTGAGCATATAACACAGTGCAAGCATGCTAACATTGACATGTTCTCAGTATATAACGATGTTTTAATTAATGTTACCAAAACCAGACATTCGTAATAAGTCCAATGTGCACCCAACTTTTAGCTCTGTTTTGGTCTGCACCATCTACTAAGAAGAATATCTGCTAAATTCTCAACTGTTCATTATGTTAGCTAGTTGCTAACTTAGCTGTGTAGTTAACGTACAGTTTGTTTTCTAAAAACAGCCCACTACTGCTGCTGGAAATAAAGATGAAGAGAGTAGAGACTGAACCGAAACAATATGTTATGGGTTCAAAAAATAGCAATATAAGCTAAAAGAGGCTTAAAAGCTCTTTAGAGCTGAGAGAAATTGCAGATTTGGGTGTGGGTTTGTCACTATTGGTGACACCTTTTACATTACATATAACCATTTCATCCATAAATAACATAAACTTGCACTAATATTGATTAGTGCAGCTTTAACTGAAAATACTCCATACGTTTTTAGATAATTTGGTGTACTTGTGCCAAGTATGGTCTAGCTAAAACAGCACCTAATCAAGTCATCTTTGAATAGACACCAATGTAAAGCTTTGGTCACTGCAATGTCAGATTTATTTGTTTATTTGTCTTCTATAAAACCTCTATTGGGAGATCTAAACCTATGTCTCTTGGACAGTAGCTGTCAAGCCCTTCTGCAAGAATGGTTGAAGCTAAAGCTGCAGATTGATAAACGTCGATTGGTTCTGTGCAGCAGAGATGTTGCATGAGTCACTCAGGGCCTGTTTATTAATGTCAAGTTTTACTTTTTATTATGCAATAGATGGAAAATTGACATTTCAGTCTGAGCGTTACCCTGTCTTTCTCTATCCAACATATTGTAACATTGGATTTTTGATGGAAATGTACTATTTTTTGTGGATAAACTTATTTTATTCCCTGATTTATTCAGATATTAGAATATTTTCATAAATTGTAATTTCATACATTACATTGTATGCTTCCCTTTAAGTTAAATCGGGAAGTGCATAATGTGGTGCACCTCCCCTTTAAGGTTAAGGGTGATTTAGAGCGCAGAGTGACGTGAGACAATGTGAAGTGATGTATCACCTTGTGAGAGAGTGCGGTTGTCGTCCTAATGGGAAGAAGTGGACATTCAAAGAGATTGAGTTACTGAGGAATATGTTGTCCCCATGCTTTCCTTTCCCACAGCTCTAAAGTGATACAAGTTCAAGATAAGGAAAGAGGAGGGATTCCCTACAATACCATTCATTATAAGATATAGTGGATAAATACATTTGGACTCAAAGACACACACAAATAAGTTTTGTGTCACTTGGCCAACTAGTGTAGAGACCAGACCTTTGCTAGTAATTTTAGCAGCTGAACACAAGACAGATCTCGATTTTACAAGATGTCTTTTGTAGACCAGGTGCAGTTCCACATCTTGAACAGGGAAGTTAGTTAGTTGTTCAAATAATTGGATTCATAATTCACTTACCTTTTCTGGAGCTGTATCACATGGCCTTCATCAACACTTGAAGTTTGTGTAGTTGTCATATAATTGTAGATGCTTATACGTTCCTTTACTCCAGTTCTTTGTCATTCTCCTTCGCTGGTTAAATATTGGACCTGCTAATCGAATGGCAATAGTTTATACACACTTGACCTTTGGCACAGAGACCTAAAGAAACCAGAATGTGAGTTGGCCAACAATGCAGATGTAGTCAGCAGTGCATTTTCATATCTGGGCGAACACAATGCCTGGTCATCTGGTAGGGCGCTGCCCCTCTGTTGCATCATGTGCCACGGCCTCTGTCTCAGGCACAGCTGCTGGGCCATATTGTGACAGGTAGGGGATCAGGAGATCAGTGAAACACTTTGGCTGAAACATACACTGTAGAGATGCCGTTTAAGGTTCTCAGCCATCCAGGCCACCTCTCATCCATCAGTTCAGAACTGAAGAAGCGTCATGAAGACACTGAAACAAGTCCAGTTGCCCACGACACAGCACTTAAAATAACACTGTAGACGGGCTGCTACTAAAATGACTGCACTGTAAATTCATGAAGCATCTCATCCAGATGTCTCCTCTGAGCGCCCTCATAGCTTTCTAGCTGTGATTGCAATCGACAACTCATGACATCTCCATATAAAAGAACCGGCTGATGGATATGAATAGGATGAGTAATAATCTCATGAAAAGAATAATTCCGACAAGTATATCTAATACTTGTCATTGTTCAGCTGAGCATCCTCAAGCCTGCCAGAGATCATCGCTCTTCAATGTTCACACCCGATATTATTAGTCACGCTGTGTAAAAAAAAGGGATAGATCATAATAGAATTTCATTTCAAATTTCATTGTCAATGTACATATTGAGTATGTAATGTGCAGGTCTATTCATATGAAAATCTGTCTGTGCTCGCTCTCTGTCCTGTCAACACTGCTGCTGTCTGGAGGAGAGTTTGAAGCATGGATGGTTTAACAGAGCCATCTAGTGGATATACGTTGGTATGAATTACCTGTGTGTTAACACATGAAGGGTTTTTATCAATAATACGCCATCATTTAAAGAAGAACTGACAATGTTGGATTTTAATCAGTGGCATTTACTTTATATGCAACCAAAAAGACCAAGCTGGAGGGCAGACTGCAGTTTCCTTCAGTTCTACTGAACCCTTTAGCAAACAGTTTAAGTTCTACGGCCTTCAGCTTTACTGTTTTTGTTCACCGTTACCGCTGTCATCATTAGTTCCAGCAAAAAAGTTTTGATAACCCCATTGTACGCTGCCTTACTAACACCAAACAACAGTGGATATAGAAGAAGATTTAGCTGATGAAGAGCTACATTTTTTTTACAGGAGATAGTGGAGACCAAAATTAACTAACTTGGTAAAGGAGAGAAAATATGGACTTTAACAAATTCTTCAAGACACAAACATAATTCTAAATGAATGCTAACGTTGCTCTGTGTGTATTGGATGTGTCAATTATCAACTGTTAGCTAACATTGCCAGAACATATTTAAATGGTCCTAATTTGTCAATGTTAGCATCTTAGCACGGTTTTAAATGCTAAACATTTATAGAAGAGCAGTGTATCTGATATCGCAGCATTGGTGATGTCCATAGAACATTGTAATAATCATGTTCCGTGGACTGTCATTGCAATTGACATATCACATTATTGTGATGTCATAGCTTTGCATCTTGTGCTGGTGTTGTTCCTGGAACGTAATCTTTGTTGCACTACGACCACCATTACAATGACGCTGTAAAAAACCGACACCAACATGGTGACATCAGATAGTGCCAGAGATCAAGCATGATAGCCTGACCTGCTGAATACTCCGGAAAAACCTGTTTTCCTTTAAAAGAGATGAAGATTAATGGTTTGGGTTTGGGACAGAGGTATATTTCATATAACTTTGGACACAAGCGATAAATCTCTCTACACGTGTTTAAATACAAAAAAAGCTTAAAATCTTGTCTCTCCTCTTTAGTGGGAAACTATGGCATCGAGAGCTCGTTCGTCTTCATTCACTGCTCTCAACCCCTTCACACGTTTCTCTCATAAGTCATACCTTGCTATATGTAACCTGCTGCATTGTTCTGCTCCTCCAGTCACTTAATCTGGCTTTCACAATGCGGCGAATAGAGATAAATGTCTCAATCTGTAATATTACTGTCACATGCTATCTGGCTATATTGTGAGCTGGAATGTTTGGGTTGCTGCTCCTTATCTGCAGCGGCAGATGTGACTGGAAGTGTGCGACAAATAAACAGGAGTCAGTTTAAAACAACAAAGATAATACATTTAATATTGTTTCTCTTTTGGGCAATGCGAGATACAATGTAAACATGTACAAGATACAAAAAAAGGCTTGTCAAAATGAAAAGGTAAATAAGAAAATGCCCTGTTTTCAAAAGGAATGCACAAATGCAGAATGTCTCCAATCAGAAATGAATTTGGATAGCATTTGCTTTCACTGGATTTCATCCTAGCACACTGGAGTACAGTGTAATGATGCTTTGAAGAGATACGTCTGCGGCTTCGTCACCGTGTATGATTTGGTGGGTAGATGAGTCATCGCGGGATGATTCACTGACATTTGCAGTGGAATAAAGCCTCCTTAGCCTCTTCATGGCATATCTTTTGAAAACAAGGAGTTTGCAAGAGTTTAACACAATTTGCATAACAACAATGGTAATTTAAAAAAAAAAGAAAAACGAAAAGAATAGCACCTCCTTTGGTCCATCTCGTGGCCTGTAGTCGTTACTGCGTTTGTTAGTGTAACAGATGTACAGATCAGGAGTTTGATGGCGTCAGGCTTCCAAGTGTTCTTTTTTTCTTTTGGCACACCGCTCTCCACAGCAGGGTGATGACAAATTCCATGAATGCAACATCGAGGACAAAAACAGGCTCCATAAATCTACCTCACCTTTAACTCAACACCAGTCACTTCTGACAGCTCACCTCCACCTTCAAAATGTGGCTGTGCTACGACCGGCACCTGAGGCTCCCATGCAAAATGACAGCAGCGCAGTATTCTTGATTAGAAAGCTGTTAGTGCTAGAATATCCTCTGACTGGCTAAGGTTAATTAAGATACACTGTTGTGCTGCTTAGAAACAGGGATTCAGACCGAGACGAAGAAAAGTGCCACAGAGACACAGCCTAGTTCCTCGACACAGCCTCTCTTCTAGAATTCAGAGACAGATCCTGCTGATGCCCCCTGGTGCGTCAAACAACTGCGATTCAGAGGAAATTTTCAGACTCACATAAATAATCAGCATTCCCTGATTCACAGGCTTTTGGTTTTGTTTTTTTTTTACCTCAACTGCTTGAGAAAAATCCCCACAGCTTCAATTGTTCTTTCCTTTCTTCTCATACTCAGACAAAAATAGATATTAATTAGAAAACGTACAAAATCATCCCCATAAATACCTCCCACACACTTACTAAAACTCTTCTTATCAAACCTAACCCTGCCTCTATCAAACAACTCTCTTTCCAGAGTCGGTGCCTGAAGCCTGTTTCATTAGATGCGAATAAACCTTTTGAATCCTCTGCTACACTTTTACATCGTTCAGTTCTTTTCTCAGCTAAAACTCAAACGAATGAGTCAAAAAAGATACCAAAGATCTTTCATTTGAGTCCATTCTTGTCTCATTCCAGAAAACTTTTTCAATACCCAATTCAACTCTCATGCCCTCAGAAGAACTGAAGTTTAAAAACAAAAAAAAACTAAAATCAGATAAAGGATCAGTTTTATAAGTTAGAATATGGACGGAGAGTGAGACTGAGAGAAGCCGCTGTAGTGTGAACTTATTCCTCTCTCCCTGACTTGCAGTTCCTTGTGAAGCAGCTTCAAAAAACATCAAGTGCTGCAATTAAAACCCTGTTTGGTGTAATGAGATTTCACAGCTCAGGTTTGGAAGCGTGGAACTCATTAGGTCTGGGGTTTTTAAAAGGTGGGTAGAGGGAGGTGGATGGAACGTTCCCTCCCTGTTTGAAGGAATCATTTTCACAGTCTTTAGGGCAGAAACAGTGCCCACTCTCCTTCCATCTCCCTCCTATCAAAGCAAGCTCCTCTCACCTCGCTCTCACCTTGTCTCCTAGCATCCACTATCTGATCCATCTTCTGTCTCCCTGCATCCTGCTCTCGCAAATCTCCTCCTTGACCTCCCAATTCTTGTCTCCTGAGCACACCTGCAAACAATCCATCTCATCATGCAAAAACACACGTGCACACAAACAGCGCCCCACCCCCAATCCCCCAATCCACAAATCCACCTACATATCTCAATCATTACAGCAGGAATAGACTGCTCGGCTGTGTCGAGGAAGGGAGAGATGGAAATACGTGGCGAGAGAGGAAAAATAACTGGGGAGTGAAAAGCATGTATAGCCAGGAGGAACACACTATGGCAGCTGCTAGTGTTTGGAATTACAGCGCTTATGGTGCTTCACGCATGAGAGGTGCTGTCCATGTATTAAAATAAAAAGGGAGCGAGGAAGAAAACAGGGTGCCAGCGTAGCGGCGCTGTCTCACCCGGGTGACCTCTGGGAGCATGTTGGGAAACTCACATATTTTCTCTGGCATGAATGACTCCTCATCATCGCTGAGTGTGTTGGCATGTGTGCACACGCTCAGCTGCGCAGGTGGAATGCAAAAAAATATTATCTCCACCAATTCCATTTTCATTCTGCTGTGCGGATCCACACAGCTTTAAGAATGATGTGGTGGAGAACTGGATGGCCCTGACTCAGAAACAGGCTGTAACCTAAGGAAATAGTTTCACATTTTGAGAAATAAAAGTAATCCCTTTCTTGTTGCGAGTTAGATAGGAAGATTCATACTACTCTCATGTATGAACACTAACTATAAAGCTAAATCCAGGATATATTTAGTTTAGCTTAGTATAAAGACTGAAAATAAGTTAAGTACTGACCCTTAGAGGTGTCTGCAGATTTTTAAAATTTGGATGAAGCCAGATTAGCTGTTTCCCCACCCTGCCAGTCTTAAAATAAAGATAAAATAAGATAGCCATCTCCTGGCTTTGGTTTCATATTTAAAGATCCCCTACAGATGTGTTTTAAAACAAAAATATTCTGGTTTGAACAATCATTTATGTCAGATTATGATTCTTTTCTCTTTTTCTCTTCATTTTTTTCGACAAAGAATTAAATAAACTGGTTAAAAATCCAATCTTAATGCTAACCATCTTCATTAAAACACATATTCGTGTTGAAGTCTTTAACAACATAGATATAGATATGATATAGATCTTCTCATTTGAGTCTAGATGAGAAAGCAATACAAGGTACTTCCCAAAATGTCAGACAATTCCTTTAAGTTGGAGTTAAACTACCAACTATCCTAACTAAACAGTGTATAGACACAACCCCCCTCTAACAATACAGAGAACTCCATGTATTGGCCTGTACACACAGGAGGTCTTTAACACAATGACTATTCACCTGTAGCGCATCAAAGATTTTTGTCTGGGGCTCAGCAAAGACAAAAATATTTTTTCTTCCTATTTGTGGCATACATCCTGGAAGTTGATGGATTGAACTGAGATAGCCTGAGGAAGCATTCACCTCCCCTCTCTCTTGTTTACTGAGACTCTTCCACCAACATCTCCCTGTCCGCTGTCGCAAACGATTCCAAATATCACCTTTGTCGTGATGATCAGTGAGTAAATAAGTCAACGATGGGTAAATGTCAAAAGAGGCATCAGCGAAGGTGCAGAGAGGACAAAAAAGCAGGAAACAAATAAAGGAAAACAACAACACAAAAAGAAGAAACTATCAAAATTCCATTCAGGCACAAACGTGACAGCTCAGAGCAGGGCCGCTGAGGCCCCTGATGAAGGGCCGGGGCTCTCCATCTGTGAAGAAGACCTCAGATGGCTGTAATGTCAATAAAGAATGGGTCAGCAGGTTGCTGCAATGTCATTCACAAATCACTGTTCGCTGCTGATCGTGGGTCAGGAGGAGCAGAGCTTCTCATGTTAGTTATTAGAAAAGTCCATGGTGTCAGGATGATAATGAGATGTCACATATGACTGCTTTGGTCCGATGATGCTGTTAGGGCCTTTCTCATCCACTCTTTTAGTAAGATTTATGATTATACAGTTGTAATGATGGTAAAAGCTCATGACTGGCAGTTTGACTGGGAATATCAACCCCCAACACATGTAATGGAATTGTTCACGTTTTTCTCGACCTGTGATATTTTTCCTCTTGTTGAAGCATGATGTGTGCTTCTATTGCACATTTCCTCTCAGGTATATTTTTCAGAATTTGACAAAAAAGGGTTGAAAAGGAAAAAGAAGAAAATCATGAGTGAAGATAGATGCTACACAGCTAAATGTAAGCGTGATGCACAATGTTTTCCCTTGCTATTTCAGCCAAGTAAATTCAGCTCAATCAAACAAAGCGATATGCAATTATAATAATATGTGCTGAAGCGAAATGTTCAAGTGATACAACACGTTTACATAATGCCTTCGTCAGGATGGGGAGGCCTTGATGCCTGACAGCTATTATTAACATTGTAATTCTTAATTTAAATACTGACAGGTCCTTATATGGTTCTTAATGTTTATCTATTCATTGTAAATAAGGTTGATGTTTTTGACTTTTTGTTGACTGCTGTCATTTATGATCTGTATGACACTTTATAGCCATATTTTGAATGGGGGTGATTGTCAAAAAGTGATATGATATAAAACTATTCATAATAAATACACATAAAATCAGGCATTATGTAAAGCACAATAAAGATGAAGGAAGTGCCCATGATTTGCTAAAGTTGCAGCACACAGCATAGAGAAAAAAAGGAACTTCTTTTCAAAAAATAAATTATAGCCCAATACAAAACATGCTACAAAAATAATTTTAGCTGCACTGAGAATTTCAAAAAAGAAAAGTAAAAAAAAAAAAATCATGTTTCTGTACAATTACTGTTGAGACTCACTGACCAGCAGTGCATTTCTTATTGCACTGAGGTAGGACAGCTGGTAAGCCTTGTTCATGGGATGAAAACCATGTTGTAGTACTTTTGACATCCACTGGAGGTGTCTTTTTCTCCAATTTATTTTTGGCATGATCACTGACTCATTATTGAAGTCAGCCACTCATCTGAGGTGAATTAAAAAAGAGAGAAATTAAATAATTACAAAAACTTAGTCAATAAATAGTATGCTGAGTATTTACTGCATCTTTACATTAATGCACCCTAAAAACAGGTTTAAAGTGCACTAACTCACAAAACAGAACCACCTCGTTCCTCAATATTGTCACTGTGTGATCACAAAGTAACACATTAACAAACAGTTAACAAATATGGTTCACTAAAATAGATAACTGCGATCTAGCAGGTACTGTACTTTGTTTAATACTATGATACTGTCCAGCAGAAACATAATGAAAAAGTTAGTGTTCAGCCTCGTATAGAGAACTCACAACCATAGTTAGAAAATGTATTTCAGCAGTCTTGAACATCAGCCACTTGAATTTTGAAAGTTAGATTTCAGCTCTGTATTTCAAATGATCTTATTTCACTTCTACAATGGCGGGGAGATGATGTCTAACTTCCTATTTTGGGTGATTGCTATGTCTTATTGTCATTGATCTTGAAGAAAACAAGTACATTGTAATATTGTAATAGATATTGCTGTGTTGTGTGGTTCTTGACATTAAAGTGAAACTCCCCCAAAATGCAACCTAGGCTTTTTTTTGTGAATGTACATGAGTCAAACCTTCATGTAAAAGCATAATTGCGATGAAAGAGGCACTTTTAAGATTAACCGTATTTTCGTTTTCGGGTCAAACTCATTTTTAATGGGAGTGCTTGATAAAATTAAAAGTGCCTCTTTAGTCGTAATTATGCTTTTACATGAAGGTTTGACTTATATACATTCACAAAAAAAAGCCTAGGTTGCATTTTAGGGGAGTTTCACTTTAATGTCAAGAACCACACAACACAGCAATATCTATTACAATATTACAATGTACTTGTTTTCTTCTTGTTTCATAGATCTAATATTTTGAGATCATATATCAAAGATCTTCCAGGAACCAATTAGGAAACTTTTATTTTTCCAATGAGAAACCTTTTGTTGTATATACTGTATTACTTATACCTTAAATAAATATATATAAAAAAACTCTTTGGTTTTATCACATTTTGGGCTAAATGCTGTGCAAATATGTCCCTGGGATTCAATTATCTCCCTGCATTTCCAGTACTTATTCAATGCATCCCTGCAACAGCAATATCACTATGTCTACAGAACAAAATATGTACAAAGTCAATTGTTCCTGGAACGACAGTAAACTTTTGTAAACTAAGTGTTTTTATATTTAATCAGGTTATTTGCTATTTAGATAAGAAGTGGTTTTGATCTGTAGAGCACTAAAGTTACATGTTATTTCTTTGATTTTCCAGTAAATGTAAAATTCCAACTATTATTTTCAAGCTTAACAGGTTTTTTGTTTTATTTCTTTTCTATTTTTTGTTTTTTACATGTGTTATCCAAAATAGTTGCATCTGGGATTAAAAACACGAATATTTACACATTGTTAAGGGGCTTCATGATCTACAACAAACCTATGCCAATTAATCAAACCTGAGCAACATGAGGCAAGGAACTTAAATGTTTCCAATTCCAGGCTCTCAGTGGAAAACAGATGTCACAAGAAAGCAGAAATAATTCTCTAAAGAACACCTGCATTAACATAATTATAACATGAACAATGAAACTACAAATAAAAATACTGATAAAAGGATTAAAACGTTGATTTAGTTTGCCCGATGACTTGTTGGCTTAAAACAAATACATTCTGTGTGACCTAAATTCCTTAAATTTCCTTTCTTTATCTGTGTTGTACTAATTAGAGAACTTAAGAAAGTTTGCATTTTGTTAGCACTCTACAATGAAGCTCTAAATTGGTTATGGACATACTATTGGTGGTGGTCATAGGCCTATGGCACTCTTAAAAGATTTGGTTGATTTAATGTTTTGCCATCCACCATTTAGGACCACCATTTAGGTGAACAAATACAAAAGGCACTTATCGGCCATCATAATCTGTGATGGGCAGAAATAAGCAGAGCTATTACCCTGCTTAACTGGAGTATTACACAATGCAAACCTCTTTAAGAGGTTATCACTCCCATTCATACCATTTAGTTACTCAAAGACACTGTCCTCCTCAAATTTCCTTGTTCAAGGTTGACCAGTCCCACAAAAATCTTTACATTTCTCTTCGAAAACGTTTTAGTAAACCAGCACTAAAAGTGTCCTTCCTTATCAGATTAAAACATCTTTTTTTTACACACAGTATTTTCAGAAATGTACATTTTCAAGGACATATTGCTTAGGGGAGATAGCGGGCAAAATTCCTAAAAATTGATGCCACCCACGTCCTTGAAGATATCGAAGGGATGTGGGGTTGGTTTTATTTCTTGCGCTCTAGGTAGTTAGAGGGGACCCAGCCCTTGCGGGGAAGCAGGCTGTCCTGCACCTGGCAGTACCACCAGCCATTTGGGTTTCTCTCCAAAACCTCCAGACAAGTACCCTCAGTGAAACCCATGGTTTCTTCATCGCCACGATAGTCAGCGATGGACACATACACATCCCTACCAAGGTTATTGTGGATCAGTTGGCTCTTCTCTATGGGCTTGGGTCGGACTGTGGACACAGGGATGCCGTTACGTTGATTAACTCTGCTAAGAGCATCCTGGACATTGCTCGTGCTGAATGAGCTCCCTGAGGACCCCAGGCTGGAGCGCTCAGCAGGCCTTGTCTGACTTTCAACAACTACATGTGGCCTCACGGTGCTGAAGGAGGCATTTCGCCGTACACCAAGAGTGGCAGAACCAGAGCCATAGTGATCACTTCTACCAAGTGAGTCATTGCGCCTCAGAGAACCAGTCATGTAGTGACCATCCTTAGCCGGCTGTGTCGTGGTCACAAATACAGACTGAGGCCTCACTGCCACCTGGCGTACCCCATTCCTCATCCGAACCCCTCCATTTACTATTCCAGAGGGCTTTGAGAAACCACCAGGAGGCTTGGAAGGAATTGGCGGAGTGTTCCTCCTCAAGCCTTGATGCTGTGGGTTCAGACCCTGAATATTGATGTTATTGTGAGCCAAAACGTTTTGCTCATTTTTCTCCAGGCTGTTGGACTTGCTCCCCCCACTTCCATGTCCATCTGTTTCCAAACCACCTGGATCACCAATTTGTCTGACAGGTTCCAGGTAGTATGAGGGAGCCCATCCCTCCTCCGATCCCCAACGGATGTACCACCAACCGCTCTCTTGTTTTTCCAGAATCTCAACCTCCACTCCGGCTGGAAAGCTGATTTCAGAATCCTGGACCTTCTTATAGGCGTCAAGAGAACGGTAGAAATTGGGGCCTTCCACGTCCGAATCACCACGGCTCCCTTTGGAGTAAACAGATGAGAGATCTGAGGTACTTCGCGAACACATTGAGTCCTCTGACGAAATAACAGAGGCTGTTTCAGAGTCGTCCCCACGGGTGGGTTTAAGGCCATGTCGAAACTGACTTGTAGGCCTCAGCTGCCGTCTCAGAGAGCTAATATCCATCCTCTCAGGACTCTGGGGCTCTGATTTGGTCAGGAGTGGTTTAGGTCTGACAGAAGGCTTGGGCCTGGTGGATGGGCTCTGGCCTATTCTCTGCTCCACATCCCTGCTAAAGGCAGTGCCTTTCTTGGGGCCTCTGTTCGATTCATCTGATGAGGAGTGGGGACTGCTGTCCTGTGATCTGAGGCTGATATCTATATGTCTGCCAAGGGTCTGGCTTCTCCGGCTCATCTCTGGTGTCATGGTCTTCATGGGTCTACCAGCTAAAGGTGAGGATCCAGAGGGTTTGCGTGGGACTGTGGAGGAATGGTAGCTCCTTGGGGAATTTGGCTCACTGGAACCTTTGACTGTTGAAGTTCCCTCAATGCCACTGCTTCGCCTAAAGCCGTCATTCTCATAGATGCATTCCTCTTTTGCAACCTCCTCTACAGACCTGAAGGATGATCTTCGATGAGTGAAAACAGGGGACGCCTTGCACACCGGAGGAGAGGCCTTGCAGGAAGGTGGGGAGCTGCGATACTTGTCGCTGACCACGCTGCTTAGTTTCACATCCAGGCTGCGCTCATCCTTCAGGGAATCTGTGTCTGATTCACCTTCGCATCCGATTGCAGGTACATCATATTCAGGTTCCTCATACACAGGTCTGCTTGGCGGCTCTGAGGCTTTAGAGGCAGAGTTAGCAGGAGGGGGAGTCTCCTCTGAGTCTTGTTTTTTGACAGGTGGAGCTGGGGGTGGGACTTTGGGCCTTGTGAGGGTGCTGGTTCGACGGCTGAGGTTGGGCTTCTTGCGCTTGTCGATGTAGGAGCAGGGGGCCCAGCCCTCCATTTCTCCAATCTGCACATACCACCAGCCTCCTGGGTTCTTCTCTATCACCTACACAACAAGATATGAAGAAACAAAGATATCAAAAAGTGTATTTGGGTTAGGGTTAGGTTTAGGATTAGATGATCAGATGATCAAAGACATGTTGTTATTACATATTATATTAGAGGCCTTTTGCAAGTACAGTTATGGCAAAAGTTAACAATGTCTCCAATTGCCAGCTCAACATGAATGGAACAAACTTGAAGGAATCAATGTTATCATCATCTTTCTACCCGAGTCTTGATAATTCTGTCTACATCATCATGTTCACATCACACAAATCTCAAGGTCGCATTTTTGTTGCCTCAGCTTTCTTGTCTATCTCAGTTGACATGCATATTCATTGAGCCGTGACTGCCTCATCTCAGCAACAACAATGTAAATCTGGCCTCTTACATCAGCCTTTTGTCCTCCACGGAAACTGATGCCATCAGAGATGGAGGACTGGAAATCTGCTATAGTGTAATACTCAGCTTCCACAGCAGGTGGCTCTGGTGGCTTGGGTAACTGGAATCCCTGTGCAGCAAAGGGGGAGAGACGTGAGCAGCTGATAACACATCTAGTCATCATTATAGTATCTGACTACCACTTAAGAATGAGTATATTCTTATGACTAAAGACAATAAAGGCATCATCTCAAATGTAAGATTTGTGGCTTAGTATGATAATAATATACACATATCATAGTATGTAAATACTGTCATTTAAGTGTGCACAGTGGTTAATACAGATTTTTAAAGAAAATACTTTGTTATTGTTCTTTCATGGTTGCTATGCCAACTCATGCAGTAACCTGGGAGTCAATTAATAATCTTTCCTTTTATGTTGTTATCTTTTATTCAATGTATATGTACTGCTTTGAAATTATTTTTTCAGCTAGAACTAGTGTTTGTATATGTGCGAAAAACATTCTTTAGTAGCTCTGTGATGTTCAGTCTTTCATATTTCTGTTGAACATACAATCACATAATCACATAAAGACTGTCCTTTTGGGAATTGTTAGGATGTTAACAGTAGCTTGTTAATTTTCTTACCAAGTGGGTTTCTCTCCTTGGTGGAGGCTTTTGTCTCAGATTTGGAGACCCTGATAAAAAAAAGAAACATGTCAGTCTGGGCCAAGGCTTCTGGCCTTTACATATGGCTGATGCCGCCTCACTTGTCATTTAAAATTAACAAAAGATGCTTCTAGCTTTCACCCCTGCAGCAAAAATTAGGTCCAGTGAAACATTTGACTCATGCTCATGCATGTCTTACTATGAGACAAGGTTACACCTGTATTGCCAGACAAGTGCATCTTGCTTGACCGACAGCACCTCACACAGAAGTGTAAATGGAATGGACTGCATTCACTCCGCATTTACCCATTCACACACACATTTGGGGCAGCTGTGGCTCAGGAGGTAGAATGGGTTACTAGTTTGATTCCTTGGTTCAGTTCCCTGGCTTATTCAAAGTCGAAGAATCCTTGAGCAAGATACTGAACACCAAATTGTTCCTGATGGCAGCCTCTGCCATTAATATATGAATTTGTGAGTGAATGGGTGAATGGAACAAGTGTTGTAAAGTGCTTTGAGTTGTCAGTAGACTGGAAAAGTGCTATAGAAATGCAAGTTAATTTGCTGTTTACATTCATACAATGCTGTCAGAGGCTATTATGCAAGGTGCTGCCTGCTCAATTAGGGCACTAACTACTCATCTGCTCACTAACACACTGATGCAAGGGCCACTAGGAGCAATTTGGGGCTCAGTGTCTTGCCAAGGACACATTTGACATGTAAACTGCGGTGGCTAACAATAAACCAACAACCCTTCAATTAGTGGACAACAGCTCTCCCTTAAGAGCCACACAGTAAAACCTTGGCCAACTAACTAGAATCATAAAGTTTGCCAACTACTTTAAAACAGATCAAGATAACTAGGTGGCAACCAAAAGAGTACAGATGAAAATTAACAAAACTTGGTAATCAAGCAAATCTGTTTAATTATGTGAGAATGTGGTGTACCAGATCACCTGTCCAAGTTCTTCCCTACTTTCCCAGTACCTGATGACATTAGGAATTAGGAATCTGACAGTAGACAGCCAATTCAATTACCTACTCTAATTTTCTGATTGCCTGAAACAGTGGCACACTTTCACACTCAACACAGTGGAGGTAGGTTTACCTTAGAGAAGGAGAGAGACACTTTGAAAGTGTCCAAGGGTAACAAATATAGTGAGCTTAACAAAGACTTTTGTTTGCTCAAATCAAAATGCTCTTTGTGTGATAATTATTTCTCTATCATTCATGTATTTGCAAAATTCTGTGATCAGCATGTCCCATCACATGTTCAGGAATGAGGTACACATATTCTTAGTTCTTAGTATGTGAGTGAAATGGATATTCACACAAAAAACCACGATACATATCCCCACGGGTTAGTTTGACAAGGTATATGTGACTGGACATTGGGTTAAACCACCACCATTTCCACCTTGAGATACACCACCAGTCATGTAGCTTACCTATAGCATCAAAGCCTACACAAAAGGAAAATGACATGTCATAATGTTTCATATAAAGAAAATCTTTTTCTTCTTAGCTACAATGCATTTACTGCTTTATTCACTGGTACAATTGTCTTCTAACACAGAACAAATACTTACCAATTTCCACTCTGTGCGGTGCCACTCTCGCAACAGCTGGGGACCCTGGCTCGCCTCTCACTTTATTTTCATTCAGGGCAGCACTTGCTGCTATTCCCAGACATGGGCTGTTGGTGTCTCGGCCTGCACTCAGCCTCCTGCCTGTCTCGGCATTGATTTCAGCACTAAAGGGCATGGGCAAGCTGATCTCGCTCTTGGAGATGTGGCGTTCGGGTGTGGTGCTACCCTCTCCGTCTGTCTGGATATCCTTCTCACTGACCGACTTCTTTTGCAACAGGTTGCTGATCTCCATGATGTTGCCAATGATTTCCACAGGGCCTGTCAGGGTCTTCTTGCGAGGGGAAAAGTCCTCTTTCACTTTTTTTAAGTAGGAGGCAGGGGCCCAGCCCTCTTTCCCTAAGTATCTGTTGGGAGAATGCATAAAGACAATATGTTTAATATTGTATCTTATTGATTTTTCCCCCCCTTTTCTGTCATTTAAAGGGGCAATGAAGCAATTGTACACATAAAGGTCATAATTTCTGGGGACATGCCATGCCAAGTCATGGACATTTACCAGGCAGGAAGGGTAATGGTGCATTCCATTTACCTGAGAAGTCGGAGCTTGGAATGATTTCATATCCCAATATTCCAGTAAAAGAAGTTGGAATACCAGATTTAGCCAGGCTAGCCACTGTGATACCAGTTGATAAAGACACATTACACAGTATTTTGCTCATAAAAACACCAAAGCACTTTGATAGAAGTTAGACATGACTGTGTTTAAGACTGATTTATGAGACAGAAGAGGTTCTTAACAGTATATTCTACAGCTTTCACAGATGTTGATAACTGGAGCAGACATCTTGGATTTTCCAGGTTGGGTTGGTGAAGTCTAATCCGGCTTTAGGGTTTGTGTAAATTGCCGACTGGGAACTTGGAAATTCTGACTTCCCAGTTCAAATGGGGTACACCGTAACACAAACTGATGTTGTGTGTTGCATTATGAGAAATGCAGGATCCAGTGTTTTTGAAGCTTGACCCATACAAGGGGCAAAGAATCTGGAGCTCTTAGCCTCTGTTGTGTGATTTTGAACATTCTTTTTTAATCTGCCTTATCTGAGTCCCCAAGCTGGAAGTACACCCCATTAACCCCCTTCAATCATGGCACTGATTTAATTGGATCATAAATTATATCTGAAATGAATAAACAACTGAATGTACACATTATCTGGCATTTAACTATGTACTACAATACACCAAGCAAGATCCTAAGCATTGCAAAACAGACACTATTTTAATTCTTGTAGAGTAAGGGTAGCCAGAGGCAGGTAAACAGACAGCATACAGTAATATATGCAAAGGGACACTGCTTGCCCAAGTTTCAAAATTAATTGTTAAACTAAATGAGTCATTTTAGAGTGCTTTGCAAATCAATAAGTAGTGTTTTCAAATGCAACTCTGAGTCATTTGCCTCGAGGTGAGCTATTTTCTACTCATAAGAAAAACAATCGTTTCTGCTCCCCTCTTGCATTACTCGAACTACGACCACAAGGAGTCCCCATAATTAAAAAAGCTCCATGCCTGGACTTCACTTTGGTAAAAAGGCCCACTGAGAGCAGCATGACTCAGACATGCATCTGAGGTATTTTTTCTTGTTGCGCTCTAAAATGGCCAATTGTGCATACAAGTCCGGTAAAGCCTATTCTTATTGATTTAGCCCCATCTCACAGAAAAACATATTTGCCTTGAACCACTGTTCTTAGGCATTTGAGTTATAAAAGAAAAACTCCCCAATAAGCTATTTGAGCAAGCACTTTGTGGAAACATGTGAGTTATTATCACACATGCACACACAACCACCTTTGACAGGGACAGGGGCATAAGTACCAGTGTAAATAAGTTTGCACTCTTTTGTGTGCATACGTATGTCAGATGCCACGAGGCAGCATGTGATAGTAATTCCCTGTGAAGAGGAGCTCCACTCTCCTATGCCCACGGGGATACACAGAAACAAACCACTGACAGGAAATGCACACTGCCTGGGTAAACAACACACATGCACATTAGAAATCCCAGGCAGGACACCCAGTTGAACTGTGGAGAGTGCCATATGTTAATGGTTTAGCTTAAATACCATTACGCAAATGAGAGCTGCAGAAAAGCGCTGCCTTGATCACAGCCCTTAAGCTATGACAACTCCAAGCAATGTCACTGATATCAGAGGACTTGTTCACTTTGACATTCGATGAGAAAAAACAAGGAACTTTGTGCAGATTCCATTTCTCTCATTTAACTTTCAATTTCAGCATCGATGCTCCTGCTGTGGTGGTTCAGTCAGCTGAGCCTCTTAAACATATCAGTTTTTACTGACCTGATAAACCACCAGCCCTCCAGGTTCTTTTGGATGACCTCCACGGTGACCCCTTTCTCAAAGCTGACTTCATCCTTCCCTTGACTGGTGTACGGCTGTATCGTCACATATTTCTCCTCTGGTGGAAAGAGAAAGGGAGGCAAAGTGAGTGAAATGTTGTCATTAAACAGTCTCACACTGAGGGGTTAAACTACTGTTACAGTTTACATCTTCCTAGAGGGCCTTATGAGGGAAAAATGGCTAATGTGACCTACTTAAAATGCTCTAACTATTTCAATACCAACACAAACACTATCCCCCTGTCAAACACAGTAATAACCAGCTCCCTCTACTGGCTGAACCTCTCCCCTCCTCTCCATGCTGGGCCTCATTCAAGCTTTTTGGACCCAGATCCAGTGTTCCTCTCTCTCCAGAGGGAGATTCCTCTTCTAGCAGCAGGCCTACAATCGGGGCCTCCCTTGAGGAGATAAGATATTTGGACCAAGATCTCTCTACTCTTATCCCTATCTGACCGCCACGCTGCCTCTCACGCTCTGCTAGGCTTCCAAGATTCTAGAGAAAGGAATCCTACAGTGGTCATAGTGGGGAGCATTAGAAGGTCAGGGGATTTATAGACGCCAAGGCAGATGATGGGAGCAGAGGAGGAGATGAATGATTGGTGGAATGATGAAGAAATGGCCACAGGAAATGTAAACATGCAGAGAATAAATTAGTTAGAAAGGAGTGAATGTGACCCCAGATGTCTAGAGGCCGTAACATTGTTTAAGGAAACATGAGGGGCTAGGATAATATCTCAGATGCATGTGCCTATTTAACTCAATGCATGCTTTCATTAGGTGGGGTATGTCATCTCCTGTGGGCATGAACCTCAGCTGGCATGCTGTGTGTGTGTGTGTGTGTGTGTGTGTGTGTGTGTGTGTGTGTGTGTGTGTGTGTGTGTGTTTCACAAGCTTTAAAAGTACGATGTCCTTACAATGCAGGAACAGAACAGCATGACGAGACAACGGTCAGTTGGACTATATAAAATAAGATTAGGGATTGTTGTAATGATAACAGTCTGTGAAAGAATGGACCACAGCCATTCCTGCTGATAACATAAGCAGGTCACTTTGCCGGCAGCAGCCAGTCAGCAACCCCAGGTAGGTCAGGACACCCTCACCTGACCTGGGATGTGCTGTATTTTAATTTGAGCCCTGTGCTCAACCTTATTTTATTGTAAGTACTCAGGATCACATTCTCATCTTCTTTATGAAGCATCAAATAAAAGGCAAAGAAATCTGTGTCAGCAAGTGTGCTACAGAGTATACAACTGTTTTCTTCCATTAGCAAATTACATCCTAAGAGAACATCAATCCTACGTGGCTGGTCTTTGTTTTTGTCCTTCTCCAGTGCTACTAAATCAAACTGTATCTCAAGTGTCTGCACAGAGCTGTTAAACCTCACTCAACCATTTCTTATCGCTAGCTAGCAATGCACAGCAATGCACTCAGACAGGGACAGCGGTGCTCCCATTCACAAAGCAGAAAAGGGTGGAATAGAGGAGGAGAAGGTGGGGAGGATAAAAAATAGGGAAAAAAAGGTGTAAAGATGGAAATTTGGGCTTTAACTTTGAAGATAAAATATACAGACTTTATTGTGGTTGTCTTAACTTTCTAGCACTCATATCATTTCTAATAGCAAACCTAAACCATCTGTTGTGCCAACAGAATTAACACAATCCACTGCTGTGACTGCACACGGTGGTATTTGATCCAGGTCTAACTGAAGCTCAGTTGAAGCTGAGACACACAGTGTACAGAAATCGGATGTCAACAGACAGTAACACAGACAGTCCCAAAATGAAGAGTGGTGGTGAATGAGAAAGTTGGAAAATCCACAAAAATGTCTGACATGACTCCAGTAAGCAGCAGCTGCACTTTTCATGATGAACCTATTTTCAGCTGTGGAAAAAGCGCTACTGGTCTAGAAGCCTTTCACTTGTTTGCAATGTAGCCAACAACACTTGCTGCCATGAGAAACTGTACTCTAAAGTCCTCTGTAACCTTATTTGTGGCTTTGTCACAATTCTTTGAACTAATGAATCACGCAGCAGTGTTTTAAATTCTCTATTTGAGCTACACCATGGCTGCCTTAATAATAATAATAATAATAATGTTAACACAAATATGAATATACAATACCTCCACAACAAAAGGTTTTTAAAAAATAACCTGAACTGGCCAAAACAACCCTTGTGGTGTACAAAATTAACAATCCAACAAATTCTCATATTTTTTGACCATCTAAGAGCCAAATGCAGATGTTGAACGACCCACTGTCATTTCTGAGTACGTTTTATGGGAATTATATATTCCTACAATTATTTAAGATTCTGTTGCACCACTGTTTTAAACTGTTCTATTTCACAGTTTTTAAAGGAATTGTTATTTATGTGTTATTTTCTGTTATGACTGACTGTCAAAATAGATAATAAAAGAATGTTGTATGGCAATCATTCTCTGCAAGGTTTACCTGAGCCAGGCCATACAACTATATCAATCATATCACATCCATACAGGGTTAGTAGTATATAAAGCTGCATAATCTTCTTTTTCCTTTTTCTTTTAACATGCACCGGTATCGGTACTTGATATCGGCCAATATCCTAAGCCCAGGTTTCGGACTTGGTATTGTTAAGGAAAAAATGGTATCGGAACATCTCTAGTTACAAATGTCACTGGCAAAGGAGCAGAGGTGAAAAACAACACTAAATAGGAGCGATCATGAGTGACAGGCTTTCTTTTTTCTTTTTCATTTCTCTTTTCATGCACTGATTTCAGTAGTTAAACAGCCAATCACTGGGATTGTTCTCTGCGAAAGGAACTGCTGCAGATTCAACATGCTCAATTGGCAAAAAAGCTTCTGATAAGGGCTGACCAGTGGCAATGACACTAACCAATGGCCCTGACATGGGCCAGAGGCTGATAGTTGGCCCGGTGTGTCAGGGGCCTAATAATATATCACTGTAAGAAATAAGGCAGCCCTCAAGTACATTTGAATGAGGCCAGTCCAGCCAGGCAGCAGGTGTGCCAATACAGAAGACACTGATGTGAAAACCGGCAAAACAACCAAACCAGGTTCAACCTTTGGTGCAACACAATATCATCTGCACCACCCACACAAACACACACAAGCACATGTTCCTGGAGGACTGCTTTGTAACAAGACAATGTATTATCAGTATTCACCTCCCGATAGTTGCAACAATATATAAATTAGTGACCCCTGTGATATCTTTTGGAGTTGTAAAAAGTCTCACAATATTATTATCTGTTGTGAGCTGTTTTCATCTGATAAGCCTTGCAACTTATGGATCTGTTTCTTAAACTGGACTTCTTGGATCATCTTTTCTATTTTACCAGTACCTGAAAAGCCACACACCCTAACCAACACAGCCCACTGCCTTGTTTTAAAGGTGTAGAGAGCAATTCTGGAGAAAGACAATTGACTGTTGAGGTTAATTCCCAGACTGGCAAATACAGATGCTCCGCATAAGTTGAATCTCATTCCAGGTTATCGAATTTGACAAAGCTGTGAGTGAGAGTCAATAATAAAGAGTAGTGGCTGAACCCAATTAACGTTCTCCTTTCAGAATCGCCTACCCAACCATTAACCTGGGGCTGTTTGCGGTCTCAATTCCTCCTTCGCCTACAGCTTTACTGGACCAGTTGCTTGCATTACTCTGAAATACATTCTTGCATGGTAGTGACTGCACATTTTTGCATCTTGGAGAAACTGGTATGTTCAAGTGTATACAAATACAAGAGCCATCAAGAACACAAAACAAACACAGAGGGTTTTAATGAAGCCACACAAAAATGACCTGAAATAGCACCCCTACATACAAGAGTAAAAAGCTCAGAGCCTGAAAGGTAGGTGTTGGAATTGAAGAACAGGCCCTCCAAAAGTGTTGCCTGCCCTCATTCTCTGGTGGCGACAGGGAGTTGGATGACTCACCCATGCTCTACAGAGGCTCAAGCCTATGTGATTAAAACCAGTCCGCAGATTGGACTGCTGCCCCACTTTCACACTTTCCATGACTTTCTCGCTGTTCTTGTAGACATATCTGGTTGGGTAACATTGCTGCAGACCTGGCTACCAATGTATCCCTAATCTGCTTAATGTCTCATATTCTTTGATTCCAATCTATCAAAGGCAATATACTGTAAAAGGTCATCCTTTAATATCTCTGCTTAGACTTGTGACAAAAGGTTGCCAGTTTGAGCTCCTAAATAAGACATGAATGAGTCATTTTCCTCTGTCTCTCAATAGCTATCGCTATTCTTTACCCATACAAGTTTTCAAAGAAGCAGGAGTTGTTTTCATACCAATGTATTCCTCTCCTGTGCTGTAAAAGTTACTATACACTCTCTGGAGTAGAAGCACACGCCATTTGACCAGCGTTTAACCTGTGTTCAGTCCCCTCAGATTAATCATTTGTGCCCTGTAGCCCGCTGGTCTGGATGAAAATGGAAACCCAAGCAAGTCGAGCCAGACTTATTGTGATTGTAAGAAACAAAGAGTTTCTAAAGGTTTTTCACTGGTCCAGGAACAGCTTCTAGGAGGCATCTGTTAGAAGCCCTGACTAATCCTGGAACCAGACAGGTGCCTAACAGACAGCCTGAGAAAGGTTTGCATTAGAACGCACTAGCTCATCCCCAAGAGAAGTGACAGTTCATTCAGACAGAGACTGACGTTTCACTTTCAGTCTTAAAGCAATAATGACTGACAAAACTGCATGAAACTTGCAAAAAGCAAAAGATTAAAGCATGCAAAGACATTTTTATGTTATCCTCTTTTTTAAGATTAACAAGCAAAATGCAAAAGTCATTAACAACATTTTAAACCTAAGGGAGCTTGCATAAATTAAACAGCAACAATGTTATATAGCTGTTTATGTTCACATGGCTCAACGGCCATCAAGGTTGTTGCGTTTGTTCTGAGGGAACAGAAGAGCCTTAATTACCCAAATCTGTTTAATGCAGTCCAATTATGTTGTTGTTCAGTGTGAGCGAAAGAACATCCAAGTTTGATGGCGTGTGATTTGAGATTTTTCTGTCAGAGCTGACTCATGGCCACCCAATATGCTGCTCCCGGTAGATACTTGAGGCCATTTGTTGTTGGCTCATTTGCGAGGATGTAAATGCATTTGTTTACAGTTTGGCCTCATAATATGCGAGGAGTGAGGCCACGAGAGGGGCTTAGCAGCAGCACTGTCGATCTGTTTCTTACAGTAAGAGAAGAAGGTGTGGACTGTATGTGTATGTGTGGGTGTTTCTTGTCCTTTGTTAGAACTGCTTTCTTATCCACATTGTCATCACCCCTTAATGTCCACTGTGGCATTCTATCATCTATTTTACAGCATTTAAAGTACTAGCTCAGGTAAGAACAAATGTACTGACATTTTTCAAATTGTTCAAAGTATGAGGCACATGACCATTTGCACTGAATACATTTTATCCAGCAAAATGTTAGCTCGCCAAAAACAGCTCCACTTTCAAACAACCAGCTGGAAGAGAACATTTAAGAAAGCTGTTCTCTGATTCATGTTTCTGAAACAATATTTTTTGCCAACAAACCTTGAACATTTTAGCCAATATGTTTGCAGCAGAATTAGCTCACTAAGTAACTTCTGTTAACTTACATAGTTATACCTGAGGCAGTTCTCTTAACTGATGAAGGCTGCAAGATGCAGTTAAAGTGAGTTTGTGTTGTCCATACAGTATATGTATGTCAAGGCCCATCCATGTGGTATACAAGGCATTTATCCCAACTGTGTATTCTGTGTGTGTGAGTGTTTGTGCCCACTGTCTCCATGTTCACCTCTGCTCTGCTGGCGGTTGACTATACCCCCGAGGGTCCAGCGGCGGTCCAGCCTCTTCAGGTGTGCCTTGCGTCTCTTAGTGACTGATGATGATGAGGAGGAACCAAGGAGGAAAACAAACAAACAAATGTGGAGTTAGTGTAAGACGCATAGATGGACAAATGAAAAAAAAGCCAACAAAAGCTGTTAGTAGTAGAACCAAAATCCTTTCCAAGGGACAATGGCAAATAAACAACTTGCAATAGCCACAAGGTTTGTAAGTATTTTAGCCAAGCATTGGTCATAGTCCAAAAACATTACTACAAATGTCCCTATAAATGCATCGCGTATGAAGTCAAAAAGCGGCAGGACTGTACTGTACTTTTATAGCGCATAATTATTATGTTGTGTAATGTTGTTTTATCCTCATTTTAGGGTGTTTTATTTTCAGGCATTATTCACCTCTATTCACATACTTCATAAGTATGAAGTATTTCAACTGACACTTTCCATGTTCTCTCCACACACATATCGTAACATTCAGCTACTGTAAGAGGTATCTTGGACCAGGGTTAGGTTTCATTGTGACAGGAAGGTAAGTAGACAGCTAAAGTAGGACTGTCAAGAACACACAACGTTCTTAGACAGAGTCACACTAAGTGGCACGCTCATAGAGTTTCAGTGTATACCTGTATGAATCAATTATTTAGACCTCAATATGGCAATGCCGCTTAGCCTTGGTTTTACATTTGTAAAACTTTCTTTGAGACAAGAAAGCAATTTTTAAAAATGTAATGTCATCACAATGTTAAGTCTATGGGCTGAGAGGAAACTTGCAGGCAGGATAACAACTATTGCGCACATTCAGAGGGCTGCATGATCAGGAAGCTAAACAACACTTTTTGGAGTATGAGCGGGGAGGGCAATTTTCATTGAACTGAATAGGTATCATCTTTTTCTTTGGTATCCAGCTCTATTGTCAATCTATGGTACCTTCAAACCAGAACTCATCAAACCTTAAAATCAATTTTATATCAGCTGCTCTTTTGATTATTTGCTTATTTTTCAGCACTGTGAAATGTATGAAAAGAAATGCCTCCATCTACAATTTATAATATCCAAACAGTCTTAAAGAATTACATTTACAATGAAATAAAATACATCTATAAATGAGGAATTCCTTTTGAAAACCTGCTTAGGTACAATATAATGGAGGGATATATTTATAGAGAGTATGTATGCATACTCTGTAAACCAATGTATCATAATTTCTCTCTATAATTGAGTACAAAAATGTTATATCCTTAAACTGGTTATGAGGCAGTTCAAATTACAATACTGATCCCTCTACTGTATATGACCTACAAAAGCAAACCAGTGGGTCAGATAAGTCACAAAATCAAAACTATATCCTATGGCATAGTGCTGACGGGCTGCAGGGAACAACAAACCATTCAAGTTCAATGTAGCAGGTTTAACATCGGTCACTAATACAATAAACTTGTTTTAAGAATTCTATGGAAATAAAGGCCTGTATCTTGAAACAGAGAGAATAAAACAGGAGGAAAATTATTTTTGCAATTGTCGATGGCTAATAACTGACAAACCAGTTGGTTAACATTACTATTCTGCAATGAAGATTTTAGTTCTGCTGACCAACTCAAAGGGAGGGTGAGGGCCGAGGTCACACTGATATAATGAGGTATACATACAGTATTTGAGTGGGAAATGTAGCTGTTGTGCTGAACTCTTGACCTCTTTCACTCCTTAGTAGTTCAAAGCCTGTATGCTAAAGCATCGGTCATAGCATGATGAGTCATATTCCTTTCTTAGTGCCTTCTCCAAGGCCACATGAAGAGCCAACACATTCATGTGGGAACAGCTAGACTGAAACAGCACTTGTCTTCTGCCTGCTGTGGTAATCTAATTCCTTCTTTCTTGCTCACTCTCTCTGTCTTCTGCCCTCTCCTCACCCTCTTGTCTCTCCATTTTACCTTATGCTTGACATCTGCCCTCTCCCCCTTTGTGTGCTTCTGCTACTTGTCATTTCGTCTCCCTTTTGATTCCTCTCTGCCTACCATCCATCTCACTGAACATCACCCTACTCCCGTTGACCTCCTAATTGAAATATCAGCTAAAGGAAGGCACAAAGGGAAATGTTATTTAGAGGTAATTTCAGCAGGGCCGGGCTGTACCTGTCAGTTCCCTTCCAGCAAGCTGAGCTGTCAGTGGACTTAGGTTACGGACCACGCAGAGATAATGAGATGTAAGAGACGACATGAAGCGAGAAGGGGGAGATATAAGAAGTGACGATGTGTGCAAACATCGACCTAGTGGGAAAATGAGGCCCACTGACATGATGGGGGCGGGAGGGAAATGAGTGTGGCACAGTTACACACTTCTTGCATGTAGTTGTGAGCTAATATACATATATACATATATATATATATATATATATATATATATATATATATATATATATATATATATATATATATACATATATATATATATTATGTATATATGTGTGTATATATATGGATGTGTTTGTTATTTACATTTAAAATGAGGCTGTTTTTGGTCTGATTCCAGGTTCCAGGGTGGTGCCCTAATGATTTGATTATTGATTTTAATTAATTTAGATGAATTCAATTACAATAAGTACTACAAACAATTATTAATTTCCAATATCCACACCTGCCCTACCATCAATCCCAACACCTACAAATGTCATCCCTACACCACTCTATTAATAACCCTAGACACTAGGTACTTTCCCCCTTAAATGTCATGCAAACAGGCGCCCTAAAAGTTGCAAGGAACAAAAATGTTATCAGAACTAACAAAAATGATGGACAAACCTACAAATATAAGAACCACGTTGTAATAAAGCAGAATTATCCTGTAAATGGATTAATAAAATGTAACTGTTTAATCCAAGTCTCATACTCTATAGCTCATCAAATTATACCAGGTATATTGTTCATGAAAAATAAAGTAATGGAAAATCTAATTTAAAAAAAACATTAAGAAAAACATTTAATCCACAGACAACTAATGCTCCATATTCATGTAGCTGTTTCACCTCCAGGACATGTAAGGACTCCAATGTTACAGCCACTGACAACTGTGCAGGAGCTGTCGTCACTCTAGCAGTGATGTGCGTGTGTGTGTGTGTGTGTGCACGTGTCTTGCAGAATGTGCACGATTCAATGAAGCGTGGAGGCTTGCATGTCATAATGAGAGACAGAAAATGTTTCCAGTGGCACTCTGCAGCATGATACAACATTGTACCATTCCTGTTTCTTTACGACTGCAGATAAACTGTCTGCATGTATGCATTGCCTGCAACTCATGCATGTTCTCATACTAGTGTAATTGGGCTTTATTTATCACTATTGGATTCCTGTAGTCTAGAAGTAGAGAGGAGCTTATGACACAGTGATGAAACTTCCTCCCAGCAGTCAGACTAAACATTCGAGAGGATAGGGTCACAACAAAACGCGGCTCCTGCAAGAGTTGCAGCCTCCCGGGGGAGTACAAAGGAATTTTCTGTGGTGCCAAAATATTGCAAATCCTTTGGCTGCGGTCTGGTACAATTTCACCATGGAGCTGCCACTGTGGTCTTCAAGGTTCCCAATGTGTGGTTGGAAGTGTGTGTATGTGCATGTGTGTATTGCACTGGCTTCTGTATGCTGCTTTTATTCTTAGATTGAGATGTGAGCACAGAAAAACCAGCCACCAAAAAACATTATTGAGAAATCATGGCCCTGTACACACATAACAAGCAGGTCAGAATGATCTTCATCTCTTTTTCTTTCTGTGTTTAATACATCTAATAAAGGTGTGTGTGTGTGTGTGTGTGTGTGTGTGTGTGTGTGTGTGTGTGTATGTGTGTGTGTGTGTGTGTCTGTGTCTGTGTCTGTGTCTGTGTCTGTGTCTGCACTAACCTTCTCCAGTCCTGGAAGTGCCCAGATCCAAATCATCTCTGGTTACATTCTGGGAGTCCAGGTATGTGGCCGGCACCCAGCCCTGCTCCTCTGCTGTGCTGACAAACCACCAGCCTAGACAGAGCAACAGAAGACAGAGAGATGAAGGAAGACATAGTAAATATTACAGTACTGTAACAGTCATCAAACCTGAAGGACAGCAGAAAGCGTCATTCCCATGAGGTGACTGAAACCAGACAAAGGGAATTACACGTCATCCTTAAAATGTAACAAAAGTAATTTTTGGCATATCTGTATCAGCATTACAGAGAGATCTGAGGCAGACTCATGGTGGCTGGAAGCTCCACCTAATTGGATGCGCTCATCATTACTAAACTAGACATTTAAAGAAAAGAAAGTTACCGGTGGGAAGTGTTGGAGCTAAAAGCAAACACAGATCAATACAAGTTTTAAAAGCACTTATTGTGACCTTTGAAGATGAATCTGTTAGATCCTTAGGTGGTTACTTAACTTTTGACTACTACTCATTATGAAACAGGTAAGCATACAAGCCAAGAGGCTCAAAGTTAGACACATCAAGAATATACAGTGTAACCTTCTAATCATACAATGTCTACAGTCATGCTAGCAGCACTGTGAGGTTCTACTTCAGCACAACAGTGCTTTGAGTGAGATCAAAAACAACAAAACTCACAAGGGCATAGTTAACATATGGTTGAGCATGTGTAATGTTTGCAATAGTTAATTTTGTTAGCATGCTAACAATCTAGATATTTCTCTTATTGTTAATCATGTCAATATATTATGCATAAAAAGCAATTATCTGCAGATAAAGACAGGACAAGAGAGTCTAAACCCATACTTGGGCACAGCAGTTCTCTGAGCTAAATGCTAACATTAGCATACTAACATGCTCACAATTAGGCTGGTTCTGAGCAGGTATAATGTTTACCATGCACACCATCATGTAATTGTGGAGGACGGCTGATTGGAATTTAGCTGACATGACATTTTTTTACAAAAATGAAAGTCACAAACAAAAGAACCAAAAAGCAAGTCAGTCATATTGATTACATTTTGACAGGCAGCATGTGCCAAATTATTACAAAGGCCATTTTACAAAATTCAGGGACATGATGAAATTAATCAAATTAATGGTGCTGAAAAACGTGGGCATGTTTGCTACAAACACCCTACAGTTTACCAGTATTCCAAGGTTTTACATTGGCAACCCTCTAGTTTCAAGAACTCAGACTGGTCTTAAGTGTCCTTTTCAATATAAGTGCCATTGAATGTATAAGTATCGCAAAGCAGCAGAAATAGAGAGATGGGTGGACAGGAAAGTGGAACAAAAATGGTGACAAACTATTTATTTTCTTTCTTCAAAGGAGTCCAACAATTAGTTCATCACTGCTCCAATGTATTTGCAGCTATATGGATCGGATCTCAAATGTGGTTGGAGACGCCTGGGTGAATCACCCCCATCACACCCTTTTTTATTACCCGGCAAAACACCAACATGTGTTCTGTGATGTAGAAAATATGCCTGTAGCATAGAGCTGTATCATAGGGAAAGAAACAGTAATGGTGGAAGGTGTGTTTGTGCTGTGTAAAGTAGCTACAGTATAAGCAACTACAGCATACACCACTACCTGAGCTGCTACTGATAACTGGAATTAGAGAATCATCTGTCACATTGCTTAAAGGTCATCTCCAGGTTGATGCCGTTACTTTGGGTGTCTTCTCTCCCTTTGTCTGAAAGCTCTGTTGACATTGCCTGTATCTTTAAGGCCCTCCTCACAGAAAGCCCAGTCGGCACCTATTGGTCTGCTCTCACAGGCCTGAGCAAGCACCACCCACTGTCTTTCTGCATCAGCTCAGATGTTTTTTTTTTGCAACCACAGCCATGCTAGTGGCATGACTGAAGGCAGCCTTTATATAGCACTTACACTTTATAATAATAAAAGGCAGGGAATCTAATTTTCCACATGATGGGGCCCTTACTTTTTTAATTACTGGTCTATAATAGTCAGAAAACAGTGAAAAATGCACAAGTCAATGCTGAGACAATTGTCAAATGAGATAAGATGATATAGGGAGGAAAAAAGCACATTACGCAGCAAAAACCTGTGGTCATCCTCAGGGGCTGGTGTTTTGACAGTTGCAACTAAGCAAATATCCACTGCTAAGGAAGACAATTAAACATTGTTGAAAGCTCTGGACGAAGCAGTGTGACCACACTTTAGGTTCATTTGAAAATAAAACAGGAGCACTACAGAAAAGTAGAGTGCTCCTCACTGAAAAGTACTCCTGAGCTTTGTTTGTGCCAGACTGAAACAACAACTAATACACTAACAGGCATTAAAATACCATTGGGTTGACAGTGAACAGACCACAGTAGAGGACCCTGGCCAGCCCCCTGCATGTGGCCTCATCTCCCCTAATACCCATATAAGCACAGTGAGGTCTGAACCACCCTCACCTTGACAGCTTATGTTCAGCATTAATAAACCTTCTTCTAACACACACACAAGCTCACACATAAAATCATACTGAAATACTGTCTCCCCTGAATTTCCCCACAGCTGGTCATGACTCGCAGCCAACACAGCAGCTATTTCAAACTGAGGGCCTGTGGGGGGTTTGCACAGTAGCTGCAGTGTACAGAGGCTCCTCCAACCTGAATTTCCTCACAGTCACACTAGCTTCTGTGGATGCTCTGTACCTTTCAACCGACTGCTGTCATACTCCTGCAGAGACATTACAGTGCAACTTGGCCAAACCCCTGTTTGGCTGTGCCTTGTGAAAGTTGAATTGAGTGAAAATGAAATTGAAAGTGACACCACGACAGTTAAACTATGCAATTAAATCTTACACCATTTCTTCTGATAAGTGAACAGGGCTTGCCACAGTTCTAAGACTTAAAATCGGGGGGGCTGTCAAACTTTCGCCTACCTGTCATCTACAACTTAGAGAAGTGGGCAGGGAAAATTAAAATTATGAATTCAATGACGACTTTGTTTTGTGTGTGTTCATATGTGAGCAGTCCGAGCAGCCTTGGGTCCTTCAGTGAAGACTTTGTGTGCTGTTGCAGTGTGAAAGGTCCACCTAGCAGCAAGAACAGCTTGCCCCATGTGAAACACATTAGGACTCTCATAGGCTGATTCATTGCAACTACTTAAAAAGCTCAGGAAGAATTGGAGCCACCTGCACGAGGAGAGCAGTAGTTCTGCACTGAGACAAAGGCAGGAGTTCTTCCTCTCTTAAGCCCACCTGGTACACAGTGGAAAAACAGAGCAGTAAATCTCCTGCACTAATGGAGGACTGAGGGGACAGTTTGCCATCAACAGTGGCAAGTGTGAACTCCCCTGCATCTTCACATCACATCAAACCAAGAGTAACATGATTTCATCGGATCATGCTGGTTAAAATCACAGCTTTAGCACTGTCCACAATGAAGACATTGAGACCTGAGTTTTTGATTTATGCCAGAATGAAGAGGGTTGCAGAAATCCAACTGTTGGGAATTAAAATCATGAGCTGCTTTATCCAGACAAATAAATAATAAAAACAAAACAAAACATTGGTTCAGTTGTACTTGAAGAAAGACAGACTGCACATGTCTCTTTAGCTGTACATATGATTAAGCTGACACTGGATTCAAAAGATTATTCCTTCAGTTTTACCTGCTGTCAACATCTAACACTAGCCAGCAAGAGTCTTCGTTATGAAACCACTTGAAGTGTTTCAGAGGAAACTTCAGATTTGTTTCTTAGCTTTGGAGAATTAAGTGACACAGCACTATTTTGGGAAACACACAAAATTAGCTCTCTTGCCCAGAGACAAATGAGAAAATCGATACCACTTCAACGTCTGTGCATGTAAACCAGCAGTAGACAACTTTTTCTGCTTGAAGTTATCCCTCTGAAGTAAATACTGATTGCACAGTGTAATGGCTGTAGCAAAATGACACCATCCACACATAGATTGGTTGCCTATTAATCTTATTTCTTACTATGCTATTCTGTTTGCCACCAGGCAGGTCAAATGATTGTACAAAGGTCTTTCATTGTGCAACCACGACAGGAAGAGGCATTGTTTTCTCAGGTTTATAATTTCAATAATCAAAATATAAAAAATAAAATAAACTTCTAGGCTGTTTTGTGACAGTTGCGTTTGCCTCTAGGATTTTCCAAGTGAGCAGGGCTCAATGATCCCACTATCATATCATACTGCTTAATAAGGAAATTAATCCAAGATGTGTTTAGTTGGTTTCAATAGAGCTTGAGTTGGATATTGTTAAATATTGTACGTGTACTCCTCGGGAGATTTCATGGTCAAAATTACCATAATAGTGGATTTTTCAGCTCTAAAGCTATATTTAGCTAGATCTGTGGCACTTAACCAAATAACCAAATAACTTTTATATGTGACAGAACTACAATATTTCTACGCAGAACCAACATTTGGTTGTAAGAAAGTGAAAACTAGTGGAGATATGACGTTTTGAAAATGACAGATCACATCTTTCTAGTAAAAACAAATAAATGACATCCCAAATATTCATTTGATTACTGCACCATTCAGCAACAACTATTGAAATGAACACATCTAGCCATGTTTCCTTAGGGCCTCTTGGATGATCAGGACCCATTTCAGCCGATTTCTAGCAAAAAATAAAAATAAAAAAAAAAAAGATTGGTGAGGTACAGAATACACATACAAGGAATCACAAAAAATGCTGAAAATCTAGCCCTGATGGCAAACCTTGAAACATGTCCAAAAGTATTTTGGAGTACAGCTATATGATTTAGCGAGATCTCAAGCATTTGATACAAATTATTTTCATGAAAATCCATGACATTAACTGGGAGGCCCAGTGAGTGTGCCTGAAATTACTCTACACTATTTTATGATTAAACAAACAAGACATAACATGTTTGTTAGTGAGCTTTAGAGGTGTATGCAGATTTAGATAGAACCAAGCTTGCTGTTTTCCCACAAATCCTGTCTTTATGCCAAGCTAAACTTACTGACGAGTGGATTCTGCTGGAAACATTACCATACAGGTTTTAGAGTGGCATCAATCTTCTTATCTAACTCTTTGCAAGATGGTGAAATTCCCCCCAAAATTTAACTAACATTTGGTACAGAGACGGTATGACCCGTTGTCCACAGAAAAAATCTGTATGGAGATAATTTCTTGATTTGTAAGCAACAACAGGCATGGGTGAAGAAAAATAAAGTGGTCCGACAATTATTTTTTTCTGTCTTCTACGCATATGCCCACCAAACCAAAACATCCTAAAGGCTAGAACGAGTCAAGAAGCCTCTTTATCCCACTCAAACATGCCAGGCTTCAGACTCCCATCGTGTGCACATATGGTGTTGCAAGGCAAAGTTTTGACAGGGCCCAGTCCCCTTATAAATCCAGCTCTGGAGAAAGTGGGCACAGTAAAAGCAGATAAATGAGGACCAGAAGCAGTGCTGGACCTCCACAAATATGCACATATACACAATTCTCCCCACACGTCTGACAAAACAGACTGCAGATATAAAGGGTAGAAAAACAAAATGAAGATGCAGATGTGAATATAAGAAACCAAATGAGAAAGATAGAAAAGCAGTCACCCTCTGACGGTAATAGCCAGTTGGCAGCATGGCAAACCTGGGCCAGACTCTTGTGTGCAAGCAGCTTTTGGTTAGATTACAGTTTTCACAGAAAATCTGTCCTCGTAGGAGGAGATCTGGGCCAAAGATTGGCAGCAAAGAAGGAGAAAAATTACTAAGACTCAATTAAAGAAAAGCATAACTTGGCTCAGGATATACATGGGATAAAGTTAGTTCATTTTCTGAACTTACAGTCTTACTTACTCTACTTGTTCCAATACTTTCCTTTACAATTACTGATGACCATTTATTTATTGTTAATATTTTTGTCAAAGTACCAATAGTCATCCAAACAATACTGAGGAAGAATCGATATCGAGGTAATTGGTCAAAATGAATCTTTGATGTTGTCGTCCAGTCCTAGCAATTAATTTCGAGATACATGGTGTATTGCTACATAACTAAAAAAATATCATAATACTATTTTAAAGTCATATCACCTAGGCCTACCCTTTATGGTGCACATTTGTGCTCCCAATGTGAAAAATAATTTGAATTTCAATATCTTTTATCTTTAATCAGTGTCTTTTAGCCTCAGGACAACATTTACACCTTTAGTTACACTACTTCCTAAAAAGAAGAACTAGATCCTTAGTATGTTCAATGCTTTTACTTTTAGTTTTGAGAAACAAGTTTTATACTTTGTGTGTAAAAATTCAGGCATATGGCGGAACTACAGTATCTCTATAGTATAACCCTAACCCTAACCCTGTCTTGAAGACAGAGATGTTCAAATGTTTTCATCTTAACTTCCACATGTGGATGAAAAATGAATGTGTAATGATAATCTTGCCGACTATGGAGTTCAATGTGGCTTCAAATAAAGCCAAAGCGTGCGCTATAGGGGGTTGGATTTAAATGGGAGAAAACATATCACATTTTCTCTGAAACATGAAACATGACTGCACATGTACATTTCCATAGGGTGCTATAGAAAAATGATTCAAAGTCAAACCCAGCTGTTGGGGTAGGTGCTGGCAGCTGTGAAAATGAACCAGTGCAGGACAAATACATGGTGTTCAGGTCTTGAAGCACACTGTAGAGCAGTGGTCTCAAACTGATCCAGTAAAGGGCCGCTGTGGCTGCAGGTTTAAATTCCAACCAAGTAAGAACACTCCTGATCCAACAAATCAAATGTGTAAAGACAATTCAGTTGATTGAATAGGTCGAGTCAGGTGTGTTCTTGCTTGGTTGGAATGAAAACCTGCAGCCACAGCGGCCCTTTCCTGGAGACTGCCCTTAGAGCCATCTGTACATTCAGTACAGCAGAACACACTTGTTTTAACAGGTTGAAATGATCATACATTATTGGTGAGTCACACGATGTGCAAAGCAATCCCAATGCTTTGTCAGTCCTCTTGACTTGAACCTTAGCTTTGATGTGTGGTGTTCGATATGATTAGAACAAAAGTGCTCATTTCCTGGTAGGTGTCAGTTCTTTTTATTGCCAAGGTGCTTGCCCAGCCTACATCTACACTAAAATAGAACAGGTCAACAATTGTGTTGCTTTTTTAATTTTCCTTTTCTACACTGATTCTCTTGCTAGTTTGTCAGACATAACAGAACCAACTGTTCAGGAGGATTTATGAGGCACTGAACATCTAATGACTAATATTCAGAGAGGTTATGCAGCAACAGCTGCTGTCTCCCACATTTATACACTGCAGAAAATATGATGTAAGACAGCAGAGGGGCTGTAATTGGCATTTCTTACAGCGTGGAGCTCTAATTGAAGTGTCTAGCTACACCATGTCTTGGCAGGCAATAATTGCATGCTTTCTACCACAGAGGGAAAGTGGAGGTCACGGTGAACACAGTGGCACAGTAACTGAGCAGAGCAAGATTATCACTGACCGTCACAGACCTGGGCCCTGTGGGGGAGGTTTGGGATAATGGGAGATAAGACATAGGCCAGAAAGAGAGCAAATGAGTGAGAGGGAGAGAGATTGTATGGGGGAAATAAGACAACAGAGGGAGAGCCCGTAATTGTTTGGCTGGCGCTTCAAAGCAGTGGTTTCTCATGCATATTCCCCTTCCAAGAACAAAGGCACATGCTTTCCTTTCGGTTTCTCATTTTGGCATTGTCAAAACGGTCATCAGACAGTTTTTCTTAATTATGTCTGTTAGAAATGCAACATTCGCGGAGGATCCACAAGGTGACCTTCATTCTTGTTTTCTTTTCTCAGCATCTTTGAAAAAACAGTACAACACAGGCTAAACTGTCAAGCTTCAGGGATACACACAACTACTTTAAAACCATTTATTGTTCCTTGGGAAGATGTTATAGTGGCTTTAAAGGACTTCTTACTCAAATAATAATGTAATGTATTTCTGAACACAACTTTGATCCATCAGTGTGCCTTAAATCTACACTTTTTCAAACCTTTTCAAACTTTCTCTTTAGGTTCTCATGCAGGAGTCTGGATGGTGGGCATTGGGTATTTGCAATGTGCATTTATTTTTTTGTTGAGTTGATTGATTGTCGAACTAATAAAAATTAAAAAATAAAAACAAAATTAAAAACATTTGGTAATGAGCACCCTCGACAGCAATACGGTAAAATTACCCAGGGTACTCCCTGTTTCCTCCTGTTTTGAGAAATGTTAAGGTTTTCATGATAACTTTTAAATGTCAACTTACAATGGGGAATATACTGTACCTCCGCCCACTTCACTGAAGTCTGAACACACTGAAACTTATTTCTTCTTTGAAAAGGCGTTTACCATAAAGAGCACAACTGCTAACTTTTAACATCTACCTCTCAAACATGTGGGTAATTACTAATGTATATGCACACGATTGGGTATTTTAAAGGAGTGTCACTTTAAGACACTTCAAAGCTTGTTTCAAAGATAAAAATAGGATACAGGAGGGGCCAGCCAACCTCGTCTGTGCTGTTTCTTCCTAGAAAGGCTGAGCCAATTTCAAGGTTGTGCTTTTCATTGACACAATGAGATGGGGGCATAACATCCCAGTTTGAAGCTCATGTTACTTCCTCTTGAAGCTTATGTCATGGTTGGAGTTTTCATTAAATGTGGGAGTCTTGTTACTGAGCCAGACTTGTTACAAGTGAAAGCATATAGCCAGCGGTGGGATTTGAATAACCAGCATTGACTAAACATCATGCTCAGTGGGGTCAAGCTAGACCTCTACATTTATCCTTTATATGGCATATGTGTGCTAGCATCTGCTACAGTACCACCGTCTAGCTAAAATATCCTTCTCTGACACACACACCCCTCTGTGCTAACTCTATCATCATGCTTTTTAAAAACAATAGACTTTTCTGAAATGCAGAACAGGCAGATTACCACAGCCTGTTACCTCTCTGTCAGTATCAGTACCCATATCTTTTCTATGCTAATTTAAACATGCTGTTTTTAACCTGAGGCCCTCGAAGTGGCTCCCTGGTCAGTTTAAAATAGTCTCTCCTAAGCCTCTGCTATTCCCAGATTGTCTGAGCTCAACTCAAAGACTGTGACTGAAGCAGTTTAGCACTTTTTACTGCCTGAGGGTGAGGCTAGTTTACAGGGCTAAGCTAGGGTGTTGTGGGTATGATACTAGGCCATCTCTTGGCTCAAGACATACCGCCCTGATTAATACTGGCTGTCTGTTTTATAGCCTGGAGGCAATGCTAATGTTGCTGACAGTCACCCATGTAAACTCTGTCCAAAACAGTGCTCTCTGATCCAGAACATCCTTTAAGCTAGCACACAATAGACCTTGATTTAAAACATAAGCTACATGACAGCATAAGGCGTAGGGTATATCAATTTAGCTTCTATGCAAAAACCTTTTATAGCTCCCTCCAGAGAAGGCTTTAAGAGGGAAAGGGTGCATCATTTCACATTCTCATTTTTAGAGGGCTCAACAGTCCACGTACCATTTAAAATGTAATTGGATCTGCAGATTAAAAAGAATGAATAAGCATTATTTTACAATGGTTTAAAAATACAAAGATGGGTCATGATTCATCTCTTTGGGCAACATTATTGGATTTATTTATTGTATCTTTGTTGGATTCTCAATGGTGTGGTTCTGAAACAATTAGCTTATTAACAGATTAGTGGTGTCTTTTTTTCCATTTAAATTAAACATGTTGGTTTCTCTTGGGGCTGTTGACTTATGAAGGGAATTCTTTTAAGAATGATCATGTTCCAAGTTCAGAGTAATGAATCCCTTGCCCCGAACATCAAAGCCAGGTTCCTGCGTAAGTTTCCGTACTACAGTTTCTTAACACTAGAGATAGAGCCGAGAGCCGAGAGCCAAAAGACAGGCAGTCTAATCAACACATTAGAAATCAACAACTGAACTCATCAATGCTTTAATTCGGTGGAATTTTTTGTTTTTTGAGCCGCTCCAGCATACAAATGCTGCAATGATTGAACAGCTTTAAGGTAAGTCTTTCCCTCATCTTAACTACAGCTTATAGTGTAAATGACCTAAAGCAATGTGAGGCTCTGGCACTAAATTTTAGCTCAAGGCTTTCTTTGGAAAGGCATTCCCTCACCAGATCTCCTGGGCACTTTCAAAAATGTGGTGGTGAAATACTACCAAAACTCCTGACAATGATTCTTCCTCAAAACAGTGCTGTAACTGCTGACAAGCAATGCTACATAACAGTGAGATCATATTTCTGTGTAGACTGTAGAAACGTATAACAAAGTCCACAAAAACATAACTCCTATCTTTTTCAAAAATAGGAGGATTATTATCTGGCAACACAAATGGCAGTCGTTCTCCATTTGAGGTTTAGAGTATAGTCCAGAGAGAGGTAAGTCAATCTGTGTAATCTCCTTAAATCAATTGTGACAAAATGCCCCTGAAACTTAGCTTCAAGGAGGGCCAAAATATTTGGGCAAATGGCTTCTCCGGCTGGCGTTGTGGCTTGGGCTGTACACTAACCCAAAGACTCCGGTTTGCAGTTTAGCGTCAAAGTCCTCCTGGCAGATCCATTAGTCTTGGCTGATGAAACAGGGACAAAAAGGTATTTTTCCCCACATGTATTTCCCCCTTTGTCACTGTGGCCACAGAGTAGAAGGCTATTGCTGAAAATACAATATATTTTCTGAGATAATATCAGAAAGTGGAGAAGAAAACACAGCTGTGTTCAACACAGCATCCCTTATTTGTGTGGGTGTTTTTGCATTTTTCAAGTAGTAGACATTAGAGAGCTGACCAAAAATTAAGGAATCCCGTACACAACTGGAACTGGAGTGACACACCAAAGCTTAAAAAATGTTATCAAGGTTTTCCTTACATATATATATCCAGCGAATAGTTAAAATATTATTTCAAGATATTAGCTAGGATACTATCTAAACTACTCGCTGGATCGCTTTGAAACGTACAGATATCCATCGTCCCCAGATGATCACTCCTGGTAACTTTGGTGCTCCTCTGACTTTTCCTTGAGCACTATAACTTTCAGTGTGTCCATCCCCCTCGAAAGATCAAGTTTTCCGACCGCTAGCTTATGTAGTTTTAGCAACCTCAGAAAAGACCGCACAATAACAATACACTGCAGTCTATGCCTCCAACCAAGAAACCACCATCAAAAAGCCACTCATAGCATAGAGAACACAAGTCACCACTCTCCTGCAGCAGCTTGCTTGTTGTGGGGAAGCCCTGCGAGTCGATTACCGAGTGCAGTTTCTTTTCCCTGTCAGCTCTCGATAATAACTGTTATAAACTGGTAGGCAAGACACATATGAACTTTGATTGCATTTCCATGGAGTAATAATCATACATTTTCATCCTTGAGCTGCGGAACTCTACTGCACTCGGTAATCGACTCGTCAGAGCTTTCCCACAACAGCAAGCTGCTGCAGGAGATTGGTGAGCTGTGTTCTCTATTCAGTAGAAATCCGGCTAAGCTAGCAGTTGTTTGATGCCTCGAACTATGTGCTGGGACCCTATTTGTACTGTTGCTGAAGTTTGGTGCTGTTCTGAGCATTATTTGTGGCTATGAGTGGCTTTTTGATGGTGGTTTCTTGGTTGGAGTCATAGACTGCAGTGTATTGTTATCGTGCGGTCATTTCTGAGGTTGCTAAAACTACATAAGCTAGCGGTCGGAAAACTTGATCTCTCGAGGGGGTTCTTACTCTGTGTCACGGTGTGTGAGACCATGGATTAAACTTACACTGGAATATCCCTTTAATGAACTGATGACATGACGATAGGCCTCAGCTGAACTTTGTGTTCAGTGCTAATTGGCTAACATGCGGTACCACTATGGTGAACCCGGTAAACATTATACCTTAAGACCAGCATATTTGCATATCCGTATAAGCATATTTATGTTGTGCTTAAGTTTAGTTCAAAGAGCTGCTGTGCCTGGGGACCGTTTTACAGAGCTGTTAGCATTGGAGTGGACTCTCTTTTCATGTCATTTCTAAGAGGACTAGAATTCTTCATCAAAAAATCACAAAAAACTTGCATCTTAACCTCGCACTACGTAACTGTAATGCTCCCTGTGCTCCATCTGCTATCCCATGAGTTATTTACATCAAGTACTTTCTGACAAGGGTCCCCAGCCTTTAAAACACCCTGACCTTTCCTCTCCGTCTCCTTCCCAACACTGCCTCCTCTTAGTCCAACACACCATATAATTTAACTGGTCACATATGCAGATTTATTTTCTCCAGCTGAGACATTCCTCTCTCCAGACACTCTATGGTTCCCATGTCCGAGGAGAAACCAGAGAGAGGAAACCATGACAGTGGCCCAGACGCGGCCTCTTCTCCTCTCTCAGGGATGATTCTGGCTGTCTGTCCTCGACTCCCCTGGTGCTTCATAAATCTCAAATTGCTAGATAGGATGGGCTAGGATACAAGTACACAGAATTCCCCCACACAAGGGCATAACCATCCATACAAACTCATCCACATACACACCAAGCCCCCAGCTCATGCACATTACTGATTAAACCAGTTTTCACTATGACAAAGGATCTTCTTGACACAGAGCAGTGGAACAGCTAGACTTGCAATAACTTCTCACATTGGGCAAAACAACAACATCCGACTATGGAGTTGAACCCATAATTATATAAGGTCAAGCCTACAGACACTTAAAAACTGGCTGAAATATTCGGTGTTTGAATTAGGGACAGCATAGTAACGCTTAGCAAAAAGCAAAGCATCTGACGAGAAAAGCAAGTAAAACACTGATTTCACCCTTGTTTTGAGAGACCACAAGGCTGTAGTAAAAGCTTTGAAGGCAGAAAGGGGGCTGTGGGTTGCTATACGAGCTCTCAGATGTGTTTGTCTTGGCATAGTGACTGAGTGATGTCATCATCATCATCATCATCATGGCTGTTGCTCCACTTCTTTGGCCCAGTAAATGACGACAGCACACATATCCAGCTCTTGGATGAGAGCTCCTCAGAGTTCAGCAGTTGCTCATACTGCTGTAAGCGCTTCAGTCAGTGGTACGTGTTAATATTCAGATGGAGCTTTCAAACTGGTCTGGTGAGCATATGCTGTCAGGCCAAGATTTTCAGAAATGGAATCACCAAAGAAAATTGCCTTGTGGCTGAGAAACACTTAAAAAAAAAAAAAAACACTAACTCCAAAGTGTTCCTGGGAATCAAAGCTAAATGAGAGAAATACATTTTCCCCTGAAGTCAAGAGTTAACAGGAACACCTGACATTTCAACACCTCACAAACAAAGCTGAAAGGAGAGGCGGACATGAAGACATCAACATGCTTGAAGTTTGTCCGAAAGCCAAGTCACCAAATAAATCATTTTCTGTGGAACTTATTCCCTCTGTGAAAACTAAATTTCACATTTACCACATCTATACAAGCTAGTTCAAAGCTAGAACCGACTTATTTGAGACACAATAAGAAGACATTCAAAGATGGGAAGGCAAGATATCTCAAAGAAAAATGAATTCACACATTTAAGCTGTGTTTAGATAAGATTCTAGAGAACAACAGGATTATTTCTGCCAAGCTTTCTGCTGACTTCTCTTGAGTTGTGCAAGCTGCTGGTCGTCAGTGGCTGCTTGAGTGGAAAATAACTTCTAGCACTGGGATTGCTAAACAGAATTTCTCCAGAGGGGAGGCAAGGTGAACTGTAAAGTGCTGCATCTAACTATTAAGCAAGGAATCTCAGTCTACCTGTCGTATGTACATATCTCCACAACAGTTCATCTGATCTACTTCATGCATGGCAGGTTTGTAGCTGAGGACCAAAGGAAGTGCTGTATCGAATATGGTGCACACAATTAACGCACAGCTGTTATGACCCTCGGCCCGCTCCGTAGTTTGGGAAATCAACATAACGTTGTGGATGGCAGCAGTAACAAACCTCCTTGAGCAGAAATTGATTAAAAAAAGGGTCTTTTGAGCTACCAGCTACCACCTGAGCTGAACAACTCTACACGAGACATGGTATACGCTGCCTAATACACATTTATTATTCAATGTGTCGCTGGTCTAAATCGCACGAAATTCAGCACTGTTCTTCCATGTGTCCTCAGCAGTAAAACTGTAAAGTGTTACGTACATCAGTCAAACAGTTCTCAAGATAAGTGATTAACAGACAGACAGCGATTGCTTGCTTCATAGTTAAGACTTTACTAAACAGTTTTCACTTTTAACAAGCAATAGAATGCTTTACAACCAATGTATTAGCATTTGTAAAAGTTTATTAACATCAGTTGCAACTTTACAATAAAAAGTTGCTTAATAACTGGTTTGGAAAGCATTTCATTGTTCCAAAACAGCTAAATAAAAAACAACTTCAGTTTGATTAACCATTAATGTACCATTTATTAAGGTTGGTTATCATCAAGTGTTACCAGACTAGCCCCGGCCACAACAATGCCTTTCCTCCACATGCACACTAACTTCTGCCAGCCAAACAGCACCTCCAGGTGGTGCCAAGTCCTAGCTAGGCGATCAGGAGGTTGGTCGAAGAGGGGAAAGATTGCGGGAGAGCATAGGAGCGGGAGGGAGGATGGAGTGAGGGACTCTTGCGGACAAAGGGGTTAGAAAAAGAGGGAGTGAAATGCAGAGAAGGGAGGGATTGAGATGCTGAGTGAGCATACCTTTGTGTGTGTGTGTGTGTGTGTGTGTGAGGAGTGTGTGTTTACATTATTAATGTGTTCTCCGAGAGAGGAAGATACAAACAGGAAGAAACAACCCAAATGTCAGGCAGTTCGAAGAGCATGTTGGTTTTGACAAAGACACATTTTCACATAGCCTGTGTCACATGAAGTGTGCGAATGTTCAACAGAAGAAGATTCCACTCACCACTTTCGCTCTTCTCGATCACATCCACTGTCTCGCCGGCCTTGAGGCTGATCTCCGAGTTCTCCTGTCTCTCGTAGCTGGCCACGGCCACGTACTGCTCCAGCACCATGGGCTCCGAGCTGTCAATCCCTGAGGGGAAGAAACAGGCTGTCAACCACCTGCCCGCCGTGGCACCCCGCGAACGACCGCCGCAACCAACTACACCGCTGCTGCCATGCACCCGGTACGCAGCCATCGGCCAGCCCCTGCTCCCTGCCACCCCGACCAATCAGAACGCAAGCTCGCAACTCGGCTGCATAGTCCCAAACGTCTGGCCATATAGCTGAGTTGACCCCCAGCCCACAGCAAAGGACTGAGGAGCATTGGAAGGAATCAAAACAAAAGGAGGGAACAGGATGGAAATGTTTGTAGGGGCGGCATCTCACACCTAATGTGGATCCATGACCTGAAACTTTAAGATCCAAAATAGAAAGAAAGTGACGGATTAAAAGGAAAAGGAGAAATAAAGGAGCAGCTAGTGGTTGGCGGGGAAGACTGAGGAGGGAATGAGTGGAAGAATGGTGAAGTTTCCCTGTGGAAAATCAACAGTGCGGTTGAGAGGAAAGGCCTCCCCTCCGCTGCCTTTGGGAGCCAGCCGTTGGACGGCGAGTCGGGAGGGGGGGTGAACACACCAATCACGGTAGTCGGCACTGCTGGCCTTAAATAGAAACATATGAGAGGAGGAGAGAGCGAGAGAGAGAAACAGGGAATGAGGCTGGGTCCATGTTTATGTGAAACAAAAGAAGAAAGCATTTCAGTTGGGGTTAGGCCACTGTGTTTTCTCACTCTCCTCTCTGATATTTAACCTTTTCAATGCCAGCAGTGATTTCATTTACTAATTTAGTTTGTGTGGTATTTATCTGATCTGAGCTGCAGACACACCTGTTTGCTTGCTTGGCCACAGAGAGATTGATATAAACAGATTGGAGAGGATATTTTAGCCAATTACGCTTCACAACCTGTTGTGTTTTATTGTTTAAGTGTCTCAGCATGTCTGTATCTGTGACATTTACACAGTGAGAACAGATAAATTGATGTTGAGTAGGTCAGAAAATACTGTAAGAAAGTCATATGTACGCATCAGTCTGCCAATTTGTTGAAAGGGTGATTTCACTGAACATGACTCAGATGCTGCGGCTGATCATAACAAATCATCAAATGAATGCAGCCCACTCCCAAACGGATCCTTACTGATTCACTGATGACCTTCCAGGACATTTAATGTCATTTCTTTCAACACATTATTGTCACCACATGTGTGCATGGCAGCTGCAGCAAGATATAAGTGAATTAAAATGAAGGTGTGGGTAAGGTTAGGCAGTTAAAAGATGGTTAAGGTCAGAGACAACATTATCAACGGTGTTAACAAACACTCCCCTGCAGCCTGCACACAGCCTCTTAACAAAAGCAAACATTTTAGGAAGTTGTAAAGATACAATGTTTGCTTGTGCTATGATATCAGTATAGAAAGGACACAGCTCTTGTTTCACTTGCAGGACCCAAAGTGTCACACGATCAATTTACTAGACATGTAATTACCTCAAAAAAGTGGAACTAGTGTTCAAGTTACTCTTTTAAGGAATAGTTCAACATTTTGTGGAAATACAGTGAAGCTCGTTACAGAGTTAAAGCTAGATGGCTGTTAGCCTAGATTAGCACTGCGGCTGAAGGCAAGGCACAGCTGACTCTGACACAAAATGAACAAACATGCCTACAAGCACCTCTAAGGCTCCACCATGAATCTCAACACACCAGGAAATTGAGTCTTGTGGTGACATTGAGGTCACAACCTACACTACAGACAAACTGATGTTCATCAAGAAACAGCTTTTATTTCACTTAAGAGGTGTTAGTATGCATGTACTTTCTTTTTACTTTGGACAGACCCACGGTAGCTGCTTCCGCCTGCCTCACTAGTTTAATCACGTCCAGTAAATTTTCTCATCTGAGAGTGAAAAAAAAAGTATTAAATGACCTCTAAAAGAGCTAGCACTATTTGTGGTTCTAAGTCAGGAAGTGAACCCTGGCTAGTTGTTTAACAAAAATGTGTTTACTCATTTGTCCACCAACTTTAACTTTACTGAAGGTTGATACTGAATGTAATTCCTCAGTGCACTATTGTCCTTAAGAACATATCTTCTGGGGAGGTGTGCTGCAATACACTGTCTCTAACATTAGTCATACCTTGGCAGCTAATTCATGACATTATCACTGTGAATGTATGAATGAAGTCAGAAAGAAGCCATCCCTGACCAACAGCACTTCACTGCCAAAGATCGATTTTTTATCATCGATCAGACACGTCCAAAGTGCAAATGTAAGAATCAGCTCCAATAACCGTTATTTTTGAGGAAATTGACAATTGATCACTAATATAAGACAGGCGAGAGCCAAATATCCTACTGACTTTGCTTCCAAGCAAATGCCTAACTGCTGACCCTTCTCAGGGACAGCAGACACATTTTGGCAAAGACAGATGAAGGATGCAGTTATGCTTCTTGTATTCTGTGTCTGTGTCTCTTGTCTTGTGTTTTGATTCCTTGTGTCTTCTTAGTGTTCCCCTCCCTGCTCTTTCCACTTTGTTCTCTCCTCTGTATTTTCCCATTCATCCTTTCTTGTGTGTCTCCCCCTGTCTGTCAGCATTGTGACCTTCATGCCTCCTCCTCCGTGTCTTCCCCTCATTATCTCACCTGTTCCTCGTCTCGTCATTAGTGTCTGTGTATTTAGCTTCTGCCTGGCCTCTTCTCTGTGTCTGTTCATTACTTCTGTCTGGTGTCCCTATGATGTTTTATGTCTCCTCTGTGTTCCTTCTTTCCCTGTGGTATGTGTTTTTTGGATTTTGATTTTTTATCCCTGAGTTTCTTTTGTTACTTTGCCTTTTTACTAGTTTTTGGAACTAGCTCCCTTGGTTTGTGTTTTGTATGCAGCTTTTGTTTTAATAAAGCTCGCCTTTTGTTCTCCCTGATCCTGCCTTCTGTCTAAATCTCCATTTGGGTCCATCCTTTAGTTTTCCCCTGTAAAATCCCCTCGTGACAGATAACACATCTACTGTTTAAAAAAGATAACTAAATATGAGAGAGAAAAAACCATGTCAGCACTAGCAATGACAATCTACAGAAGACATGAGCGCTGGCTAATTACTGCAGCTGAGAGGAAAAGTACAACACTTTGTCAGCAGATCTCTCCATCTTCCCACTTAGGGTCATATCTGAGACAGTCGATTCTCTTTGTAAATGGGAAAAGATGTTGAACATTGATTGTATTCATCGATTTAAGCTGTGCATATCCTGTATGTACAATGCCAATGTCCTTAAAAGAGGAGATCTCCCTCAAACCAATCTTCATGCGGCTAAAGTGTTTACTGCACAGCTCACAAGTGGTTTTCTTCAACTGTTTAACACTTTGTTCCGAATGGAATTTTTTCCCGACCCTCTCGTTTTCCAGTGCCCCTTGCCCGTCAGAACAGAGCTGCAAGGGGTAGTGGTTGAAATCTCCCTCTATGAAATAGGACAACCCTTCAAGACCCTCATACGTCATCACTCGTCGTTGATGGCTTTCATTTAAACCGACCAGACCAAACATCTCCAATATGCCGTCTTCAGCTGGAGTGATTTCTTTGGTGTTACTGTGACAATCACAATGGCATTTACCATTTATCTGATGGAGACAGAAAAGCATGGACGCTCTAAAAAACATATTTACGGACACTGCTTCATTACCTGGCCACTAGCGATGCTTTACAGGCTAACATTAGCAACCCGTGCTCCTACCCTGTCAGTTTGCACTGATATATGAGGAGCATTACTAAATGCAGCAACTTCACTGCTGGACTTTAGAACCATCAAAGCCAGGGATGCAATATTGAAATATGTCAAAATGCAGGACTTCCATGCACAAACTAGCAATAATGATGCAACGTTAGCTAGCTAGCAAGTAAGCTACCAAGTAATCCTCAAACTAATAGCGATCATTTAATACATGCGATAATGAAAATAACCATATTTCATTGCAACAACTGATAGGTCTCATAACCCTGGAACTCTGTGTATTCATGTCATATGTTTAAATCTGCCAAGAAATGTTCTTCCCTAGCATGTTTATTAGCAACAGAGGCAATTTCAAGTCAGTTTCTTATCTCACAACTCTGTACTGTACTGTACATTCAAAGTCACAGGCAGTTATCTGCAGTCACAAATGTGAAGAACAAGACATTTCAGTCTTCGCCACATGCAGAACTTAAGTCCATGCTCTGGCCCTCTGGCACTGCGCCTAGCTGTTGTGTTGACCAATAAAGTCTGCAGAGATGGATAGACAGACTGCAGAGAAAGAGAGAGAGAGACTGATGGACACAGAGGAAGATGACGCCGCATGCAAAGCAGATGTCGAGAAAAGTGTGAAAAGAAATAAACTGCCAAAAAACAAAAGGGATGCAGCTGGCAAGTTCCTCTCTGCACGAGCACAGTAGTGCATGCATATTCAACATGTTGACATAGACACACAAGGCTACCTGAGGCCTCTTTCCTTGGGCTGTCTGTAAAGCCGTACATCCATACTGCAGACGAAGAGAAGGAAGGAGAGAAGCAAAGAGAGATTATTCAGTTGGACAGCATGCAGAAGCAACAGTATGGAAGAGCACACTTTATTCACACCCGCTGAGCACAAAATATAAAGAGGCAGCGACTAAGTCCTACAATTTAGAGAGATGATGGTAGAGAGAGATGACAAACAAAGAACTGAAGACTATAAAGTGCATCTGAGGGCAAGCAGCTGGCCAATGATTTGGTGCTGTGTATTACAAACACCCCTTCAATTTCTAATCTCATACTCAAACCCTTCCTCCTTCGACTGTAAGACCCTCCCTCCAGCCTTCCCATGATCCCACCTTCCTCCATGCCTTCATGTCTTTAATAATTTCTTCCATCCCCTCTTTATGGACCTCCTGGAAAGTTTGAGATGGTAGTCACCATTTCTGAAGTCTTTCCTGACCCCCCAACCCCCCTTCTTCAAAAAACATCTCAGCCTCTAGCCAGGAAATTAAACGCCATGCATCAATGAAGACAGGGACAGAGGAGCTGGTGACCAAGATCTGGGGTGCAGAAGATAGAGCTACCTTGGTATATTATAGCAAAGCTGTAATTGAAAGCTTGATTTGAGATCTACAAACCAAGATAACATATGAGTGTCTGTCATCTTGTCCTGGAAGTGAGCCAGCATGAGGGCTGCAGTACTGCCTCAGACACTGACACAGGCACATAACAAGACAAAAGGAGCTGGAAGCAGCAGCGAGGCAGGGCAGGCTACTAAGACTAGAGGAACGTTCTTAACCACACTGCAAGAAATGTCATCCTGATGCGTGGAATTGGTCTTAAAATGTTGTAGTTTTCTTTAATCTTATGAAGTACTTCACTTGTTTGAACGCCACTGATCCTTATTCAAGAGCTTTGTTTTAAGAAAGGTTTTCATTGACTTTGCTGTATGTATGAGAATAAGTGAAAGTCTTAACCCTACAGGCATTTAAACAGGGGAGAAATAAGAGCATCAAATATCTTAAATATCTACAAATGTATATGGACATTTGTAGTATAAACAAGCAAAATGGGACGTTCTCTATTAATCACATTACATTTCAAACTGCTCCAGGGGTAGGCCGGCTAAACACAACATAACTTAATCTTCTCCGAATTCTCATCTGTGAGATACTGTGGCGTTCAGGCACAAGCTTGAGTGAATAGTAATGAAATAAAACTCTTCAGAAAATGGTTCAATGGTTCAAAATGAGGTTTTATTTGCTGCTTATATTTTCTGTTATGATGAATGTAGCTATCCACAGAGGAAGATAAAATATTGGTGATGCAATATTGCACTTATAAAGTTCCCAACTAAATAAAAGTTATAATCATTATTATTATAGTATTCATGTTGTGGGCCAATTAGCTCTCAAAATATAAAAAAATTTTGCTGGTGTTAATAGAAATACGTGGGGTCTGATTACTTACAAGACAAAAAGTCACATCAGTAGAATATTTGTAAAATATTTTTGTATAGTAGACTATATGTAATCAAATCTAAATTTGTACTCAAGCAATTAGGCCAACCCATGGTAATGACTTAGCAATAGAGACAATTTATAATTTGTCTCGAGTCAGTCTGTAAACTTAAACTAACGTTGTAGTTTTCCAGAGATCCTGGGATTTCCCAAATCAAATAAATACACTTGGTATGAACACAAAACTGCCTAGCTAGCTCAATCTTGTGCTATGCTGATTTGATCCTTTCCAGGATCCAGGATTACTTTTGCTTTCAACTCAAATTAAAGGTTTATGACATAAGTACAGCTGGTGTTATACCTCGACTCTCTATGAAAACATTTGAAAGTCATGGACATTTTTCACAAAATTAATGGTCATCAGTCTGAAATTGGGGCGGTTTCCCCAAATAGTCAACTTTTGAAAAGATTGTTATATTTCATTAGCAGCATGTACTGGATTCTGACAAGCGCCACCCCTGCTGTGAAGCCCACAGCTCCCCTCTGTTGACTCACGTGAGATAATAAAAGCCAAATCCCCTTCTTGCTCCACCAGAGCCTCAGGAGCTTTGCTGGATTGATGTTGGCCCCAGAGGGAGGGATATGGGCTGGTCTCAGGTCAGCCAGGGTCAAAGCCTGCTCACTAACACCCTACCATGATTATTACCCACCAACTGCTCTTAGTGTAGCACTCAACATCTGATTAATATTAACTCTCTTCTCTAGTCAGGGCTCCATGCTAAGTCACCCCCAACTCCATACACAAACACACACACACACATACATGTATATATATATATACATACATATATATACATACATATATACTGTATGCATATATATATATATATATATATATATATATATATATATATATATATATATATATATATATATATATACTGTATGTATATATATATGTATACTGTATGTATATATGTATGTATATATATATATATATATATATATATATATATATATATATATATATATATATATATATATACACATGTGTATATATATATATATATACACATGTGTATATATATATATATATATACACATGTGTATATATATATATATATATACACATGTGTATATATATATATATATATACACATGTGTATATATATATATATATATGTGTGTGTATATATATATATATATATATATACATATATAAAAAATAATCAAACATCAAACTGACAGAATAAAAGAGCAGCAACATTGCCTTCCCTTGAGCTACATTGCCAATGTGACAAAAACTTCACCCTCTTTCAAAAAATGACCTCAACTGTGTGTGTGAGTATCAGCTTTCAAAACATCAGTTCGGTAATGAAAAGGGAGTAAATGTGAGGATGTGGGGGTGCTATGTGATATTGTAACAACATCACTGGGTGTGTCTTATAAGCGAGGCTGAAAGTGAGGGGGTGGGTGAGATGGAGAAAGAGAGATAAACAGTTTAAGAAAAAAGAAGTAGACATGAGATAACTTTCAGCTGGTTTGCGCACACACAAGATATTGAACACCAACATCATGTTCTTACTATGTACCGTAATCCTACAGCCCTCTCCAAAAACAAACTGGCAAAAGTAAGATCTGAACCTTACCAATAGGTAAGCAAAGTCAGTTATCTCAGAAAAGCCTGTAGTGGCACTCCCTGCATATCCATCACAGAGCTAACCACGCGGCAAGACACACCAACAGCATCTTAAATGCTAAACCTCTGTCACCTGACACCAAGACAAAGGCGACCAATAACAAATTACAGCGAACCGATATTGATTAGACACTCGTGAAGAAGCACAGCAACGAGAGTGACTCCGACGCTCGCAATTTCAAACCACAGGCAGAAGCTAACTAGTATTGATACACTGTTAAGCCAAAAGAGGAGAAAACAACAGAGATGTAAACATTCATCCTTGACTGTGACGCGAATGTTTGAAGTGACAAATGGCATTTGTGTTCATGGCGGTGGGTGACAGATGACGGTCCCTCTGCTTTTAGCCTTGATACAGTGCTAGTGCTACAAAATACAGTTCCCAACTCAGGCTGGGAGAGCTACATGGTGTGGGTGACTGCCTCGAGGTGAGGTCAAACCCCATCACAGGCCACATCTGTTCCACCGTGAGCACAGTCACTCTCCCTGCTCCTTCTTCTCTCACTCTCTACATCACTCTTTACTCTGACTCACCTTACTCGCCAGTTTTTTGGCTGAAGAGCAGCAAAGCGTGCCAGCATTACAAACATAAAGCTTGGTCCAAGTGACTCCATGCAGTCACACCATTGGTCGGTCGAGAATGGGAGTTTCCCCGTTGGCTGTTGCTCTTTCATAATGAGTAGGCGAGATTTTCACTTCACGTACTGTAACGCTAGATTCAGTGAGTATAGGTGCAGTACACTAATGCTATCACTAGTATGGGATTCATCCCGCGCTCATGCAGGACTGAAGATTCTTAGTCTAGTTGATTTAAACTAAGCTGAGCTGAGATGAGACCACACAGCTAGCTCTTGATAACAGCCTTTATTTCAGGAGGGGTACACAGCTTAGAAGCTACACCCAATACTTTTATACCCCTTTCCTACTGGACAAAATACCCACTAACACCTGTCCAAATGGCATTCGCTGATTAGACATAAAAGAATTTGGCCAGAATATATCACACTGACCATACACAATCAGGCCATAGACAGAGGTTAAACACTGTCACTCTAACTCCTCTGTCATATTCTACATGCTTCAAAGTTTCAACATTGATGTGGTAAAAATGTGCTGACATTATTATTGCTGGAATGAAGTACTTAGTGTGTTGTT